>CAUYUJ010017454.1:122899-205399 GCA_963575745.1 Prorocentrum cordatum | reverse complement strand
TTGTCCACTCTCGAACGTGGAAGGCGCCCCACACCCAATAACTGCTGATCCGGAACAAAAGGGCGAAAAGGTCTGCTAGCGTTGGGGGCAGGCCTATGCCTGGCTACCAGCCACGGCTCACAAGGGGGCCCCGCCAGCACTGCCGCAATCCGTCCAGAACTGAAGATTTCCGATTTCCGATGCTTGGCAATGTCAGTGCCCAGCGCAACACGCAGAACGAAAAAGGTGTCCAAGAACTTTCCCAACCAAATCTTGCAAAATCTATGGGCCTCCTGCGTCTCGGAAAGAGTGGCAGGGCAAAGTTGGGGGGCCCAGCAGGGAACCGGGGGGCATGCCAAGCCGGAGCAGGGGGCAAGGGGGGGGGGGGGGGCGAAGGGTTTAGGGTTTAGGACTTCTCTGGGCGCAGCGGCCGACTGTCTAAGGCAATGCTGCCACCCCTTCGGCAGGATTGATTCGGGGGGGCGTTTAGCCGACCCGATCAAGCCTGTCGACGACGCAAGAGCAACAACAACTTCCCACCCCCGGCCGCATGGCCGGCGACCTCCCAAACTAAGGCCTTTTAGGGTTTGGGGCCGCTGGCTTCTGAATTCCCACGGGGCGGCGGCGAATAAGGAGGTTTTGAAGGGGCCCCAGGACACACAAATAAACGCACACGAATAAAATCAGTCCCCATGTTTCCCCTATATTTTCTGGGTTTCTGTCTTCACCCCCCCACTGCCCATATTTTCCCATATTTTCTGGGGAATCGACGATGAATTGTGTCTGTGCGTGTGCGTGTGCGTGTGCGTGTGTGTGTGTGTGTGTGTGTGTGTGTGTGTGTGTGTGTGTGTGTGTGTGTGTGTGTGTGTGTGTGTGTGTGTGCGTGTGTGTGTGTGTGTGTGCGTGTGTGTGTGTGTGTGTGTGCGTGCGTGCGTGCGTGCGTGCGTGCGTGTGTGTGTGTGTGTGTGTGTGTCTGCGTGCGTGTGCGTGTGTATGTGTATGTTTTTCTCCTGAGGTCTGCAGCTTCTGCGGCGGGGCGCCGTCGCAGGACGCCCAAGCATCGGGGGCTCACTTCCCACGCGCGCACTCCGAGGCGCTCCCAGGCGTTGCCAGGCGCTCCCAACTCCGCCTCCGCCTCTGCCTCCGCCTCCGCCTCCGCCTCCTCCTCCTCCTCCTCCTCCTCCTCGTCTTCGTCCTCCTCCCTCTCCTCCTCCTCCTCACTCCCAACTCCGCCTCCTCCTCGGCCTCCGCCTCCGCCTCCGCCTCCGCCTCCGCCTCCGCCTCCGCCTCCTCCTCCTCCTCCTCCTCCTCCTCCTCCTCCTCCTCCTCCTCCTCCTCCTCCTCCTCCTCCTCCTCCTCCGCTCAAGCCACCTAGGCTCAAGCTTGCTTGAGCTGACTCCTGTACCTGCGCGCGGTGCTTGAGGCACTCCGAGCCCCCGCTCCCCAGATCGGGCCGCGCTCGGCTGACCAAAGCAGGAGTTCAAGCCATGGTACGTTCTGATTCTGCGACACGGTCGTCCTCTCCCCGCTGGTGGTCTCGCTGTGACCAGTGCAAGCTGTGCGAGTGGAATGACATTCTCAGCAAGTTGGACAACAAGTGTGTACACTGTGCCTGTGAGGTGACCATCTTCCACCCTACGGGCAGCAAAGCAGTGAGGCCATCCTCGCGCGGCCGCAGAGTTACGTTCAGTGACTACGTTGAGATGCAGCCTAAGCAGCAGTTCTCTACCGTGCAGGGTGGGGAGGCAGCCAGGCCGTGGGCGAACCCCACCTCCGTTCGAGATCATCTCATGGAGGCGCTGAAGATGTCCCAGGATGAGGAGCTGAGGAAGTTTCTCAAGCAGAGGGTGGATTCCCTGTCAGCGCAGGAGCAGGCGTCGGCGCCACCGCCATCCGCCGCGGCTGCGCTGACCAAGGCCGATTCGGCCTGGCGGGACGCCAATCATAAGCATGACCAGGCGGTGGCCAACGTGAGGAGGCTGCGCACGGCGCTGGCCACCGCGGAGGGCAAGGAGGCGTCGGCAGCTGTGGTCCTTGCCAAGGCCGAGATCGCACGGAATGGCGCGGTCGAGTCGCTCGCCAGGGCTGAGGGGGTTGCAGCGGCGCCCGAAGCTACCGCGGGCGCGCAGAAGCCGACCGAGCTTTTCGCCATCACCTGGGATGAGTCGATCTTCCAGGACGTCGAGGGGCTAGACGTTGAGGAGACCGAGCGGGAGGAGCTGAAGACCATCCACGAGCAGCTCACAACCATGCAGAAGGCCTTCACGACCAAGTCGGGGGAGGTCAAGGAGTGGCTGGCGAAGGCGGCGCAGGTCCGCGAGAACATCTCCTCGCGCATGGCCAAGAAGCGCAAAGGGGCCGACGGCGGCGTTCATGCTGCCGCAGCGGGGCCCGCTGCGACGGCTCCGCCCCCTGAGGGCGCCAGCCACGCCAAGGTGCAAGCCGAAGCGGAACGGTTGTCGGCGGCCAAGTTCGCAGCGACCGAGGCCGCGGCGGCGGCAGCTGGCGGCGCCGCTGGCGCCAGCGCCGCCTCGGCCGCGGCTTGACAGGTTGCGCCTGGTCGCGAACCCCACTCGCCGAAGGTCGGCGGCCAGGCGCCAGTTTTGTCCGACGAGAAGCTTGTCGACGTACAGGACACGTCCGAGGGCCTCTCCACCTTCTATGCCAACGTCACTACTTTGGGGGATCAAGTATGGACGTATCTCATTCAACAATGTGATCACTATGCTCTGTGGGGATGCGCCGAGACTCATGTCCATGAGTCTGGCCTGCGCAAGCGAGAGCAGGTATCACGCAAGCACAATCGTCGAATGATTGCCAGCGCTGCACGGTCGACTGGGCAGCATCGGTCGGCTGCTACGGTCGAGAAGGCTACCGAGGGCGGGGAGATCATCTTCGCCAAGAAGCACCTCCAAGTCTCCAGCCTGGGCGACATTCAGGCTAAAGCCCTCAAGGCCCCAGGGTCTATGGCGGTGGACGGCTTCGTGGGGTCCGTCGTCCACTGCGAGGGCTTCTCCTTCATATTGTTCGTGTTCTACGGGTACTGTTCAATTGGTATGTCTGGGCGCAACCTTGCTCGGTTTCAGCGGTTGGGAGCTGTATTGCAAGTGTTGCAACTGCCATGGATAGTGCTCGGGGACTGGAACCTCAACCCGTCTGGGCTCGACAAGTCGGGCATTCTCCTACGTGTTCAAGGGCAAGTCATGGTGCCCCCAGTTGCCTTCACCTGCGACACGGGGGCCGAGGGCTCGCTCATCGATTATGCAGTTATTTCGGAGGCCATGGCACCGTACATCTTGGACTGCCAGGCCGTACTTGATGTCCCATGGCGGCCTCACATTGGCATCGCAGTCAAGATCAGGAGCAGCGGCAAGCAGCTGATCACACGCCGTCTTGAGGCGCCAGCTCGCTTGCCTCAAGTGACGCGGCCCCGCGCGCTGCCGCAGGAAGGGTCCAAATCGTCACTCGCCAAAGCCGAGAGAGCCATTCAGTCTGCTGCTGCCGCAGAGCGTCGCTCAAAGTTTTTCTTAGAGTTGTTTAGCGATTGCGTTGTTCGGGATAGACAGGAGGATGACACAGCAGTCCCGTCGGATGACGAGTCTCTAGTTGATGAGTGGCCCGAGGAGGAAGATCCCTGGAGTCACGAGCCGAATTTCTGTGTTAATTTCTGCCCGTCTGTGCAGCCAGGCCAGCCTCCCGTTGGTGATCCCAGTGGGCCCTTGGTCGGCGCGAGTGGAAATGATCCGTCGTCGTCTGAGCATCCTGAGTTGCAGGGTAGCACGTTGCCATGTCAGGATCCAATTCGGTTGTCCGATGGAGTCGGTTCCCCCCTCAGCGATTGCGCGCCCCGTCAGCTCGAGGGGGCGACCCTGGATGAGCCTTCTCTCAGCGCGGAGCCTACCTTTTACGTGTCTCAGGAATGTTGGCGAGCGAATCGGTCATCCATTTACTTCCAGGCGTGCACGGAAGAAGATATGCGCCCAGGTTTTCGCTCGCCTGTAACATTTTGGCCCAATCCCAAGCCAGTTCCATGTGTTAGCGCTTGGTACTCTACGTGGGTTCGTAGTGTTGAGCAGTCGATTCTGGAGCATCACGGCATCGAGCAGCGGTCGGGGCCCAGTCG
The DNA here is from genome assembly GCA_963575745.1 of Prorocentrum cordatum. Classification (NCBI taxonomy): domain Eukaryota; class Dinophyceae; order Prorocentrales; family Prorocentraceae; genus Prorocentrum; species Prorocentrum cordatum. Next base: position 201,297 of record CAUYUJ010017454.1, on the reverse strand, counting down.
GGGCACGGGTTGCCGCTTTGTTGTAGAAGAGGTTCGGCAGTCCACCAAGTCACGGCAGGCACCGCTTCGTGATCAGGTGGCGTGCTGGTGGAAGCGTGTTGCCACAGTTCTGAGTCAAGCCTTGAAGCATCGGCAGCGTAAGAACGGTGCCCGCGAGTTAGTCAACATTCAGCATATCTGTCGGCAGCTTGTGCGCGCTCGGCCCTCTGGAGTTCACCGTCTACTTCGGCCTGGCCGAGACGCTGGGGATAAGAAGTGGGTCAAGGTGTTGCTCAATTTAGCCTCGCTCGCCGGGCCAGTTTTGGATTCGCACCGTGATCAGGCCAGTCGGATCGCTCGTCGAGGCCAACGGCGCGCCGTGCACGAGTCCCTGGCGGGGTCTCAGGAGTGGGTCGTGCAGCAGGCAACCATGGGCCCATTGCACCGCAGCATGAAGGAGGACCCACTGCCGTCGCTAGAGGTGTTCGAAAGCTCGGGAGTCACGATCCACCCCGAAGATATTATCGACACCAAGGCTCGGTGCTGGCAGGAGCTCTGGGCTCCACATCCTGTCGATCGAGATCGTATGCAGCGGGCTTTCGAGGCAGCGCGTGCTGCAGCGGAGCTGGAGCCGATGGAGCCCATCACTGAGGGGGACATCCGTCGAGCGGCGCACGCTATGAAGGCCGCCGCAGGCCTCGGCGCTGATCGGATGACGCCGATCGACGTCGAGAGGCTGCCGTCGGTGGCGCTGGTGGAGCTGGCCGAGCTGCTCAACGCCATTGAGCGGACGCTGGCGTGGCCGCACCAGACTCAGCTCATCATCGGCAAGCCCCTGCCGAAGAAGCTGAGCGGCGACCGCGTGATCGGCCTGGCGTCGTTCCTGGGGCGGTTGTGGTCGCTCATACGAGAAGGTCATGTTCGGCATTGGAGCAATCTGGTGGAGTCGGATTGGGGCGCTGCCATCGCGGGCAACGCATCGCTCCGCGAAGCGTTCCACCGCACCCTGCAGGAGGAAGTGGCAGGGGCCTTGGGGACTCCCCATGGCCACGGCCTCCTGGATGTGAAAGGATTCTACGACAGTATTGAATGGGATATTCTGACGGATGTGGCATTAAAGCTGTCTTTTCCTCCTGTTATACTGTTCTTGGAGCTTTCCCAATGTATGGTTCCCAGAGTGGTTGAACAAATGGGAGCGGTCAGTGAGCCCTTTTTGGCTACAAGCAGTATTATTCAAGGTTTAAGATCTGGAACCCGATTTGCGAAGTGCATGACCCATTATGTAATGGCCAAAATCAGTTGTTCCCATCAATGTGTATCTCATCGTCTCTGGATCGATGACCTTTCGCAAAGTTTAGCTGGTTCTCGTCAAAAGGTTGTTTCCTCACTCTCAGCCTGTTTAGCGGACACGGCGGATGAGTTAAAAGAGGTGAAGTTGCAGATTGCGCCCAAGTCACGTGCGGCCTGCTCTCACCACGGCGACGCGAAGGATATTGCTCGACGTATGCGGCGCCGAGGATACACGGTCCAAGCTCGACTGCAGGCGGGGTTCCTCGGAGTTGACGTGGGCGGAGGCAGGAGGACGGCCAGAGAAGTGCGGACCAAGCGGGGGCTCAAACAGAAGAAGCTCCACGCGAAGGTCGCGCGTTTCGCCAGGGCGTCCAAGCGCTACAGGGTGACGTCCAAGCTCGAGCGCCTGGGTGCCCAGGCAGCAGGCGCGTGCGGGCAGGCCATCCACGGTGCGTATGGGCAGAAGCTCCAGCAGTGTCGGCGTGGGCCTGCAGCAGTCAGTAGTGCAGGAGGTAAGGGAGTTTGCATCACATCTCTTCTGTCGATTCGGGCCCCAGGCCAGGATCCAGGGGTTAAACTTCCTCATGAGGTTATAGCGTTGTGGCTGCAGCAGTGGTTTGCTCATCCTCACATTCGCCCATCGGTGTACCGTGCATGGCCGATGGTGCTTCAGAGGATGGAGGCTATGCCACCGTCTCGCCGTTCCAGATGGGCAAGGGGGCCGATGTCAGCAGTCATCCTCACGTTGTTAGAGCGAGGTTGGCATCCTGAGACCCCTACCAAGTGGCATCTGTCGGACGAGATCGTGTGGGATTTTCCCGAAGCTGTTTATCACGAGCAGCCAGCACTCAACAATGTGAAGGCCTTTTTCGATGATTTTGATCAGTCAGTGGCGGCTCAGTATTGGCAGCATGCGGCACGGCACTTCTGTGGTAGTGGCCTGCAGGGTGGAGTGGACAATATTTCCTTGGGATGGCTGCTCAAATATCTCGAAGCTCTTCCTCGTGGAAGGAGGTTGGCGGAGGTCATGGTTTCCATCTGTGCTGGGGGATCATGGCCGCGCGAGCGGCGAGCAGCCGCCACCACCAAGCTGCAGATGTGCCCTTTGTGTCCTCGCTGTCGTCAAGCAGTAGAGTCGCCTTACCATCGAAGCTGGGGTTGCGAGAAGAATGTCGAAGCCGAAGCATATCGTCAGTCTGACGACCTGCTTCCAGCCGCCGCAGCTCAGCATGAATGTGATCAGGCGTTCTGGCTGCGTGGTTTGATTCCCCGAAGTTGGACGACGGTCACTCCCCCTGGTGCGGAGGAAGCGTGGATAGGCAGTGGAATGTTTCGCAATGGAGTTGTCGACGATGCAGCAGGACCAGGGGCACCGTCTCGACCAGTGGTGTTCTTTGGTGATGCCTCGGGAGGGCCTGACTCCAGGGATCCTCGTTTTAGGCGTGTGGGCTGCGGATTGGTGCTAGTCAACAGCGAGGTGGACCTCACCATCCAAGGCATCATCATGGGCCCGCTGCCAGGCAACCAGGCGGTTCCCAGAGGTGAGCTGTACATGTTATGGATGGCCATTCGTGTATCAGTGGGCCATCTAGTTTATATCACGGACAATCAGGCTGTGTACAACGGATGGTACGACAAACAATACGTGTGTCCAAGTGGTGAGTCTGCTGAATTGTGGGCTCGTATCGGAGAAGAGTTGAGACGGCGACCCCCAGAACATATCATTGTACTCTTTGTCAATTCTCATTTGTCGGCCGCTGAGGCGGTAGCTGCAGGAGTTCCCAGTTGGTTAGTATGCGGGAATGCTATGGCTGATGTCGCCGCTGGTGAGGCGGCGAAACTGGCCAGATTACCCCAAGCGGATCGAGCCCGTGTGGCGCAAGTGGAACAGCGTACCTTCTTGGTACGCATGAGGCTGCTGAGGGCGGCCATCGACGCGATGGAGGCGGAGGAGGCTCTCGTGCGGGCCCAGAAGGACTGCCGCAGAGGGGTTCTGAGTGAGGGAGGGCCCCGTTCTCCTCCTCCTCCTCCCCCGCCTCCTCCTGTGCAGCTTTGCTTGCCGCCGCCGTGCCCCGCGGCTGTGTCCATCCTGTCCAGTTCACACGCTCTGGACGACTCGGGGCGTCGGTGCCGCAGGTGTCGTGGCTCTGCGTCGATTTCGGAGTGTCGCAAGTGGAGAGCGTCGCCGTGTTTCAAGCTTGTGGCTCTGGACTATGCGTTGAGATCCCTTCCCCAGGGGGCGGAGTTGCACATCGCTGGGGGGTGGGTGCACAGGTCTCACAAGCTAAGATATCATCAGGACGTCAATGTTTGGTTCTGTGCTGTGTGTGGCATGTTTGCAGATCAGCAGTTGCTTGGGTTGGGGAAGCAATGCGTGTATAAGACCACCCCGACTCGAGCAAGCTATTTAGCCAGAATCGGTGATTCGTTGTGGCCTAAGGCCTTTACGGCAGCTCAGAGGGCCAAGAGAGTCCAGAAGGGGCTCCCCGTTTAAGGCGTCAGAGATTGGACATCGTCCAGGGACTCTTACTCTTACTTCTTACTCCTCCTCCTCCTCCTCCGCCTCCGCCTCCGCCTCCGCCTCCGCCTCCGCCTCCGCCTCGGCCTCCTCCTCCTCCTCCTCTTCCTCCTCCTCCTCCTCCTCCTCCATTCCTTCCCCTATAGATCACTCCTCCCTGTCGCACCACGAGGCGAGTTTGTAGGGCGGGCCAGGCGTTTCGCCTGAGATTTCCTCAACACTCATGACTCTGAAGCTTATATAGGGAATGAAAACTGTTTCACAGATGGAAGGCGGGTGGTTTTCAAAATGTGGTTCTCGCCTTAGCCCGGCGCACATTCGTTTTAAACATGTGCAAGAGCTTCACGGATTGAGGGCGTGTCGTTTTCAAAATGTGGCTCTCGTCCTAGCGCCGCGCACATTCTTGTTAAAACATTGGAAGAGTTTTCACGGATTGAGGGCGGGTCGTTTTCAAAATGTGGCTCTCGCCTTAGCGCCGCGCACATTCTTTGTAAACTTTGCAGCAGGTTCACGGATTGAGGGCGGGCCGTTTTCAAATGTGGCTCTCGCCTTAGCACCGCGCACATTCTTTGTTCAATTTGCAAGAGGTTCACCTATTGAGGGCAGGTCGTTTACAAAATGTGGCTCTCGCCTTAGCGCCGCGCACATTCGTTTTAAACATTTGCGAGAGCTTCACGGACTGAGGGCGGGTTATTTTCAAAATGTGGCTCTCGCCTCAGCGGCGCGCACATTCTTTGCAACAAATTGCAAAAGCTTCACGGATTGAGGGCAGTTCCTTTTCATAGTGTGGCTCTCGCCTTAGCGCTGCGCACATTCATTCTAAACATGCGCGAGGAGTTTCACGGATTCCCAGGATCAGCGTACCACAAATTGTCTTTTGGAAGGACTCAGGATTATGCTGATGCAGCAATTCTGATGATTCGCTGTTGAAATCCCCAAAATGGCGTTATGACACGATTCCGGATCGCCAAAACGCAGCAGTCAGGTTGATACGTGGCGTTGAAATCCCGAGAACAATGCTTTGGCATGCTTCAGGATCTTCAAACGGTTGTCTTCCAACGAGGCAGTGTCCTCAATGGAAATGAACCGTTGTAGGGGCCTATGAGGAGGGAGCTTGGAGGGAGGGTTAATTCCAACCTCGTTGATGACACTGGTCCTCCTCCTCCTCCTCCTCCTCCTCCTCCTCCTCCTCCTCCTCCTCCTCCCCGGGACATCCAGGAGCCACAGCTGCCTTAGGAGTCCACGGGGAGCTGCGAGCGCAGGTGCTCTCGCGCGCCCCGCGCGCCGACTTGATTCACACCCCTGGGTGGGGATCTGGCCTGTCTCCTCCTGGCTTCGGGGGGCATGCCCCCCGCCAGGGCGCGGAGGCGGCGGGGGTCTGGATGGGCGCGGGGATGGAGACGGGGCTCGGCGAAACGATACAGCTGGGGCGTTGACCTGAGGAACCCTAAAGGAGGAACGAGGCCCCTTCGTTCCATAAAAGTCAGGCTTCGATTTCCCGTCGAGGGCCCGAGGAATACCGGAGGCGAACTGCAAAACAACTGAGGGACCCTGAGCCCCTCCCCAACAAAAAGGGCTCTTTCTTCAACGCCCCGACTGTACTGAGAGTCTCGATCCCCGCTTCCCCTCCGTGGGTCGGGGATCTACTGGATCCTCGCTTCCCCTCCGTGGGTCGGGGCTCTACTGACCCGGGTCAATCCAAATCAGGGTCAGTCGGGCGATGCAGGATCCTGCAACATCCTGCAGGATCCTCAAGGGTCCTGCACCCAAGCCGGGGTCAGTGCGCCGCCCTGCAGGATCCTGCAAGATCTGGTGCGTTGACTGACCCCCGTTTGCATTGACCCCCGTCTCTTGAGCCCCGAATGGGTCCCCTGTCGCGCAGCCTGGCCTGATGGTTGAAGGAACAGAAACTTGCATCAACAACGCTCCGACAAAGAACCGAATATCCCCCCCCCCCTCCACTCCACCCCCCGGCCTGAACATTGGAATGCATTGCGATCGAGATCTTTGGTTCAACTTCTTTCCGGCCGCTCATCTCAAGGACCATCTGCTCAATATTAAGGCGGGGGGGAAATTCGAAGTGGTCCCCCAACTCTTGATGCAAAGTATTCCTTGACTCCGGATCCGCCCTACTTTGGGGAAATTCGTAAGTAGGGCTTGGAATTTCCGCCTTACTTTTCAAGCCCCGCTGATGCCAATTTCCGCCCTACTTTTCTGTTGTTGTTTCCGCCCTACTTCTGTGGATTTTCGCCCTATTTTATGTTGGGCGCAGAAATTTCCGCTCTACTTTTTCGGCTTCTTTTAAGTGGATTTCCGACGCAATTTCAAGTTGGGAAAAAACCAAAGTAGGGCGGATCTGGAGTCAGGGTTTTCCTTCAACGGGATCACCACCGTCATCTCGTAGCCGTCTCCTTGGAGCGTCGCCACGCGCGGCGGGCAGGCGCCCCCCCCCCCGCCTGATGCGGGTCGGGCGCAGAGGGGGGGGAAGTGGCAAAGATGCGAGGCGGGGATCTATCCTGACTACCTACCAGACCACCCAACCCAACCCGAAGACCCGAATTTCGGGTTGGGGGGGCAAGGGTTCCACACGTGTTTTTCTATGTTTCCCGACCCCCCCCCACTAGAGATCGAGGGTAAATCTGAGCCTTCGGGTTGGGTTGGGGTGGTTTGGTGGGTGGTGATATCCATCTCCACCGCCTGGGAACCGACGTCCTGGGGACCCAGCGGGCGGTGGACATGGATCTATGCTGGCCCCCGGGGGCCGAAGCGCACCCAGATACGTCGCCCGTGGAGGTCTGCCACCGTCGATCCTCCAGGCGGTGGTTATGCATAAATCCCCGCCTCGAGAAATCGGGGGCCGGGGCCCCCGCGGACGGCCTCGCATCCTGCTGTTGGGCGGGGACTGAGGAGGAGGAGCAGGAGGAGGAGGAGGAGGAGGAGGAGGAGGAGGAGGAGGAGGAGGAGGAGGGGGGGGAGGAGGACGAGGAGGAGGAGGAGGAGGAGGAGGAGGAGGAGGAGGAGGAGGAGGAGGAGGAGGAATCCGCCCACGCAACCGGCTCCCCCGGAGCCTCCCAGCGCCAGAGGGGGCCCGTGCTTCGCGGAGCTCGCCCCGCGGTGGGGCCGGACCCCCAGCTGCACGCAGCAGGCTGTCGCACCCCCCGTTTTTTTTTTCCGCCCCCCCCCCCCCTCCCCTGGGGGGGGGGGGGGGGCAGCATAGATCCATGCTGGCCCCCGGGGGCCAGCATAGATCCATGTCCACCGCCCGCTGGGTCCCCAGGACGTCGGTTCCCAGGCGGTGGAGATGGATATCACCACCCACCAAACCACCCCAACCCAACCCGAAGGCTCAGATTTACCCTCGATCTCTAGTGGGGGGGGTCGGGAAACATCGAAAAAACACGTGTGGAACCCTTACCCCCCCCCCCGAAATTCGGGTCTTCGGGTTGGGTTGGGGTGGTCTGGTAGGTAGTCAGGATAGATCCCCGCCTCGCATCTTTGCCACTTCCCCCCCCTCTGCGCCCGACCCGCATCAGGCGGGGGGGGGGCGCCTGCCCGCCGCGCGTGGCGACGCTCCAAGGAGACGGCTACGAGATGACGGTGGTGATCCCGTTGAAGGAAAACCCTGACTCCAGATCCGCCCTACTTTGCGTTTTTTCCCAACTTAAACTTGCGTCGGAAGTCCACCTACAAGGAGCCGAAAAAGTAGGGCGGAAATTTCTGCACCCAGCATTGGAATAGGGCGAAAATCCACAGGAGTAGGGCGGAAACAACAACAGAAAAGTAGGGCAGAAATTGGCATCAGCGGGGCTTGAAAAGTAAGGCGGAAATTCCAAGCCCTACTTACGAATTTCCCCAAAGTAGGGCGGATCCGGAGTCAGGGTCTTCGTCCGACCTGGCTGATCACCATGTGCCCAGAGACCCAACGTACTGAAGAAATCAAGACCCAGGGTTTTCGCAATCGTCTGCCTCAAGGGGCCCTCGCCGGGCCCCGGGACCGTCAAAGAACGACTCAGGATGAAAAACCGGCCCTGGGGAACGGGTCGAGACCGCCGGGGAACCCGCACTGAAAACATCACGACGTCGGATCTCTGGGTGAGCGTCCTCTTCGTCCGTCCGGGGGGGAGGGGGGGGGGCACGACGGCCCGCTCCGATCGGCGAAACGCTGCATAAAAAACGACCACCACCATCAGCAGCATCGCCAGCACCACCACCGTCGCTGGGCGCAGTCGGGCGGTCGCCCCGCCCTCCCGCCTGGCCACCAGGAGCCACACCAGCGCCGCCACCGCAGCGACGCACGCCGCGAAGGCGGCGGCGGCGCCGAGGCCGCCGCCAGCGAGGCCGCCGCTGGGCGCCTCGGGGGCGGGAGACGCGTCCTTGCGAATTTCAAAGGCTTGCTCTTGCAACTTTCGGTGGCCTGTTCGTTCGGGTTCCGGTGGTCTGTTGCTGCGAGCTCTGGCGGCCTATTCGCGTGAGCATGTGCGCTTGGTCCTTGCAGGACTCGGTGATTTGGTTTCACGAGCTTCGACCGTTCGCTCGTCGAGGTTTCCGGAGTTTGTTCGTCGAAGTTTCGGAGATGCGTCTCGTGGTTCTCCTGTGGCTTGGGGGGCGGGCGCACAGGTGGCGGCGTCTGGCGGGCGAGCAAGGGCGCTCGGGTGAGCTCGGGCTCAGGCGGGCGTGCTCGAGCAAGACAACCTTCTTCTGCTCGCACCACCAGTCGTGTCGGTAGGATGGCCCAGGCGCTTCGCATGAGACTGCCTCGCCGCTGGGTTTCTTGAGACAACAACTGCACACTCTTTACTCAAATGGAGGACTGACCGTTGTCAAAACATGGTTCTCGCCGAAGAGCCGGGCACGTTCGTCCTAAAACTTATCACCACTTTCAAGGGTGCAGGGCGATCCGCTTTAACCTAGGGCTTTCGCTTAAGGCCTCCTCGCAATGTGGGCACATGTGCGTAGGATTGCGCGCTACCTACCAGCATGGTTCACGCTTGAGGTTCAAAATGGCGTTCTCGCTCGAGACGTCCTCAACATGTCTTACCCTAAAAATGCTTCTTGTCAACGGCTACCCGGGTAGTCCTTTGCACAACACGGTGCTCCCGCTGGATAGCTCCTTGATCTGCCACATCTGCGAATCATGGCACTACCCACCTCTCAGAAATCCACGTGCCTGACAGGATCCAAAGTGTGGATGGCATACCCATGGGGTGCCCGCATTTCACAGAAGTGCTTCCTGTAGCGAGAGGGTTGTTTATAGGAGCTGACGAAGAGTGACGTTAGGATGGGAGGGTGTATTAAAACATCGTTGGCGCATTCTGGCTTTGCCATCCTCCTCTTCTGAAAGAGAGAGAGAGAGAGAGAGAGAGTGAGAGAGAGAAACCGAGACATGAATATAGTTATCGGAGGTTGGGGGGTGAGATCGCAGTGAAACGGAGACCCCCCACCGGGAAATCGGTTTCGGTTTCGGTTTCGTGTTCGTATCGTGCGTGCGGTCGAGGCGAAGCTGCGCGTGATCCTTCTGTAGCTAGGCCGAAGTAGGAGCGAAAGTCCGTTTCCCCTCCGCTGGTGGCCGGGAAGTGTCCCAGTTGGGCTGGGCGGTGTCCCGGGTGTCCCGGGTGTCAGTGGGAGCGAAAACCCGTTTCCCGTCCGCCGGTGGCCGGGGTGTGTGCCAGTTGGGCCGGGCGGTGTCCCGGGTGTCCCGGATGTCCAGGGCGTTCCGGCGCTAACGCATGTCGCTGATTTCATAATTCATTTTCTTCGGCGCCTGCGGCGGGTTTTCTTATCCAATCCAGCTTATCTTATCCAATCCAGTCCATCTTATCTTATGCAACCCATCTTGTCCCATCTTATCTTATCCCACCCAACCCAATCCATCCAACCCAATCCATCAATTCATCTGTTTCTGCGCCTGCGGCGGGCCAATCCAATCAATCTTAGCTTATCCAAACCATTTCTTCCAATCCAACCCATCTTATCTTATCCAATCCATCTTATCCCATCCAATCCAATCCACCCAACCCAATCCATCAATTCATTGTTGTCGGCGCCTGCGGCGGGCTTTCTTATCCAATCCAGCTTATCTTATCCAATCCATCTTGTCCAATCCAATCCATATAATCCAGGTCGGTAGTGAGATCGACAGTGAGATTCACTGATCGGTCGCTCGACGGATCGGTAGATAGTGGGATCTCGTCGTCATCGTGATCATCATTATGGTGGAAGGACTCTGATAGAGAGGGAGAGGGAGAGAGAGAGAGGGCGAGAGAGAGAGAGACAGAGAGAGAGAGAGAGAGACAGAGAGAAAGAGAGAGATGAGATCAAGGTGACAGGCTGGAGGTCAGTCAGGGTGGGCGTTTGATCTCAATCCCCCCCAACCTCCTTATCGCCCGCAGGGCGGTCGCATAGGTGTATTATCATAGAAAGGGAGAAAGAGAGAGAGAGAGAGAGAGGGAGATAGAGAGAGAAGAAAGAAAGAGAGAGAGAGAGAGAGAGAAAGAGAGAGAGAGATAGAGAAAAAAAAGAGAGACAGTGAGAGAGAGAGAGAGACAAAGAGAGAGAGAGAGAGAGAGAGATAGAGGAAAAGCACTCCGTGGCCACTTGGGCCCAAGCCTCCTGTACAGAGCCCGCTGGGTTCTGAGGGAGGCGAGAGCCCCGCAGCCTGCGCTGGAGCGCGCGCGCGAGAGTCCGCCCACGCGCGGGCGAGGAGAAGGAGGAGGAGGAGGAGGAGGAGGAGGAGGAGGAGGAGGAGGAGGAGGAGGAGGAGGAGGAGGAGGAGCAGGACCCGCCACGGAGCAGGGGAGGGCACGCCGTCTCCCGTGGGGCGCGGGGCAAGGCCCGAGGCTTCTGCGGCGCCCTCCCACGGCCGCCTCCCTCCCTCGCGGATGAGGGCGAGGATGGGGAGGAGGAGGATCAGAATGAGGAGGAAGAGGAGGAGGAGGAGGAGGAAGATGAGGAGGAGGAGGAAGAGGAGGAGGAGGAAGAGGACGAGGAGGAAGAGGACGAGGAGGTCGACGAGCAGGAGGAGACGAGCGCACAAGAGGAGGAGGAGGAGGAGGAGGAGGAGGAGGAGGAGGAGGAGGAGGAGGAGGAGGAGGAGGAAAGCCCTGCCTGGCGGTGGCTACTGGTGCAGCTGCGGCGCGGCCTGCGGGGCCCCCTGCGCCGGCGGTGCAGGGGCGCTGCGGCGGCCGTGGCCGGCGCGGCGGACACGGGCGAGGCGGCCGCCAGCGTGGAGGCGAAGGTCGCGACGGTGACGGCCGACAACCTGCAGAGCGACCGGAGGACGACTCAGCGGCGTGCTGGTGGCAGCGCTCCTGCGCCCCCTTTGGCTCGTGATGGGCCGCCGTGCGCGGGCGGTGCGCTCGGCTGCAGCCCGTGCGAAGCGCCGTGAGGCGGTGTCAGCGCGAACCAGGGCGAGATCCTGGGGCGGCCGCCTCCGCCCTGGCGCGAGCGCAGCGAGAGCTGCGCTTCCCTGGCGAGGCGGCCTTCTCCGAGAGAGGGGCCTCTGCCGCGCCGTGCTCTCAGACGCACCGCCGCGTGATCGCGTTCGTGCTCTTCGCCCAGCCCCGGCTGCCGAGGTCCAGGTTGCTGGTCGGGGGTGCGATCCCTGACTCCAGATCCGCCCTACTTTTGCTTTTTTTCCAACTTAAAATTGCGTCGGAAATCCACCTATAAGAGGCCGAAAAAGTAGGGCGGAAATTTCTGCACCCAGCATAGAATAGGGCGAAAATCCACAGAAATAGGGCGGAAACAACAACAGAAAAGTAGGGCGGAAATTGGCATCAGCGGGGCTTGAAAAGTAAGGCGGAAATTCCAAGCCCTACTTACGAATTCCCCAAAGTAGGGCGGATCCAGAGTCAGGGATGGCCCAGCGACCAATGTCGCACATCCAGGTCGCGCCGTTCTGGCCGTGGTGGGCCTGCCAGCACCTCCATGAACTGCCCCTTCTCAACGCAGACTGCCGCGGGATCCTTCGCGCCACTCCCAGGCGCTGGCCTGGCCAGCAGAGGCCGACCTGGAAACGACCTGGGCAGCCATTGTTCCAGTGCTAGACTTCGCCCGCCTGTGAACATCGCACGCGGGAATGGCGCGCGCCACTCCATCCAACGAGCGCTCGAATGTGGCGCCGCATTCGCATCGTCCAACCACGCGACCGCCCCATCAAGTAGATCGGCCCTCAAATTTTCGACGTCCTGCTCCACCAGCCCCCGCTGCGTCGCGTCAGGGGGGGGGTCACCCGGGCCCTTTCCAGTCTCGCTCTCGCTCTCCACCCCGCCGTCGCCAAGTCCACCCAGGCCCCCCGCAGGGAAATCTCGGGGCGCGCCGCCGGCTTTGGGGTCTGCTGGATGGCCAGTACCAGCGCGACAAACTCGAAATAATCACCGCACGCGTCGCCCATCCCATGATCGCGGCAGCTTGCTCGAGCCTTCGCCGCTTTAATCGGAAAGATGCGCCTCCTTGTCCTCGACCAACTTCTCGTAGGCGTGCCCCGCATGACCGCGCGGCGCATATTCCGCTTCGCGCCGCGAGCGATCGGCGCCCCCCTGGCACCCGCGTCGGGGCCTTGCCAGAGGTGCCATCGGCGCCCCCGACCATCCAGCACGAACTGCCCCCTGTTGCTCTGCGCCTAACGGTAGGTACCTTTGCGCATCGCACAGTGCCGAATATACCCTGGGCCCGTCGCCTCAGGAGCACGCTCCATCATGCGTTTTCGCTGCCATTGCTGCGCCCCCTCAATCGCCGACTCTCGAACCTCTTTCGGCGGCGTCCTCAGCTGCGAAGTCACTTCGCCATCTCTAGCCGTGAACTGCGCGGGCCCACCAGCTCCCAGTCGATCCGACCTAGCGCATGCACGCGCGCTGAATTTGGCCCAGCACACCGCGCCCAACTAGAGCTCTCACTTGGCCCCTCCTTCACCGCCGGTCATGCGCGCTGCGGATGAGCACCGGGTTCTCTACAATCCCACTGCCGGCCAAGCCGCGTACATCTCCGTCAGGTCAGCTGTCGCGCCGCACGCGTTTCGGCGGCAACTCGCGGGGGCCCCCCATGCCATATTGTCGGCTCTTGCGAATCGACGCCAATCGACGCTAGTCGACGCTGATTGACCGCTGGTCGATGCTGAGTCGGCGCCATCACATCAACTCCCAGACGCTGATCGACGCTAGTCGACGCTAAAGCCAGAATCAAAAGGGCGCGACAGGCCCCCGTGACGTGCCGCAGCAACACGGGGTCCGCGAGCGACTCTTCTGCGTCGCCCGGCGGCGCGTGAGCGATCTGCCTTTCTGCGGGCACCCCGCCGCATCGTCTGCCGACCTCGTCGGCCCAGTCAACGTCGACTCTGAGATCCCCGATGCGCTGCCGCCGTGACCCGCTGCTGCGCGTACCCCTGCGCGCCGCGCGAGGAGGAGGAGGAGGAGGAGGAGGAGGAGGAGGAGGAGGAGGAGGAGGAGGAGGAGGAGGAGGAGGAGGAGGAGGGGGAGGAGGAGGAGGAGGAGGAGGAGGAGGAGGAGGAGGAGGAGGAGGAGTGGTTTGCGCGAACGTGCCTGGCTCCTTCGCCCCTTTGCACCGGTGGGCCGTCGCGTTCCACATCCCCCGCTCCCGCCGGATCCTTGCCGATCCGTTGCAGCGACGCTTCGCCCATCCATCCTCTCGGCGCGATCGGCACGTTCCTCCTCTTCGCGCGTCTTGCAGGCTCCGAAGCGGCAGCGCGCCCACGGACGTCATCGCATAGCTGCAGCCCGCGTGCATGCCATAGGACGGCGTGGCGATCTTGTTTCCGCATGCCCTTCTGTACCATGGCTGATAATACTGCAGTGCCATGCGCCATGCAACCCGCAGCGGGTATCCTACTTCACTTGCATCGCAAAGCAATGCCTCGTGCCTTACCGTCTCGTAGCACTTGGCCATGGTCCATCAGAAGCGCGATGAGATGAAGGCCCGTCGCCCTCGCGACCTCCGACGCGACGTTCAGCTCGGAAACGCTGTCGGGCGACGCTCGGCCGCCCCAGCTCCTCCAGAACATGTTGCCCTGGTTCGTCTGCTCCCGCTCGGCTGGGGCATCTCTGCGACCGCGGCCCCGCCACCTGGACATCGCGTGGAGCGAAGCGATTCGCCTATGACCTCCCCATCTGGTTGTCCAGCGCGCGCCATCTCCGAGACCGGGCGGATAGTTGGCCACGTCCCCTACTCTTCGCATTCGCCGAAGGCTGCCACTGCGCGCCATGGGAAAACCTGCGGCAAACTCTGGAACTGCCTGGTGCGCGCGCGGAAGCGCCCAGACCGAGCCTTCTCGGGAAACTGGCCAGCTGTTCTCCACGAGTCGCCCGCCGTCAGTTTCGCGGGGCTGCCCAATCCTCGAAGTCAGGCGGCCTCGCCAGAAGGCTATCGGCATGCTCTCTCTCCAGATATCCAGCCGCCTGTTCTCCACAAGTCGTCCGCCGTCAGTTTCGCGGGCCTGCCCAGTCCTCGAAGTCGGGCGGCCTCGCCAGGAGGCCATCGGCATGCTCTCTCTCCAGATGTCCAGCCGCCCTCGTAGACAGGAGCCCGCTCTCTTTCGCGCGGCCGCGCACCGCCGCCCGCATCGATCGGCCCCTGGACCTCCGACGCCTTACAGTCGGGGCGTTGACCTAAGGAACGATAAAGAAGGAACGAGGCCCCTTTTTCCAAGTAGGTCTATTAAGTTCGAAGGAACGCCAGAGGGGTTCGCCGCCAAGAAGGAAGCGGAACGCATGCAAACCAAATGAACGACCGAGCCCCTTTTGAAAAGCAAGTGTCCTTATTCAAGCCGGACCCTGTACAAGATCGGAGGACTGCACTCGACCCCCCCCCGACCCCACCCCGCCCCCCACCCACTCAAAGACTTCTGGGGTCGGCGCTTCCAAGCATCAGGAGCCCGCGCCTGCTGCGTGAGCTCCTGCGCCTTCGCCCGATCCAGCAGCTTGCCCCAGACCTTCGGAACCAGGTCTCAGAATCATCATGTATGCGTACTGGGAGAATCCATGGGCCTCCAGAGACATGCGCATCCACGTCGACTGCACAGCCGCAGCCGCATCGACCAGACTCGTGTCCAGCCTCCACGTTCAGCACCAGCACCACATGGACGCGCATGGATCTCGAGCGTCTCGCCCACCTCGCGCACCTCTGCCGCGCTCCGATGCTCCTGCGTGCCCGGGCCCGAGCGCGGTGAAACCTCGCCCACCCCGCACTCTGCCACTTCGGGGATCTTCTGACCCGGGTCACTCCAGACCCGGGTCAGCAGGAAACCAAAAACTGCACCGCAGGAAAAAAAAACTGCAACGCAGGTCTTCGCAAACCCGGGTCAGCCAATATGTGCGGCCGCCTCGCGGCCACGAGCGGCTCGCTAACCCGGGTCAGCCAGAGGGGGTCTTCGCAGGATCCTGCAGGATCCGGTGCCGTGGCTGACCCCCGTTTGCACTGACCCCCGTCTCAAGGCTCCCGACTCTCCGTGCTCCTGCGCTCCCCGGCCCGAGTGCGGTTGCACGTTCGGCAGCTCCGGTTGCTGCCTCTTCCCTTGAGGCTCCCAGTTGGACTGCACGTGCTCCTCTTTCCCAGCGCCAGCACCGTCGCGAATGCCCCAGGCATCATCCAGGGCGCCCTCATCATGATGTCCCACTGCTGCGTCAACTCACACACCGTCTCCACTTCCTTCAGCTCCTCGACCAGCTGTTCCCGACCGTTCGTCGGCCTAGCACACCCAAGGTTGGCTTTCTCGTACATAGGGGGAAAACAAACCTACCTCGCTTTTGACCACCCTCGCTTCCAAGAGATACCAAACGATGCCAAATTGCAGCCTGTGCTGGTCAGGCCGCTTGACGAGGAGGCGCGTGGTATGGCTTGGTTTTGCCTGGAAGCGAAAGCGGGGTAGGTAATTCACGCTCTGAGTACAGGCGCCCTGGTTCAACGAGCATGTAGCACCACAGCTCCTCCGCGGCTCCTGCGATCGAGACTGGGAGGTGGGGGAAAGTCGTCGTCGACCAGCTTGCGCTCGTTCCTCCCGTTCTGGTCGCCAACGTCATCGATTCGACGTAAAAATCAGTCGTGCGCCAGGGAATGCAGGCAAAGGAGGGAGGAACAAAGAAAGAAAGACAGAAAGAGAGAGAGAGGGAGAATCGCAAGTGAGAGAGCCGCAGCGAGCGCGAAGTCTGGGCCCCCCACGTCTTGCAACAACTCAAGACGGGAGGTTTTTTGGTCCATGAGCTAAGCACATCAAACTCAATCCCTTTCCCTCGCTCCACTCGGGAGCGGCCAAGAGGGGGGTGTCCAAGAGGGGGGGGTGCAAATCGTGACCGGCGGCATGTGCGCGGCCCGGCGGGGGGGCCAGGGACGTAATGAAACGAGAAGCGGCGCCCTGAAATCTGGGGAAATATCATGGCCCCCGCCATGATATCCACCCCCCCTAGTCATCACCCCCCTCTTTGCCGCCCCCGATCCACCCTGCCGCATGCCCCCACCCCCCCTCGTGGGCGGGAAACTTCTCCGTGGCCACACGGTCTTGCGGCCCGGACTCCGCGGCTGCGACCCCCTTGGCACAGGGCGGCGTGGAGTGCACGCCCCGCGAGGGGCGCATCCCCGAAATACGGTAGAGGGAAACAATTAGTGAACACCCCACCCCCTGCCCCCTCAAACTCAAAGTTGGCACGCGGGGGGGGGAGACTGCGGTCGAGGTGCAACTCGTCAGACCCACCGCCAACCTTGAACATTGGGGGGAGTGGGAGGCGTTCACAGACGAATGTGGCATGAGTGTTCGCTAATTTTTTCCGAGGCCTGTAGCGCAACTACTTACGATACTTGCGCGCCTCGGTGTCCAGACCCCGAGGCCGTGCTGCGCTGCGCTCGCAGCGTGCACCCCCAGAGGCCTCGGCCCCCTCCCCCGAACTGGGATCTTCGTCCGAAGCAACTGTTTGACGGCCCCGGGGCGGGGCGACATGCCCGAGGTATAGAGCATGGCCGAAAACATACCGTAACGATTTTTCCCGACGCGGTGCGAGCTGGATTCGGGAGTCAGGAACCCGCCGCCCGGGCCTGTGCTTCGCTGCGCTCGGACCAGACTGTTGAAGTGACCCTGCAATGGCGACGAGGAGGTCCAGAGCATGCTAAAACGCAGTATCCCTCTCCCAATAGTTTGATAAACGGGGGGGGCGTGAAAAAAACCCCCCCCCCCCCCCCCCCCAAAAAAAAGGGACCCCCCAGATCTGGAGCTTTGCGGCCCTGTGGACGCCCTTGGAAAAGGCCCCCCAGCCCTGCCGCGCCTCCCAGGGCGCCTTGCCGGGCCATGCCAACAAGCTCAAAGCGATCAGAGAAGTGGTCGGAGAGGCGCAGGAGAGCCCCACTGCAGCGCAAGACGGCCTCAAGACTGCCCAAGAGGTCCCCAAGACGGCCTCAGAGGCTCCAAAGAGACGCCCCAAGAGGCCTTCAGGAGAGCCCCCACGAGGCAAAAGTCGTCCCTTCATTCCCGGAGGAAGACGTGCATGTTTAGCATCTTCGCTCTTTGTGTGGTTGCAGCGTCCAAGACGGCCCAGGAAGCCTGCAAACTCTCCCCAAGGTGGCCCAAGAGGCCCCCAAGAGGGCTTCAAGCCGGGCCAATAGGATCCCCACTGCCCCACGACTGCCCGAAAGAAGCTCACGAGGCCCCCATAGGCTTCCAAGAGAGACCCACGAGGTCCACATGGGGGGTCCCCAATTTGGCCCAAGTTCCCCAGGAGAGCCCCACGGCAGCGCAAGACGGCCTCAAGACTGCCCGGGAGGCCTCCAAGACGGTCCAAGAGGCCACAGAGAGACGCCCCAGCAGGCCTTCAGGAGAGCCCCCAAAAAGCACAAACCGTCCCATTCCCGGAAGTAAACGCACATGTTTGATCATGTTTGGCATCTTCGCTTTTTGTGTGGTTGCAGCGTCCAAGACGGCCCAAAAAGCCCGCGAGATCGCCCCAAGGCGGCCCAAGAGGCCCCCAAGAGGGCTTCAAGCCGGGCCAAGGCTCACGACTGCCCAAAAGAAGCTCACGAGGCCCCCAAATGCTCCCAAGAGAGATCCACGAGGGCCATGGGAGGTCCCCTAGAGGGCCCCAGTTCCCCGCGAGAGCCCCACGGCAGCGCAAGACGGCCTCAAGACGGCCCAAAAGCCCCCAAAACAGCCCAAGAGACCCCCAAAACGCCCCAAGAGGACTTCAGGAGAGCCCCCACATGGCAAACATTGTTCTATTCCTCATGGAAAACGTGCATTTGTGCATATTCGCTGTTTGTGTCGTAGCAGCGTCGAGGTCCCCAAGAGGGCCCAAATTCATGAAAAGGCCAGAGGACGGCCCAAGCGGGACCCAAGACGGCCCAAACGGGCTTCAAGGCCAGCGTTGAACAGGAATGTGCGATCGTTCGCGGCTGAACGATCCAAGCGGTTTCGAAAATGGACGCGCTGGCCATTACGACACCAGTAGGCACAGGACCGCGCAAGGAGACACGCGATTTTGGTTCGACGTTCTTTCGGAGCCTCCAGGTGGCGTTCTGGCGCCACGTGATAGGGTCCGCCTCGAAATCCGAATCAGAACGCACCCCAAGAGAAATTCGGGTGGCACGAATCTGTAAGGCGAGGGCGAGAGCAAACAGGAACGGGCGATGGGACATGAGGGGACTTGACGGGAAACAGCCAAAGCTCAAAGGCCAAAGAGAATGGCGCCAAGTGTCAACATATGCAAGGCTGGAAGGACCAAGGTGCATGGCGCGAAGCGCCACTGCAGTCTTGTGCGTGTATATAGCCAACCAAAACTATTCTCAGTATTGTGAGTACTACGATTATTTTTGTTATTAAAATTGCGATTATCAGTATGATTATTATTACGAGTGCTATATGTATGTATGTATGTATGTATGTATGTATGTATGTATGTATGTATGTATGTATATGCATTTTTAAAAGGCTGGGGACCCCGAACAAAAACGCTCCCCCCCCTATCGAATTTGGCCCACCCCAGGCCTCTGGGGCAACCCTACAGACGACCCAGGAGAACCCAACGAGAGCCCGAAGAAGGCCCCAGAGAGCTCCAAGCGTTCCGGCGCGCTCCTGAAACGACCCCAGAGAGCCCCAAGACGGTCCACAACGACCCCAAATAATCCGTCATACCCCAAAAGATCGTTCCAGAACGTCCCAAGAGGCCTCCAAGAGCACTCCCAAGAAGGTCCCAAGAGGCAACATTCATTGATTTTCTGGCGCTTTTTTGTTTTTTGTTTGTTTGTGAATTTGGGGGTTCTTCTCTCTTCGGCTTCCCGACGCTTCAAGGCGGCGGTCTTCTGGGCGTCCGAAGCCGCCTTGGAGGCTCGAAATCGCGCACAACCACCCGAAAGGGCCTCCAGGCAATCTAAGAGAGCCCCAAGACGGCACAACAGGGTTCCACGAGGGCCTAAGAGAGCCCCATGCCGGCCCAAAAGGCCCCAAGACACCCTCCGAGGCATTCCAAGTCGTGACCTGGTCGTTCAGGGAGACCGCGGTTGGAGGCAGGGTGGCCCGAGGAAGTCCCCAGAGGCCCCCAGAAGACGCCCAGAAGGCCTCCAGAAGGCCTGAAAACGTTTTGTGAAGCCCCCAGAGGCTCTCCAAGGACGAGCCTCCGCAAAAAGAGCTGAGGAGGATGGGGAGAATACGCAAGATACTGCGAGAATGAGGAAAAAGAAACATGGAGGAAAGATAACGCATGACATTCTTATAACGGCGATGCTGGAAAAGGCGACAAGAAGTCATCGCTAAAGTGTCGGCTTGACCTTCCTGCCATTCCGCCTGCATACCAAACTTCAAGGACCAAGGTGCATGGCGCGAAACGCCAATGCAGTCTCGTATGTGTATATATATATAAACAAATAAATAAATAAAACCCAGTCCTCGCACCTCGATGCTACCCCCTGCCCCCCCTTCCCGCGCCTCCGATGCGCCCAGAACCCCCGTCGCCCCGGGGCTGCAGTCGGAGCTGGACAAGTCGTCCCAGCGGCCTAGCCCCCCCCTGGGAAGAGAGGGAGGAGGAGGAGGAGAAGGAGGAGGAGGAGGGAGGAGAAGGAGGAGGAGGAGGAGGAGGAGGAGGAGGAGGAGGAGGAGGAGGGAGGAGGAGGAGGAGGAGGAGGAGGAGGAGGAGGAGGAGAAGGAGGAGAAGGAGTAGGAGTAGGAGTAGGAGGAGGAGGAGGAGGAGGAGGAGGAGGAGGAGGAGGAGGAAGGGGGGGGGCGAAGAAGCAAGGAGGCAGGAGGGGTTGGGCACGGAGGAGGAGGGAGGGAGGGAGGAAGGAAGGAGGGTTCAACACACGGGCGAGGAGGAGGGGGAGGAGGAGGCAACGCCCCCCTGGCTGGACATGCGGGGCGCTGGCAAGATGAGTCGACGCCGACTCCGAGAGATGGGTCGGGCCGCACCGTGCGTCGGCCCGGGCCTCGCTGGCCCCGGCCCGGAGTCGAAAGCGAGCTGAGCCGGCCGTGCCCGGATACGCACACCGATCGAATCCTCCTCCTCCTCCTCCTCCTCCTCCTCCTCCTCCTCCTCCTCCTCCTCCTCCTCCTCCTCCCCCCCCCGCGGCGCCGCCGCGCGACGAGCCGCAGGAGCGGCGGGAGGAGGAGCGGATCGCTAGGAGATGGGCATCGAACCGATCGAATCGAAATGGGCCCTGAAGGGAGGACGAGGACCATATTTTGTGTGAGGATCCCTGCGCTCCAGGCTTCGGCGTTCTGCAATGCAGGACACACTTCGCCAGAAGGAGACGGCTGTACCCACGTGATGTGAAGCGAGGCTTGACATAAACATGCCGAAGCAATGCGCGTATGCTGGAAGTGCGCATGCAGAGGCAAGAGAGAAAAGATACGAACATGTCGTGCTCCCTTTTCTCGGCGTGGGACATGGCGGAGGAGGAGGCCCAGACATCCGAAGGATCATTCCCCCACCAACCGTTCCGCATGTTTCTCGGATTCGGCTTTTGCGAAAACTGTTTTCGGGCCTTGGGGCCATTCAAGGAGGGTCTCGGACGAGAAAGTGCCACGAGGCCGCGAATTGAAGAATCGCATCGTCTGATCTCTTGGGAAGAGGAGGGCGAGGAGGATGAGGTGGATCGTGCCCAGGGGGCGAGCCGAAACACTGACGCCCGAGCTAGCTAACTACCCAGCTGCCACACTGCCGACAGTTTGTTTGAACCTGCTACTACGCATCACTGCTGCGCTTACTGCTCTGCAAGCGTCTCCTTGCCGACAACTTCGGCAAGAGGAAACATAAGAGAACCGATGATCAATGATTGAACTTTTTGATCGCGTTCGGCCCTCACCCAGCCCTCTTGGGGCCTCTGGAGCCGATTCAGACCTCCGATGGCATTTGAAAACTAATTCGAGCAGCCAGAGGAGGAGGAGAAGGAGGAGGAGGAGAAGGAGAAGCAGATGAAGGACGAGGCGGCGGGAGGGGAGGACACTTGTTGAGGAAGTTGGGCGGTTCGTATATCCCTATATCGTGTAGCACCATCGGTAGCACCATCGTTGGGCGGTTTCCAACCATCGTGTAGCACCATCGGTCTTACGACATCTTGGCATCACTGTCTATCAATCGATCCCACTACCAATCTTGTTCCTGTGTATATATATATATATATATATATATATATATGCATATGTATATATATATATATATGTGTATTACTCATCAAGCTTGCATACCAATATAATGTTTCATGGTTGTATCTATATGCGCTAGAACCAGTTGCGACGCACGGAACATGATGGCTGCGACCCTCATTGAGGCTCGTCCTCGTCTTAGTGGACGTGCTCGTCGTCGTCCCTGTTTTTGTTTTCCTCCTCCTCCTCCTCCTCCTCCTCCTGCTCGGCCCCTGTCTGACACTGGACCCCGGTTCCCTGGATCTCTGGCCCTTACTTGGAACAGGCGAACCGCCCGAGACATCCACGCACTCTGGGCGCGAACGGGGCCGTGCAGCACCTCCCGGCGGCTCCCCTCGGGGGGGCCGAGGAGCAGCACCTGATGTTTTGCGGTGAGCCTTGGCAGTGGGCCGCCAAAACAAATCAGCCGACCCCTTGGGACTCATCGGCGTGTGCGATGCTTCCCCCTCCCCAATGATAGGCCTGTTTTCCACCACCACCACCATAAGTTGGAGGGGGAGGGGGTCCTCCTTCTCCTCCTCCTCCTCCTCCTCCTCCTCCTCCTCCTCCTCCTCCTTCCCCCCTCCAAGTTATGGTGGTGGTGGTGGTGGCGGAAGACAGGCCAGCACCCAAACCCCTCCCCCGTGAGCCCCGTCCGGTCGACTTGGACGGGGCGGGGGCCCCCCCGGGCGGTGGGTGAGCGCGTCCGGGGGGCAGAGGGCCCCAAAGCAGGTCGAGAGGGCCCCAGGAGGCCCCTGGGGGCGGCCCGCGAGGGCCACGAGCCGCCGAAGGATCGATTCCGAACGCCCGCGCTGGCCTCCCGACGGCCCGAGAGGCCCCCAGGGCGCCCCCCCCAAACCCCCAAGAGGCGCCCCAAGAGAGCCTCCAGAAGCAAACTCGCCCCACTCCCTTCGTGACGCGTGCATATTCTGCACACTCGCCCCTGGGCGTTCACATCGTTCCAGACGGCCCAAGAGGCTCTCAAGTTCACCCCAGGACGGGCAACAGGGCTCCAAAACGACCCAAGAGGGCCCCAAGATGGCCCAAGAAACCCCCAAGACGGCCCAGGAGGGCCCCAAAACAACCCCAAGAGGCCCACAAATGGAACCCGAAACGACATTTCGAGCCATCCACCCCAAGACGCCTCCGGGTTGCCCCAAGGAGCCCCCGACAGGCCCCCAAGGAGCCCCAAGATGGCCGCAAAAAACCTCCAAGAGGCCCCCAGAAGGCTCGAAGAGGTTCAAAACTGCCTCCAAGACGCCCTCGAGACGGATCCTACGAGACCCCCATCAGCCATCCGAGAGGCCTCAGACCCGCGACCCAGGTGCGGTGGCGGGATGTGCCGAAAGTTTTGTTTTGGTTAGTCAGGGGACGGAGGGCTCCTGGGTGCTCACAGGACTGCGTAAACTATACAACATAGCGCGGCAGCTGCGGGGATCGGGCGCGGAAACACGAATTTGACGAAACACCACTTGTAAGAGCAACGCCAAGATCCGGCCAGCGCCCTGTCGATCCGCCGCCCCCTGTCGATCCGCCACCCCCTGTCGATTCATCGCAGGTGTGCCTGGCGTGCTAGATCCTTTCGGTTTGGGTTTGGCTTCTTTTTCCAAAAGAGACCCCCCCCTGGGGCTCCAGCGCGTCCCGCGGGCCTATTCTGCGCATTTTAATGGTTTCTTGGAGCTCTTTTGGGGCGTCATGGGGGCCTTTTGGGGTGCCTTTTCGGGGCCCTCTTGGGCTGACATTCTCAGTATTCGCCGTGCACGCATGGGGAATGGGGCGAGAACCCGCGTACACAGACAGAGGGCATCTGTCAAAACACCCGACGAATGATTATCGAAGACGCCTACGGCGAATCACCGCCGCCCCCCGCCTTCTAGAATCGCCCATGTGGCCGAGTGTTGTGGCAAAAGCTCTGCCAATGTATCGGGCCATGTGTTCCCCCAACCGTTGTGGAAACCCTTCGGGGAACACTTGGGGGAGGATGGAGGGGAAGATCAAGATGAGGCGGAGGAGGAGGAGGAGGAGGAGGAGGAGGAGGAGGAGGAGGAGGAGGAGGAGGAGGAGGAGGGGGCATCTTGGGAGCCTCTGGGGGCACTCTTAGGGCCTCCTGGGAGCTTACTGGGAGCCTCGTGGACCTTTGGGGGCTTCTCGGGGGCCTCTGTGGCTGTATTGGTGGGCTCCTGGCCCGTCTGACGCCGTCGGAAGCCGTCTTGGGGGCCTCTCTGGGCCGCGTGGCGCTTTTCTCCCGTGGGCGACAGTGCCCGGTGGTCAGAACGTCTCCTGCTAGGGCTGGCGGCGGGACTTGGGGCCCTCTTGGGGTGCTCCAGGGCCGTCTTGGAGGCCATCTTCAGCGTCTTGGAGGCCTCTTGGGCCGTCTTGGGGGCCTCTTGGGGCCGTCTTGGGGGCCTCTTGGGCCGTTCTGGGACCATACTGGAGACCTCTTGGGTGATCTTTGGGGGCTCTTGGAGCGTCTCAGGCCGTCGGAAGGCCGAACAACAAGCAAATGCCACAATCCTTCAAAAACCAATGGGAAATCAATGATTGTGGCCTTTTCGGGCCTTCCTGGATGCCCTCTCGGATGCCTTTTGCGCCGTGTTGAGCCATCATAGGGCCATCTTCGGCCATCTTGGTGGGCTCCTGGCCCGTCTGACGCCGTCGGAAGCCGTTTGGGGGACCTCTCTGGCCCGACTTGGGGCCCTCTTGGAATGCTCCAGGGCCGTCTTGGAGGCCATCTTGGGCGCCTGAAAAGCCTCCTGGGCCGTCTTGGGGGCTTCTTGGGGCCGTCTTGGGGGCCTCTTGTGCCGTTCTGGGGCCATCTTGGAGGCCTCTTGGGCGATCTTGGGGCGATCTTTGGGGGCTCTTGGGCCGTCTCGGGCCGTCGGAAGGCCGAAAAGAAGCAAATGCCAAAATCCTTCAAACACCTTCGGAACATCAATGATTTGGGCCTTTTCTGGCCTTCCTGGAAACCCTCTTGGAGGCCTCTTGGGCCGTCTTGGGCCATCATAGGGCCGTCTTCGGCCATCTTGGTGGGCTCCTGGCCCGTCTGACGCCGTCGGAAGCTGTTTGGGGGACCTCTCTGGCCCGACTTAAGGCCCTCTTGGGGTGCTCCGTGGCCGTCTTAGAAGCCATCTTGGACGTCTTGGAGGCCTCTTGGACCGTCTTGGGGCCCTCTTGGGGCCGTCTTGGGGGCCTCTTGGGCAGTCCTGTGGCCATATTGGAGGCCTCTTGGGCGCTCTGGGGGCGATCTTGGGGGCCTCTTGGGCCGTCTTGGGTCGTCGGAAAGCCAGAAAGGAGCAAATGCCAAAATCCTTCAAAAACCTTTAGAAAACCACTGATTTTGACCTCTTCGGGCCCTCCTGGAGGACCTCTTGGAGGCCTCTTGGGCCGTCTTGGAGACCTCTTAGGGTGCTCTTGGGCCGTCTTGGGCCATCTTGAGGCTATCTTAGGCCGTCTTGGGTGCATCTTGGGCCGTCTTGGAGGCATTTTGGGGCCATCTTAGCCGTCTTGGAGGCCATCTTGGCCGTCTTGGGCGATCTTGGAGGCCATCTGGAGCCGTCTTGGAGCCGTCTGGAGCAGGAAAACCCCTTTGGAACCAGGTCTGGGCAATCCTTCCGGGGCCTCCTCCTCCTCCTCCTCCTCCTCCTCCTCCTCCTCCTCCTCCTCCTCCCCCTGCGCCTCCTCTTGATCTTCCCCGCCATCCTCCCCCAAGTGTTCCCCGAAGGGTTTCCACAACGGTTGGGGGAACACATGGCCCGATACATTGGCAGAGCCTTTGCCACAACGCTCGGCCACATGGGCGATTCTAGAAGGCGGGGGGCGGCGGTGATTCGCCGTAGGCGTCTTCGATAATCATATTCGTCGGGTGTTTTGGCAGATGCCCTCTGTCTGTGTACGCGGGTTCTCGCCCCATTCCCCATGCGTGCACGGCGAATACTGAGAGTGTCAGCCCAAGAGGCCCCGAAAAGGCACCCCAAAAGGCCCCCATGACGCCCCAGAACAGCTCCAAAGAAACCATTGAAATGCGCACAATAGGCCCGCGGGACGCGCCGGAGCCCCAGGGGGAGTTCTTTTGGGAAAAAAACCAGACCAAAACCGAAAGGATCTAGCACGCCAGGCACACCTGCGATGAACCGACATGGGGCGGCGGATCGAATGGCTTTCGGCACATCCCGCCACCGTGCTTGGGATGCGGGCCTGAGGCCACTCGGATGGCTGATGGGGTCTCATGGGATGCGTTTCGGGGGCGGCTTGGAGGCAATGTTTCCCAACCCTCCTGCGTTAGGTACTCGCTTTGAATAGAACGCTTCCCGCGCGTCTTCTCCTTCTCCCGCCCCTCTCCTCCTCTCTTTTTTCCTCCTGCATCTCACCTCGCTCCTTCCTGCGTGCCAGCTTGCTTTAGACCTGGCCATCCCTCGGGAAGCTGCGATCTGCGGAACTACCGCCACTTTCGAGGGCTGTTGGGGGGTCCAGCGGAGCGACGTTTTATCCCGACTCAAATGGGACCTCGCCATCCCTTGGGGGCTGCGATCTGCGACGTTGTCGCTACTTTCGAAGGCTGCTGGGTGGCACAGCGGAGTGACGTTTTACCCAGATTCATATGAAACCTTGCCATCATTGTGGGGCTGCGATCTGCGAAGCTGTCGCCACTTTCGAGTGTTGCTGGGAGGCCCAGCGGAGCGACGTCTGACCCATATTCAGATGAGCCCTCAGATGAGACCTCGCCATCCGTGTGGGGCTGGGCTATGCGAAACTGTCGCCACGTTCGAGGGTTGCTGGGGGGTCCAGCGGACTGACGTCTTACGCGGACCACCAGGAGACCTCGCCATCCCTCGGGGGGGCTGCGATCTGCGAAACTGTCGCCACTTTCGAAGGCTGCTGGGGGGTCCAGCGGCGAGGAGGGAGGGCGGCGTCGACGACGACGACCCCGACGGCGACGTAGTCGTCGGCCCTGGCCGCTGTCGTGCCCCAGACCTGACTTGCGGTGCGCTCTGGCCTCCAGAAAACAGGGGCGGGTCCAGCCGTGGCGACGAAAAGGCCCGCAGAGGTTAGAATGAAAGTGATGGGAGCCTTCCCTCAAACACAAAGTGCGCAAAAGTGCACAACAGTGCGCAAATGTGCCCCCTCAAAGTGCACAAAATGCGCCAAAGTGTTGTTGCGCGATGCTCCCTAATCGTTATACAGAACTGTGGTTCACTGTTTCCAAGGACGAACGTTCATTTGAAAATAGGCTCCCATGAGTTGCTATCGAATAGAGGGGCCAAACGACCCCGGGCGGTCCCCCGAGCCTCTCCGGCCTCGACGGACGGGCGAAAACCGCTGCGCCCTGGCCACGGCCGCCGAGGGCCAGATCGTGCTCCCTGGAAGAGGGGAAGGGGAGGAGAGGGTGGTGGGCCTGTTTTCCACCACCACTGTGAGAAGGAGGGGGAGGGGGACCTGCTCTTTATCCTCCTCCTCCTCCTCCTCCTCCTCCTCCTCGTCCTCGTCCTCCTCCTCCTCCTCCTCCTCCTCGTCCTCCTCCTCCCCCTCCTCCTCCTCCTCCTCCTCCTCCTCCTCCTCCTCCTCCTCCTCCTCCTCCTCCTCCCCCACCTCCTTCCACCTTCCAACTTCTGGTGGTCGTGGCGGTGGTAGGCAGCCCCATGAGAAGGGAGGAGAAAGGAGGACCAGGAAGAATGAGGCGGGCGAGGCGAGCGCACGGTGTCGGTCTGGCGGGACTGGCCCTCAAGGAGGGCGGCGCGGGAGGACCAGAGCTCCCGTGGATGCGCGCTGCAGCCTGCACTCCGTGAGAGGCCAGTGCGACGCGTGCGGGAGGATGTGGTCTGAAAGACAACGAAGCGAATTGTTGAAAATCGTGCGCACTGCACTCAAACACCACCGCTGATTATGAGCTGTTGGCTGAGAGACTGCACAAACACCAGTGCAATCATGCGCGCCCGTTTTGTGCCCACCTGTTCCTGCTTCCCTCGCAACCGCGATCTATATGTTATATATATATATATATACAGCTATATACACACATACATACACACATACATATACATATACATATACATATACATATACATATACATATACATATACATACACATATACATATACATATACATATACATATACATATACATACGAAAGTGCGCGCCCGCAGGGCCCGAGCAAAGGGGAGGGGGGCTAGGCTTAAGCTGCCCCCCTCCCTTGAGCCGCCCTTGTTGGAAGCACCCCCCCCCCTCCCCCCTTTTTTCTGCAAGGGGGGGGGGCTTACAGCTACCCCCCCCCTCCCCCCTTGGGCCCTCCCCGGAAGCTACCCCCCCTTCCCCCCCTTTCCAAAAGGGGGGATGGTGCTTAAGCTACCCCCCCCTCCCTTGGCGCTGCCCTGCTGGAAGCTACCCCCCCCCTCCCCCCCTTTCGTGCAAACGGGGGGGGGGTGCTTGGAAGCTACCCACCCCCCCCCCCTCTGGCCGCCCCGGAAGCTACCCCCCCCACCCCTCTTTCCAAAGGGAGGGGGTGCTTAAACTACCCCCCCCCCCTTGAAGCCGCCCTGCTGGAAGCTCCCCCCCCCCCCCTTGTGCCAAAGGGGGGGGGGGTTGGAACCCCCCCCCCCTTCCCCCTTTGGCCGCCCAGCCCCCGGAGCCTCCGCCCTCCCTTTCGCCGACGATCCAAAATGAGCAATCCACGATCGAGGATGGACGATCGACGATCAACGATCGACGATCGAAAATCCCAACCGAATCGCTTGCAATCGATTGCACTCCATTCCACTGCAATCCCCCTCCCCACCTCCCTCCGCTCCCTCCCCTCCCTCCACACCCTTCGTTCCATCTCCTCCCTCCCCTCCCTCTCCTCCCCTCCCTCCCTTCCGTCCTGTCCCTCCCCTGCAATCCAATCGATCGAATCGATTGCAACTCAACCAATTGCAATCCAATCGATTGCAATCCAATGGATTGAAATCGAATCGTTTGCAATCCAATGGATTGCAATCGATTGCAACGCAAGTGTATCATTCAACTCGTTCCGTGCCAACGCCCGGGAACGAAAAATTACCCTGGCGACGTACCCAACCCCTGCGCAACGGCGGGGGGCAAATAGTTTAGGACACTTTATAAGGGGGGCGATGACGGAGCGAGGGTTACATATGTCCGCAGACGGAATTCGGGAGACTCGCAGGAAACTGGCTTCAGGACAAGGACTAGATAAAGCTGATTAGTTGAAATCCCTGAGCAACCCTGGCCACTTCGAAAGCGGGAATCTCAGATCGCAGCCCCCCAGAGATGGCGATGTCTAATTTGGGTCCGCGCGTGGCGTCACTGTGCTGGGCCCCCCAGCAGGCCTCGAAAGCGGCGACAGTTTCACAGGTCGCAGCCCCCCAGGGATGGCGAGGTCTAGTTTTCGTCCGCGCGTGGCGTCACTGCGCTGGGCCCCCCAGCAGGCCTCGAAAGTGGCGACAGTTTCACAGATCGCAGCCCCCCAGGGATGGCGAGGTCTAATGGTCCGCCCGTGGCGTCACTGTGCTGGGCCCCCCAGCAGGCCTCGAAAGTGGCGACAGTTTCACAGATCGCAGCCCCCCAGGGACGGCGAGGTCTAATTTTCGTCCGCGCGTGGCGTCACTGTGCTGGACCCCAGCAGGCCTCGAAAGTGGCGACAGCTTCACAGATCGCAGCTCCCCAGGGATGGCGAGGTCGAGTTTGGGTCCGCCCGTGGCGTCACTGTGCTGGGACCCCAGCAGGCCTCGAAAGTGGCGACAGTTTCACATGTCGCAGCCCCCCAGGGATGGCGAGGTCTAATTTGGGTCCGCCCGTGGCGTCACTGTGCTGGGCCCCCCAGCAGGCCTCGAAAGTGGCGACAGTTTCACAGATCGCAGCCCCCCAGGGATGGCGAGGTCTAATTTGGGTCCGCCCGTGGCGTCACTGTGCTGGGCCCCCCCCCAGCAAGCCTCGAAAGTGGCGACAGTTCACAGATCGCAGCCCCCCAGGGATGGCGAGGTCTAATTTGGGTCCGCCCGTGGCGCCACTGTGCTGGGCCCCCCAGCAGGCCTCGAAAGTGGCGACAGTTTCACAGATCGCAGCCCCCCAGGGATGGCGAAGTCTAATTTGGGTCCGCTCGTGGCGCCACTGTGCTGGGCCCGCCAGCAAGCCTCGAAAGTGGCGACAGTTTCACAGATCGCAGCCCCCCGCAAGCAAGACAGGAGGAAGCAAGAGGGAGACGGGACGGAAGGAGGAAGTGGAGACCACACTACTCTATTCAACACGAATACCCAACCAAGGAGGTTTGGGAAAAATGCGACCCCCCCCCGAAAGTCGCGCGAAGTGTAATTCGGAAAACGCCAGCCCGTCTGGTTTAGCAATGTTCGTGTAAGGCGGCGGCCAGCTGGGGGAAGAGGAGGCGGAGGATGGGGGAGGCGGAGGGGGGGGGAGGAGGAGGAGGAGGAGGAGGAGGAGGAGGCGGAGGAGAAGAGGGAGGAGGAGGAGGAGGAAACGGAGGAGGAGGATCACGAGAAGGAAGAGGAGGAGGAAGAGGATGATGAAGATGATGAGGAGGAGGAGGAGCAGGAGGAGGAGGAGGGAAAAATGCAGGAGGAGGAGAAAACCGAGGAGGAGGAGGAACGGAACGGAAGGACCCGCGGGGGAGTACGATGCTGATGATGATGATGATGATGATGATGATCATGATGACGATGATGACTATGAGGAGGACGAGGAGACCGAGGAAGAGGAGGGGGCAAAAGGAAGAAGAGAAGGAGGGAGAGGGGCGGGCATACCCCCCCCCCCTTTAGCAAGGAAGGGGGGAAGGGGGTAGTTTCAAGCTGGGGCCCCCCTTTTAGTCTATCGGGCCCCGCGCGCGCGCTCTATCATACATGCGTACAAGACTTCATTGGCGCTGCGCGCCGTGCACCTTGGTCCTTTAGAGTTTCGCACGTTCGCGGAGTGCGCGCGTGCGTACATGCGCACACACATGCGCCTATGGAAACGTACTACATTTGTACATATAAATATACGCATGTATGGGTATGTACATGTATATGCAGATTGTCTGTGCAACTATGTGTGCGCATACACATGCGCATCTCAGGCGGTAGTGGCCTGACCAGCTGCTCTGGGCATCTCGTAACTCAAAGGTGCGAGGGTCTCAAGCGAAAGTGGCCAGACTACCATGGTCCTTCAAGTTGAGCAAGCAGGCGGGATGACAGATATGTACATAGTTAAAGAAAACGATAACGCCTTGTTGCCGTTTTCGTGGTTGTCGATCTGACAATGTCTTCCATTCCCTATCCTTTCCTTCCCTCATCCTTCGTTTCCCGCTCCTTCGCCGCCAACCCGAGCCGAGCCGAGCTGAACCGGCGGGCCGGCCGAGCCAGCGGGCCGGTCGAGACAGGGGCGACGAGGACGACGAGGACGACGACGACGACGACGACGACGACGTCCACGATGACGACGACGATGACGATGAAAACGACGATGACTACGACGTCGGCTACGACGCTGGGGAGGGGAAGAGGAACATGAAGAGGATCAGGAGGAGGAGGGGGAGGAGGAGGAAGAGGAGGAGGAGGAGCAGAAGAAACGAAAATACGAGGAGGAGGAGGCTGAGAGGAGGAGGAGCAGAGAGTATACAGAGAAGGAGGAGGAACAGGAGGATAACGGGGGAAGAGAAGGAGGGAGACAGAGAAAAAAAGGATTGAGGAACAGAAATATTGGAAGGCTTCTGGGGGGGGCCATTGAAGCTCAGTGTTGGGAGCCCTGGTGTTCTGTAGCGTTTTGTGGCCTTGTGGGAGTCTTCTTGGGGCCCTTTTGGGCCCCTTTGAAGGCCCTGTTGGGGTTCTCTTGGGTCGTCTCGGGGCCCTTTTGGGCCGTCTTGGGGCGTCTTGGAGGCCTTTGGCCGTCGTGGGGCTCTCCTGGCGGCGTCTTGGGGCCCTCTTGGGTGCCTCTTTGGGCGCTCTTGGGGCTCTCTTGGGCCCGTCTTGGAGCCCTCTTGGGCTGTCTTGGAACTCTCTTGGATCGTTTTCGGGCTCTTTGGGGGGCCTCTTGGGCTATCTTTGGGCGATCTTTGGAGCCTGTTGGGCCGGTTCGGGCTGATGTTGGCCCGTAAAAGGGAGAACCAGGAAAACCGCTGAAAACCATACAAAAATCAATGACATTTCCCTCTTGGGGCCCTCTTGGGGAGCCTCTTGGAGGCCTCTTGGGGCGTCTCGGGGCCCCCTTGGACGGTCTTGGGCGGTCTTGGGGTCTCTTGGAGCGCTCTTGGGCTGTCTTGGAGCGCTCGTGGACCCCTCTTGGGAGTATCTCGGGCCGTCTGGGGCGCCCCTGGGACCGCCCAGAAATCTCGAGGAAGCCCGAAACTCGTTGGGGGGGGGCTCCGTCCGGGGTCTGTCCGGGGTCCCCGGCCATATAAAAGTTCATAAATAGGAATATCAGAACGTGTATCCGACGATCTCCAAACGAACGCCTGAAATAGCTCCCCTCCGAAACTGGAAGGCAGAAAATCCCCCGATAATTTCTACCCCGGCAAGCGAAGCAGTTTAGTAAACGCGCCCAAGGAAGGAATCGAACAGGGATGGGCTGTTTAGTAAACGCCCAGGGCCGTTTAGTAAACGTCAATTGTCAGGTCAGGGTGGCTTTCCTCCTTTTAATAAACGTACCCGTCATATAATATGTTCTACATGTTCGACCAATGGACCAATGCGAGAATTGTTTTGACATTTGGGAACGATGAGACCGCCAGCTCCCCCTGCGCTTCTCAGGATTGGCAAGCATCACGCGCAGAACCAATCAACGACTCGGCACGCATTCCTTCAGATCCCCATGACTGCAGTAAAGACGGTTCAAATTGCCTGCAATCCTAGGTGCGCTACAAAGTTGCTTTCGTTTTTGTCGGATGTGTTTGTGTCATCAATGTCCCGTTGCGTTACCATGATCGCTACGACATCGACTGGGCCGTCTGATACATCTGGCGTTTGTTGCTCTGGTATGTGTGGTGAAGCCGACCCACTCTTCTAGCCCAGTTCGAAAGAACGTGTCTCCTGCAATCGGAGTCGATGCGATCTGACACCCAGAGACAACCTTTTCGTGTCTATCTTCGGCAACCCGCTCTAATATACATAAAGCCGATGAGACATTGAATTGTGCGAAACGCTCAACTCGCGGCAACAAGGATTTAGACTATGTATTTGTAGGCTCGTCGATAATAGGCGCGTCAATCATCTATTTGTGCGCCGTTGGTAGGGCCGCTCCATGAGACGTGTCAACATACTCGAATAGTTCCAACATGCACTTATATTGGCTTAGCAAGTTCGGCGACTCTTGGAAGCTTGTTGTGACATCAACCACATGCTTTTGTTGTTTATAGCTGTTTTCAGGTAGCGCCTTGAGCGCCAGGATCTCCCCTGAACGTCTGAGCAAACGAGACGTCACGCATGTTGAACTGCAAGCTCGCCTTTCGCCTACCCTGACTCCAGATCCGCCCTACTTTTGTTGCTTTTTTTCCTCCAACTTAGAATTGCGTCGGAAATCCACCTATAAGAAGCCGAACAAGTAGGGCGGAAATTTCTGCACCCAGCATAAAATAGGGCGAAAATCCACAGAAGTAGGGCGGAAACAGCAACAGAAAAGTAGGCCGGAAATTGGCATCGGCGGGGCTTGAAAAGTAAGGCGGAAATTCCAAGCCCTACTTGCGAATTTCCCCAAAGTAGGGCGGATCCAGAGTCAGGGTACACCATTGTGGTGTGAGGCACCCTAAAAGATGGGACGCTGACGTTAACCCAGCGGCCTCTCGAGCGGCCCTGGCCGGCGCAGCCACGGGGGAAGGGCAGATTTTCAGGGGCAGCGCGCACACTCGGCACCGGAGGAGAGGAAGAGGAGGAGGAGGAGGAGGAGGAGGAGAGGAAGAGGAGGAGGAGGAGGAGGAGGAGGAGGAGGGAGGAACGAACAAAAACCACAGCCTGATGACAACAGGCACTGGCAACATGCCTGCGACGGCGAGCAGTGACCCTGAGACGGGCCTCGAAATGTTGCTCGGGCGAGCCTGGTGTGCCCAGACGGTGGCAACTGTGAAGAGAAGTGAAGGCATCACTGCAGGCAGCAGAGAGAAGATTCGACGACATTGGTGATGGCGAAAGCAGGAGGAAGGGGAAGAGCCAGGGCGAACCCTCAGGGAACCACGACGACGAAATACATAAATGACCGAGCCAATCCTTGAAGAGAGACGCGAGACGAGGACATCGGGTATAATGTTCAACAGAGTCGAAGTCAGAACACCCATCACCTCGACACCCCAGAGCACACCCAGCAGACCGAGCTTTAAAGCGGCGAGACGTGCACAATCCACGACAGAATAATTTCAGGATCCCAACAATCACATAGGTTTGCGTTTCTTGGCGCCACGAAGGCATTCAGGAAGAAACGATCAAAATGTTTCTGACGAGTCTCTGGGCACCAGGCCTGCACCCTTCGAAAAAAGGAACACCCCTCGGATCCTCAGCCTTGTGATCGAAAGGTGCAAGGTAGTCGTACAGACGAGCCTGCAGCTTGCCAACGACACAGTCAACTGCACGCGGAACCCTGTAAAACCAGGCGTGAAAATCGCCTACACCCTGCGAAATGCTTAAGAAATCATGGGTTAAGAAATTCATAGTCTCAGAACTTGAATAAAAACCCAACATGTCCATTAACATGTTAAGATTTACATTGAAACGTTAAGAATAATCGAGACTCTGGCAGAAAACTTAGGTTTTCTTAAGCATCGCCTAAGGTGTATTTACGAAAGAAAGCGATCCTTCCATCATCCCGACCCCGTACGATCGGAGACATGCTCGTCGTGGTCCTCAAGCCGACGAGGGTGCTCGAAAACCGACCCCACCCCCTCATTTGAAGGGGCCCCAGGACACACAAATAAATACACACACACACATAAAAAGATTCCCCATATTTTCCCATATTTTCTGGGTTTCTGTCTTCCCGCCCACTTCCCATATTTTCCCATATTTTCTGGGAAATCGAGGATTAATTGTGTCTGTGTGTTTCTTTTCCTCCTGATCATTCCTGATCGTGTAACGCAGGCATGTAGCACGACCTAGACATGGTCGCTCTTGAAACTCGACGGGCAAAAGAACTTGCTTCAGCTGCGTGCACAGGGAATATGAAAATGCGTTACGAGGGCCAGCCGTCAAGTGCATCACAAATTCACGAAGGCATCACAAGAGCTCGACTGACACCGGGTGGCCCTGAAGTAAAAATAGTAACACGCACACGCATCACTCTGAACGCAACAGCGGTACGCATAAGTCCTAGCCCAAAATGTCTCGTAATGCCCACCCTAACCTCGAATTTAGGGACAGCTTCTCTCCAAGCACAGACCGATGAGACCCGGGCCCGATAGACACCCCAAGACATTGAGTACTCCTGACCACGCGCATCTTCTTAAAGTCGCCTCGGAGGGCCGCTGGCTATGCTAAAACCACTAGATTCAGAGGGGAGGAGAAGTTTTTTGTTATTACGAAGGCTCGGAACATACAAATTCATGGCGTTGGTTTTTGTCTCTGGGAAGCGAACTACGTGAGAATCCCTCGTCAACTGAAGGTCAAGGTTGCCAGCGAGAAGGATCACGCATCTCCTGTGGTTCAGTCGGAGGCCAGCAGCCGGCTCCAGCCTGCGAGGAGCGTCGAGTGCAGAGCCCAGCGAGCGGAATAGATCTGTGAGCCCGAAACAAAGTCGTCGGCGACATCAACAATATGCTTTATTCGGGTCGGGCGAAAGGGGGGGATAGCAAAGGGGGAGCTTGAGAATCAGCTCACGTAGCTGATTTTCCCGGCGCCTCCCGGCGCTGGAGGCGGCTATGTATCGAGGAATGGGCCCCTCGGTGAGGCCGAAACCAGCTGCATGCAGCAAATTTCGTAACCCCCTCTTTCCCAATTCCCCCCTTTCGTCTGGCCCGATGTATGAGATCCGCCAGTTCCTCTCGATGTCGTCCATTGCCTGTCCGCCATGCTTTGCAATCAACTTTCAACACATGCTTGTGTGGCGTTCAAAGACGCGCGCGAATCATCCCCGACGAAAGACCTTCACGATGCAGCAGCCAGACACCGCTATATGCCAGGGCGATCATTCTGACAGAAGACAACGACAATTCGAACAAGGCGTTTCACACAATAAAGCAATACACGCGTGGCGAGGTGTGCGAATGTGTTCAGTATCGGGCGGTGATGCCAAAACCCCTTGAACTACCTTCATCGCCGTGAGCCCCTACTTGAGACTCTGGCTTGATCCCCTGCTTGAGCCCCTGGAAGAGGGAGGAGGAGGAGGAGGAGGAGGAGGAGGAGGAGGAGGAGGAGGAGGAGGAGGAGGAGAAGGAGGAGAAGGATGAGGAGGGGGGAAAAGGCAGGAGGAGGGAGGAGGGAGGAGGAGGTGGATGGGGAGGCGGAGGATAAGGATAAGGATAAGGCCCTTGGGAGTCTGAGTTACTTCGCCCACTAAAAAAGGCACGGAGGCGGAGGAGGAGGAGGAGAAGGAGGAGAAGGGCGGCGTCGACGACGACGACGACGCCGTCGCCAACCCCGACGCGCCGTTCGCCAGGTCGTACGCCCACACGCCTCGGGTGTGCCGAGGGAACAGGGGGGGATTGGCCCAGCATGGCCCCAGGCACGTGCGCCAGCAGGGGGGGGGGTAGAGTTCAGTCGGGCGTGTCCCCCTACAGGAGGATTTTCGACGAAAAATAAAAGATACTCACAAAACATTCCAAAATGGTCCAACAATACTCAAAAAATAGTCCCCCGACTATTTTTGGCCTATTTTTGAATATTCCTCCTGTAGTCGGGCCCGACTTAAGGGTAGAGGCAGGGAGCGCACTGGATAGGAGAGCAAGGTGCCACGACATCGGGGAGAACTCACGGCCCCGGCCACGACATTTTTCTCCACATCCCCTCGGAATTCCAACGGCGTTCTGAGAAACAGGCCTCGGAAAAAAAACAGCGAACACTCATGCCACATTCATCTGTGAACGCCTCCCCCTCCCCCCAATGTTCAAAATTGGCGGTGGGTCTGATGAGTTGCACCTCGACCGCAATCTCCCCCGCGCGTGCCAATTTTGAGTTTGGGGGGCAGGGGGGGTGTTCGCTCATTGTTTCCCTCTACCGAAGCCACCCGGCACTTGGAAGCATGGCCGTCCCAGGCAGACGTGTGCCGGCGAAATCGGCAAGCACGCCGCTGCCGTCTGCGGCGGTTCCCTGCGGAGATGTTTGGATCATCCTTGCAGGCAGCTGGAAGACAACTGGGCGG
This sequence comes from Prorocentrum cordatum, assembly GCA_963575745.1. Taxonomy (NCBI): domain Eukaryota; class Dinophyceae; order Prorocentrales; family Prorocentraceae; genus Prorocentrum; species Prorocentrum cordatum. The sequence goes on along the minus strand of CAUYUJ010017454.1, from coordinate 164,651 downwards.
AGATGTTGTACACCGCGGTATCTTGTCTTATACAACTGCTCACGTGCTTGTCAATTGGCTTCTCAACCGCTACGCTGAAGTCTCCGTGTTTTCCCCTATCCTCTTGCCCATTTCCCTTCGTCTCTTCCTCCTCCTCCTCCTTCTCCTCCTCGTTCTCCTCCTAGTCCTCCTCCTCCGTTGCCATACTTAGCACACTCACTGTTCCACCGAATCATACCCGTTTCACCCGATTGCCAACGCACCTTTGACGTGCACGGCGTCTTGCTTGCTTCCTTGCTTACCCATTTTTCGGAAGGCCGGGAAGGGCTAGAATGAGAGGCAGCGATTGGGGGGATAGGGGGGGGGCCTGGCACAGGGGGGCGATACATCGGCGATGAACCGCCGATAGATCGGCGATAGGCTCCCGATAGCAAATCCCAACGTCCCTGGGCGGGGTGGGCCTATCAGACCCCTTTCGGCGATCAATGCATCCCCTTTTTTCGGAACAGTTTGGGCCCATTTTCCACCACCACTACCATAGGTAGGAGAGGGAGGGGAGGAGGAGGAGGAGGAGGAGGAGGGAGGAGGAGGAGGAGGAGGAGGAGGAGGAGGAGGAGGAGGAGGAGGAGGAGGAGGAGGAGGAGGAGGAGGAGGAGGAGGAGGAGGAGGAGGAGGAGGACCTCCTCATCCTACATCTGGTAGTGGTGGCGGAAACTTCGCCCATCATGTTCAGCCCGGGTCGTGTTCCGACGATGCCGAGGCCACGCGAGGGCCCAGGAGGTCGAGGCGGCCCCACAACCTCCAGAGGTCGGGACTTTTTCCTGCGGCGAGAAGAGCTCATGTCGGGAAGACGTAAGACTCGGGTACGGGGGACTCGGGTTGGCCAGACGGAGCCGTCATAAAAATGACGAGGCCCAATCTGAAATTTGACGCGAGCTCCCACTCTGCAAACATCCCACGAAAACCGGATCGTCAAAATCCATGACGCGCTCGTCAAAAAACGTCGGCGAGCCCGAGTTCCGGCTTACTCGAGTCTTACGTTTCCCCGATCTTGGGCAGGATCAGTCAGCATCGAATCGGGAAATCGTCTCGGATCGGAAAACGTGTCGGATCGGGCTGCGTCGGCACGGAGTCGGGGTCGAACGGGATCGGCCGCGCCAAGATGCACACCAGCGCCGTGCGGAAGCCGGGGCGCGGCGGATCACCAGGAAAAATCAGAATCGAGTCGGCTCGGGCTGGCCTGAACCGATACATCGGATCGGATCGGTCGGATCGAAACGAGCTCTGCTCTTGGGCCCCCCGCGCGCCGTTCAGCGAGGTGCGCCTTCGTGGAGCCAGGCAGGTGGCTGGCCTAAACCGACATTGGATCGGATCGGACGGATCGAAACGAGCCCTGCTCTTGTTGAGCAGGGACCGACCGTCCAGGCATTCCTATAGGCCTACCACGAACTGCTTTTCACCCACAAATGTTCTTAGGACCACAACCAATGTTCTGAGAACATAACCCCGGCGCTTTAAAACAAGACAATCTCGGGCAGAAATGTTATTGGAACTGGTCGTGCAGACCACAAAAGTGCGAGGCGGGGATTCATCCATATCCACCGCCTGGGAACCGACGTCCCGGTGCCCCGGCGGACGGTGGATATGGATATAGTTTGGCCCCCGGGGGCCCGAATATGTCCATATCCACCGCCTGCCGAGGTCCCCGAAAATTGACCCTCCAGGGTCATGTCTAAATTCCTGCCTCGGAGAAAGGTTCTTAAAACATTATTCTCTGGCGGGCCTATAGGCGAGCCAGGACGCTTCGCCACTGCTTGAGAAACGAGCCCTGCTCTTGGGCCCCCCGCGCGCCGTTCAGCGAGGTGCGCTTCGTGGTGCCGGGCAAGTGCTCGCCCGCGAAGACGACCACCGCGCCTCGGGCGCCGCGCGCCAGCTGGCCGGCTCCCTCCGAGGCGCCGACCGCTCGACCGCGATGGCCGAGGGCACGCGCACTTTTTTCTGCGTCGGCGGCTGGGCAGAGTGACTGCGCTGGCGGAAGGGCACGCGCAGGACTCACGAGGGTGCAAGGGTGCCGGCTGGCGCCAAAGCGCGCCCTGCACGGGCTGCTGGTGCGTCGCCTGTTCTCACAGCTATTCATCACCAGCTTCTCGCAACCACTTCTCACAAGTTTCTCACAACCACTTTTCGCTTCATATTCTCAAATGTTGACGTCATGTGTAAGACATACAGATGCGAATCAAGCCGCGATGCGCGAAGGGGGAGGAGGAAACCTGGCGCGGGCGGGAGCGAGGGGAGGGCCCGCTCAGAGCAGAGCCAGGCCGCGGCAGGGGCAGCGCCGGGGCGGCGGGGAGGCGGATCCGAGGGCACACACACACAGCACACAAAGCACACAGCACACTGGTGATCTACAGTGGAGGCCAGTCCACAAGAAGCCCTCCACGGGAAGCCCAACCCTGAGACGCCAGAACGTCCGCCGACTTGTGGTGTGGGAGCGCCACACTCCCCACAACAACACCCTCGAAGCCCAAGAATCCCAGGGCACCCTGGGGGCAAGCACGGCGTTTCTTGGCATGGGTCTCCACTGTACCACAAGGGTCGAGGGCCGAGGGCACACGCACAGAACACACCAGCATCGATCGGTCGAGGGGCGACCGATCGATCGCGGGGGTCGAGGCTGACCGTGGCACGCCAGGGGATTTGTCAACCGAGCACGGCCGCCCCCTACGGACTACATGTGTGGATGCCACGACAATGGGCACCCTAACAGTCCTACCGCTGAATTTAAATGTCGGAACAATGTTCTACACATGTTTTTGACATGTTAAAAAGCTGAGTTTTTTAACCTATGTAAGACACATCTGGAAATTATTTGGCAACATGTTTCCTCTCCATTGGTCGTCCTCCACAAGACTACATGACAGACCACCCCAGCCCAACACGAAGGCCCAACCTTCGGGTTGGGGGGGGCACGGGTTCCACATCTGTCGTTTCAGTGTTCTCCGACGCCCCCCCCTACTGGGATTAAGTCGGGCGTGTCCCACTACAGGGGGATTTTCGACGAAACATGAAACATACGCAAAACATGCTCCACATTGGCAAGAAAATGCCCCCTAACACTGGGAATGAGGGGCAACTTGGGGCCTTCGGGTTGGGTTGGGGTGGTTTGGCGGGTGATGACCTACCCCCTCTTGGCGTCGGGCACAAGGGGGTAGGCGGGGGGGGAGGGCTTTTTAGAAGGAAGCTGCTTCTTAGCAGGCGCTGGCCCTACATCTACACACAAGTCCCGCGCCATCGAAGAAGCAGGAACGCTGCAAAGAAGCCTTCCCCCCTACGCCTACCCCCCTCTGCGCGTGGCCGACCCTCTGCGCTTGGCCGAGCAGGTCGTGGCGAAACCGAAAAGTACCGACACCGCCACTCACAGGACCTCTCCCAGGGTGCGCTCCGACCCGGATTTCGAGGCGAATCCAGCGGTGGCGACGAGGGCCTCCCAGGAGGCCCCAAAATGAGAAAACTGACGAAGGGTAGCGGTACAGTAGGAGTTCGACCGCAAGAAGCCTTCCACAAGAAACCCAACCCTGAAACTCCAGGACGTCCACCGACTTCTGGTGTGGGAGCGTCACGCTTCCCGCAGCAAAGCCATCGAAACCCGAGGACCCCGCCCCCACAGCACGGCGCTAGCGAAAGCGCGGCCTGCTTTAAGGCCGCGGGACGCGCCAGCCGCGAAGCGGTTGAAGCGGGCCCTCAGGAGAAGATGACGATGATGGCGGCAGCGGTGCAGCCCCCCCCATTTTGCTGCTGCGCTGGCCGCGCGCTCCTCCCGCCGGCGCTGACACGCCAGGCGGGCCCCTCCTTCCGCCACGCGAAGCGGGCCTCGCCGCTGGTGCCGTTGGACACCGAGGCAAAACCCAAGGTGGGTGGGCAAAAGAGGGCCCCTTTGGGCCCTGGGAGGGCTTTGAGCCCCGAAGGCTTGAACGGGAGAGAGGGAGAGGGAAGGGCAAGCAGAGGCAGGGGCAGGGAGAGGAGAAACCCAAGCCGACTGGGGAGGGCGGGGTCCAACCGTTTAGGACAAACAACTAAGACCCCGCCCCCGCAGTACGGCGCTAGCGAAAGCGCGGCCTGCTTTAAGGCCGCGGGACGTGCCAGCCGCGAAGCGGTTGAAGCGGGCCCTCAGGAGAAGATGGCGATGATGGCGGCAGCGGTGCAGCCCCCCCCATTTTGCTGCTGCGCTGGCCGCGCGCTCCTCCCGCCGGCGTTGACGCGCCAGGCGGGCCCCTCCTTCCGCCGCGCGAAGCGGGCCTCGCCGCCTTTGTTCTATAATACTGGTGCTGCTGCCAGTGCCCCTGCACACTGGCCGCCTGGCGGATTCTACGCGCCGGCGTGCTGTGTGGGCGCCCTGATGGGCGTCGCCAAAACTGGGTGCCAGGCGCTGTGTTGCCGGCGCCGACTAGGCACTGAGTCACGCATCGCCTGGCGTGTGCGCCGGCGTGCGTGTGGGGCCCGACTGGCCCTCCTGTCTGCCGACTGCCGCCAGGCAACTGATGCCGGCGTGCGCGGCTGTCCTCCGTGAGGCTAGGCCTTGGGCTCGCGCCGGAGCCTTGATTGCCGGCGGAGCCCGACCTCGGGCTGAGGCCCGAGGGTGTCGTCGCTGGCGCTCGGCACGGGCCGGTACTTGGCACCCCCGTCCGCGCCGCGGCCTCCAGATCTTCCGGCTCCCCGCCTCCACAGGTGCCCAAGGTGCGCGGGGCGGGCAGGGTCCGGCCCCTGACAGAGGGGGTTCCCCGGGCCGGCGCTGGGGTGCGGGCCCGTGCCTGCGCATGAATTCAAGCGCTGCGGCCACACTGGGCCGTCAGATTGCCAGCTACTGTCTCACAGCTGGCGTCAGTATGCCCGGCACGACCAGGCTTGGTATGGAGAGCCGGCGTGCCAGGCGGGTTCCAACGTGGTCCTCGTCCAGGGCTGCAAGGGGACCCACAGTATCCCAGGCACTAGTGGGGCCCTGACGGACGAGCCTATACGCATGCTTCTGCCGTGAGGTATTAGCCAGTGCTGAAGGCACGGGCGGGTGTACTCTGCGAGCGCGCGGCTACTCGCCGGCGGGGCAGGTGGCTGGTGGCTGCACCCAAGCACGCACGGCGTGAAGCCGGCGGCTTGGGTTGGGCGCGCGCCAGGTGCGCAGGCACCGGCGGCGCCCGCTGCGGCCCCTCATGGGCTCTCACGCCTGGCGCTCTCGGCGCCGGCGGCAGTTCTGCTGGGGGCGCTGTCCTTCGCCGGGTTGGTCAACGAGGAGGTGTCCCTGGCCATCTTGCCGGAGATGCCCTTCATCGGCTCGTGCGACTCCCACAGGTAGCCGTGGAACGCGTCCGACTGCCAGCGCCCGAATCGGCGCACTCGGGAGAGGTCCTCGGTCACGTGGTACTTGGCAGTCGCCCCGCCGATCCTCAGGGAATGGCTGCCGATCTCCTCTCTGGAGAGGCCGGCGGCCAGCCCCGCGACCGTCAGGAAGTGCTGCGCCTCTGCCCTGCGGATCGGTGTACCTGACGCCCAGCGGAAAAGGGGCAGCCGTTCCTCGGTGCCCTTTATCCGCTGAGGATGGTGAGCCTGGAGCCGCTCCATCGCCGCGATCGGGCAGAGCGACGTGCCGGCGCGGTAGTGGTTCCTCACCGTCCCGACATTGAGCTGGTCCGTCTTGCTGCCCTTGATGTAGATCACCATCTCGTCGGCGTCCTGGAAGCTGGCCACTCGCTTCCCCTCCTTCTTGGGCTCCACGTCCTCCCCGTGCAGCACGCGCTCGAAGGACCGCGAGCGCCCGTCCTGGAGGAGGTACTCTGAGGCCCTCAGGAGGAAGAAAAACGCTGTCACGATAGCCGCCCAGATGACCACTGCATCCCCCTCGGGGAGCTTGGCCTCCTGCTGGAGAAAGCCGCGGAGCCATTCGAGCATGGCTGGTGTGACGGGCTTCTTCCGCTTGGTCTCGGGCCCCTGCCAGCGTTTCAGCCCTGCCAGCGTGCTCCAGAGGCGGCCTCTGTGGAGCAGGGGGTCCGAGTAGCCGGCCACCAGGTGGGCGTAGCGCACCGCGAAGAGCTTCTGCTTGATGGTCCCCTCGGCCCCCCCGACGACCCGCGCGAGGAGGGCGGCGAAGTTGATGAGCGCCTCCTCGTCGGCCAAGCGCTCCTCGCGATCACGTCCTGGGAGCCAAGGGCTGAGCCCTTGCGCCTGGCGCACGGCCACCCAGAGCCGCCATCCTCCCTCGTAACCTGCCCTTGTGCCTTCGCTGAGTTTCTGCAGCGTGGCCTCCATCTTCTGCTGCGCGAACCAGCCGGCTTAGTTGGCTCCGCCAGGCTCAGCGCGGCCGGCGGGGGCGAGCTCCTTCCCGGGGTAGTTGGTCTTCCGAGCTACGCCCAGCGCTTGCGGCCTTACCAGGTTGGTTGCTGGCATCTCTTTGGCACGCCGAGGGCTCTTTTTGCGAGGGCTGTTTGAGCGAGTTACACTTTTGTCTAGCTTGACCTTCTCGGCGGCTGGGGCCTCGCGGGGTCCGATGAGCGTGTCCTCGTCGATCATCTTGAAGCGGACTGCCTGGGCACGCCGGCGATTCTTGTGCATCTCGTCGGTGAGCGCTCCTCCGGCCCTTGCCTCGTCCTCTGCTGCCAGCGCCAGGGCGGGCTGATCCGGTGCCTGTGCCCAGGCGCGGAACCAGCGCTTGGTGGCCTCCCACGCAGCCTGCTCCTCTGGATCATGGCACACCCCGGCCCGCTGCGTGCTGGTGTTGTCGAGCGCCTCTGTCACCGCGGTCAGCACTGCCTCCGCGGTCCTCGGCGGGAGCGCCCTGGCTGCGCCTTTCAGGAGTTCGTCCTCGGTGGAGCCCTGGGCTCGCAGGTGGGTCCACTCGTCGTTGCTCCCTCCCTGCGCTCGCCAAACCTCTTGGGGTGTCTGGGCGCGGACCGTGCCCCCGCCCCCTCCGGTGACACGGAGGAGCGTCGCCCCGGGTCCCTGGAGCTCCGCCCCAGGCCAGCGGATGGTGCCCACCGGCCCCTCCTCGCTGTAGATCAGGTGCTTCGCTCCATCCTTCTTGAGGTGCCCGACCGGCTTGAGGAGGAGGGGGTCGCTGGTGGATTGGATGCGGGGGTCCCATGACACTTCGCCCTGTTGGTCGAGCCACAGGTGGTCTTTTCCCTTGTCCTGGAGAGGCTTGACGCTGGCAGCTCGGGAGCAGGCCGGCGGCATGTTAATGCACGCCAGGCCCACTCCCGCTTTCCGACGTCCGCCCACGAGCACCCGCCTGGTCCGCGTCGTGGCGTCCCCGTGGTGCGTGCAGACTACCTCGAACTTCGAGACCATGTAGCCCAGCTGCTTGAGTGCCTTCTCGAACCTGGCTGTGTCTACCCCGGTCGGGGCGTCCACGACCGCCACTTCAGGGCTCTCCTGAGTTGCTGCAACGAGGAAAGCCTCCATCTCTCGGCCCTTGGGGTCTAGGGACAGCGACGCCATGAGCCATCCCGCCTTCTGGTTCTCCTCGGGCTCCGATCCCCCGAGGCGCTTGAAGGCCTTCGTGTACGGGTTGATGAGACTCCCCACTTCTCGGCCCAGCTTCCCGCGGAGCGGGAGAGCTCTCGGCAGCCCATGTCCTCGCTGAAGCGCTCGGTGTCGAAGGGCAGCCTCGGCCACGGGGCCTGTCTCCCCAGGGAGTCTGAGAAGGCGCTCCTTGGCGTCTTCCAGTATCTGGCCCCAGGCTGCGGGAGGCTCTAGGCGCTTCCATCCTGAGGTGGCCAGCGTGTCGTGAACCTTCTTGACCTCTTCGCGGGTAAGCCAGTCGGCCACCTCATTGTGGTAGGTCCTCACGAAGAACGAGACGATGCGGCACCCGTGCATGGCTTCGATCCTTTCCACCAGACGAATCAGGTGGCGGGCCAGGGCGTTCTTGGGGCTTCTCTTGGTGAGCCAGGCCTTCACATTCTGATTGTCCGTGACGTAAAACACCAACTCGCTTTCCCACTTCGAGCCCTGCTTCGTGGCCAACGCGACCACCGCCAACAGCTCGACCACCGCTATGATCCAGCCCTCCTCGCCGCTCTCGCCTCCGACCGCGTGACTCAGGGCCTCGAGCAATGGTCCGGCGTCCGCGGCCATGTGCTCCGGCGTCGGCGCGGCGTCTCCTGCAGTTGCGCTCCCCCAGTCGATGGCGCCGATCGAGGAGGTGGTAGCATCTCCGCCTGTCCACCGCGTGGTACGTGCTGTTCCCGGCAAGGCGAGGCGTTCGCGCACCGACAGAGCCTGCGTGAAGCTGGCCTGGAAGGTCGTGCTCCAGGCCTCAGGGACGTCGAAGAGCATCCTCAGAAACCCCACCGACGCGTCCCACTCCTCCCAGGCGAGCTCGACTTCCTCAGGCGTGCCTTTCGGCTCTGCCCAGCTCGTCCCGCTGCTGAGGAGCCGGTCCAGGGCGGGGAGCTCGGGACGGAGGGCCGGCTGTGCTGACGCCCAGAACTGGGCACAGCCTCGCAGCTCTTGGGCGACCTTCAGCGGGACCCGCCTGGATCCTCTGAGCTCCGGGAGGGCGAGCAGGTACTGAGCCTTGATGCATTTGGGTTCTGGGAGCCTAACCACCTTCGTGTCGAAGTTCATGTGGAGGCCCCAGATCAACTGCTCTGCCGCGAACTCCCCCTCGACGTCCAGTTTCTCCTCGTTAACTGCGTCCGGGCCCCAGACTCGCTTCATGGCCCCGTCGAGCTCCTCGGCCGAGAGCCAGGGTCGGAGGCCCACCAGCGGCTCGAGGACGACCCCGTCGTCCATGAGCCACTTGGAGGCGTACCTGACGGTATCGTTGATCCTGGGCGCCGGCGGCTTCCTCCTCTCGTGCTCGCTCTTGGCCGCCCAGGCGAACGCCATGTACTCGCCCGGGCTGCCGGCCCAGCCGAAGACCAGCACGCCGTGGATCAGGATAACTCGCCCTGGCACCCCGACTTCCTTGCCCGGGAGCGTCGTCCCGAACTCTGGCACGGCAGCTGGCTCCAGGTGGTGCCACTTGAAGGCCCTGGCCACGTCGCGCTTCGCCACCACCTGCTGGACGCCCGGGTGCCTCGCCTCCCACCAGAGGCTGAGCCTCGCAAGCCCCCTGTGAAGGGGCTGCTTCGCTGGCGGGTGCTGCTCCTTCGGGGAGAAGGCGTTGACCGCCCGCATGTCGTGGATCGGCCGGCCCTCTTTCGAGATGGTCCGATCCGGCAATATCTTGGGGGCCCTCCCGCTGGGCGACTCGACCAGCGCCGAGGCGGCGAGCACGTCCTCGACCTCGTCCGAGGCCCAGAGGACAACGCCGTAGCGGCTGTCCTTCCAGGCCTTCTCGAACATCTCCAGCGCGTGGTCCACCGCCGAGGAGTGCGACTTGGCCTGCGTGCGCGTCCGCTCCTCCGTGCGTCGCACGGGTGCCCCCCCGGTGGCCATGGCCCGGAGGTAGGCGGCGTGGTGCGGGTCCAAGGACTTCTGCACGTCTTCCTGGAGTGCGCCGCCCAGCGGGTTCCCATGGACCTCCTCCCGCGCGTGCTTCGGCAACTCGGCAGCCCTCTCGATGCTGCCGGCGAGACGGAGGAGTGAGTTGCCCCGCCTCACGACCTCTGGCACCTTCTCGGGCTGGAAGGTGGGGTGGTCCGCGCACCACTTGACGTAGGCACGCGCCTCCTCCTGCGCCCTCCCACCGCTCGGTGCCGCCGGCGCCTCCCCCAAAGGGGGTCCCCCACAGCGGCCTCCCCGCGGAGGGGGCGGCCAAGGGGGCGGCATCATCGGCGGCATGCCCGGCGGCCTGCAGATTTGCCCTGGGAGGAGCGGGCGCCACCCCGGAGGCCTCGCCAGGGTCCTGACTGCGTGATCCGGGGGCACGAGCGGCCTTGCTGGATCATCTTGGCGGGGTCTGGGCTGCGATGGCTCCCCCTTGGAGGTGGCGCGCAGCTGGGCACCCAGCGATCTCGGCTTGAGCCTGAGTGTGAGCTTCTCTCCGGACGTCCCTGCGCTGCCGGCGTCTGCCCTCCCAGTAGGGGGGTCTCCGCTGGAGGTTGTCGACCTGCCTGCGGCCCGCCTGGCTGCTTCCACGACTGTCATTGCCGAGCGGCTTCGCCTCGTTGGCGCGGCCTTCTGGGGGATCGTGGCGGGGAGTCTGCTCTTCCGATGCTGGGCTGGGTCTGAGGGGGTTTCCAGTACCTCGGGCGGCGGAGGTGCCCTCGGCGGTGGCTCTGCGCCTGCGGCGGGGGCGGGGCCTCCGCTGCCGCTGGCCCCAGGAGAGCTCTGGAAAGTCTCCTCCCTGCTCCGCCTGGCCGCCTCTGCTTGCCCGGGCCAGAGGCTCAGAGGATCTGGGTCCTCTGGGAGAGGGGGGTCTATTCCCTCCTCGGTCCTCGCGTACGGCTTCTCCACCACCTCGTCTTCCGAGCTCTCGGCGGAGTCCGCGTCGTCGCTCGGGGGTTCCTCCTCCGCCTTCTCATGCACGATTCTCTGGCGCTTCTTCGCGGGGGTGTCGTCCAGCTCCCCTGCTTTCGCCATCTTGCGGGTCAGCCTCTCGAGGATGTCAACGTACTCGCTCGCGATCTCGCCTTGCTCTTCGTAGGGGGTGCCGGTCCAGCTCCGCGGTAGATCCTCGAACATGGAGCTGATGCCCTCGATCAGGAGCTCCCGTGCTTTCCTCCTCCGATCAGGTCCTGTGGGATCGTCAGCTGGAACCCCGAGCAGGTTATTCAAGATGCACTCCGCTTCGTGGCACTTGTTCTCCCCATCCAGGATGGCCGAGGGCAACGGGGTCTCGTCCTCCCAGGCTGGATCGAGGGGGGTGGCCACGCTCTGCCCGCTGGGGGGTTCCGAGCTGGCCCGGCGGGGATGCCCGGCTTGCGCTTGCTCTGCCTCGCGCTTGCTGGCATCCCTCGCACGACGGGCCCGGCGGCGCTCCTTAGCCTCTGCCAGCTGTATCTGCAGTTCCTTGATGCGCTTCTCCTCCTCCTCCAGGACACCTACCTCGGCGGCTCTGGCAGCTTCGAGCTTCCTCCTTATGCTCTCCAGCTTGATGCTGTCGGCTGAGTTGCCGCCGCTGCTGGACCCTCCAGCGGGCGCCTCGCGGCTTTGTCTCTGGAGGGCCTGGGCGGCAGCCTGCTGGAAGCGCTTCCCTCCTGAGTGCGGTGGGGGGGCCCGCCTGTTCCAGACAACGCCAAGCTCTGGGCTGCCAAAGCCCTGGGAGCTGGCGCGGTCGGCGATCCTCAGCGTGACACTGCGGTGGGACGCGGGAGTGGCCTCGCTGCGGTGCCACGGCGCTTCCTCACGCTCCTCGTCCGCAGCCCTCTTGATCCAGCGTGGCGCCCAGGCTGCCCAATTCCCGATGTCTTCTTTCCCGATCCACAGGATAAGGCGTTCCCCGGGTTCGACACGATCGTCGTCTTCTAAGGGCGGTCCCTCGGCTCCTGCGGTGTCCCCCTCGTCGGTGTAGACGAACAGGCGGAGCTCCTCGGGACTGAGAACGTCGTCGCGCAGCCACCTGCAGGTCATGAGGACGCTCTGGAGCTCGTGCGTGTACATGGGGGCCCCGGGGATTGGTACCCATCGGTCCCCACGCTGCGGGAGAAGCACCTTGACTGGCTATCGGCTTGCTGCTCGGCTTGCCTGGACTTCTTGACCCTCCTGGGCGGCTCCTTCTCTTCCTCTTCCTCCTCTCCTTCTCCTTCGTCTCCCCCAGGTTCGTCGTCTCCGCCATCTCCTCCAGGGCCCGGTGGTGGCGCTCCTCGGTCGGGGTCCCTCTTTCTCGCCTTGTTGCGCTTCCACCCTCCTCTCTTCTTGCCTCTGTTCGCGCACTGCCATCCTTTGAGCCCTGCTGGATGGTCTTCCTCCGCCTCCTTCTCCGTGACTGGCACGTCCTGGAAGCGAAAAGGAGGGGGGGGTTCCGCCAGGTGAACCCTGTCACCGGCTCCCGCCGCCATCTTGTCTCCGGCCCTCGTCGCGACGATGGGCTCAAGCTTCTTCAGGAGCTTCGCAGGGGGGGTCCCCGCCCCCGCAGCCTTGACGACCTCGGCCCAGGCAGCGCACAGTCTCGTCGGGCACTGGCCGGCGTAGCGGGTGCGTCGTAGCCCACGCTGACCGACCTGGAAGCCGAGGGTGCTCAACTCCTCCCGCAGGGCCTTGGCCAGCGGGGGGGCTCCGCTGGGGATGCGCCCGCCGCCGCGCAGGCATGGGGGCGACCGGTGTGAGATCTTGGCCACAAAGTTGTCGGCTCGATCGCGCCCGTAGTACAAGGCCACGGCGCCCTCCGGGAGGTCCTCGAAGGCCTTCCCGGTGCGTGGTTCAACCCGGCCCCAGTGGAAGTTCACGGGCCCCAGCTTGCCGACGAGGTCGTTCAGCGGGCGCAGCAGCTCGGGCCCGAGCTGTGGGGTTTCCAGGGTCTTGGTATCTGCGGCGAGACCCTGGGCCTGCACGCCTGCCAGGGCCAATCGATTGGTCAGGCTCAGGATGTCTTTCTGCTCGGACTGGCTGAGCGAGAGCTTGGAGGAATTGTAGTGGTCGATCTGGGTCTGGGTCAGGTCGTAGGGGAGAGGCCCCTCCAGGGCGACGTGTTCGTGCTGGTTGGTGCAGCGCCTCGCCAGAGAGAGCGCCCAAGGGTAGAGGCCCTTCGAGACCATCCAGAACGTCAGCTTGCGGTGCCGTTTCGCAGGCTCCTCTGGGGGCCCTAGCCCCCACTCGCACATGGCGACGGAGATAATCCGTGCTCCTGTGCGCTTCTGCAGCTGCCTGATCCTGGCCCTGTCCCAGATCTTCGGGTAGCGTCCGTCGCTGGCCGTGTTCTCGAGCATCCACTCCCGATCGTTGGCGTCGAGGCGCTCGCAGAGGTCGGCGGCGAAATCGGTCATGATGTTGCTGTCGATCTCCGCCTGGACCGTCCCGTCGCCGTCCGGGTGCTCGAACGTGCGGGTCCCGCCGTTCTTGAGGCACCAAGCTGAGTGGGTCGTGCATGGGGGGGCCAACTGGTAGACGTTCGCCTCGTCGGGGCCTGGCGCTGCCCCAGCGTCGAGGAGGAGCCTCTCCCGCACTTGGGGATCGAGGATGTCGTGCTCCTCCTGGGGCCCGGTCTGGGCCAGGGGATCCTGGAAGTACTCGACGGACGGGGCCGTCTGGAGTCCAGCTTCTCGCATCGCCTTGGTCCAGTTCCCTGTTCCTGCGAAGATCTCGCGAGTGCGGATGCCCCACGCGAAGGCGGGTCTGCGCAGGAGGGGTGCGAGGCCGGAGAAGTCCTCCTCCTCGAGCTCCTGGTTCCCGACGGCGCCCTCACGCGTTGGGAGCTGAGCCTGCTGCATACGTTTGCAGTGCATGCAGGGCGGGGGCCGGCTAGGTATCACGGGCCCCGCGACCTCCTCTGACTCCAGGTACATCTCCCAGCCGACTGTGAGCAGCTCGCGGACGGGCTTCCCAGCTAGTGTCCAGGTCTTGAGGATCTCCCCAAACGCCCGGCCTCGCTTGTTGGGACTCTGGCCGCCGATGACCGGCGGCCTGAGCACCCGCATATGCCCTCGGTGGATCATGACGTGGACCTCCCTCTCGCTGGTCTGCGTCGGCAAGACGGAGTCGATCTCGAGCTGGTTCCAGTGGTTGATCCTCCAGACCCGGACGGTGGTCGTGTTGAGGGCACTCAGGGTGAAGACCGAGATGCACCTGAAGTCCTTGTCGTGGTGCGGGTGCTGGACATCGTGGCAGTGCATCCGGAGCTCGGCTTCACGTGGCGAGACGAAGGGAGGTGCGTCCCCCAATGCGGCGGAGGCGGTGGTGGCTCCATCCCACAACTCGCGGCGGAGCTGAGCAGCCAGGGCCTTCACGGCCGGCGCATCAGGCTCCTTATCCTCCCAGAGCAGGGCGGCCGCGATGTGGAGCACCAGACGCTGCCTGAGCTCTGCGTCACCTCCCTTGAGGCCGAGCCGGGTTCGCATCTCCTCGTCGGGCTGAAGCTCGTCCTGGAAGTCGAGATAGTCCCATTCTTGGTCTTGCACCGTGAGCTTCCCGCGGCCTACCCCAGCCTCCTCGTCCCAGGAGGCCCCTCCAATGCTGAGGTCCTGTGTGCTGCTCCTCCCCGCCTTTGATCCCAGCTTGTCGAGGGCCCGACCGGCTTCCTCGGCGAGGGTTGGCCCCCCGCCCCGAGTCGCCTCCAGCAGTATCTCCTCCAATCTCAGGGAGATGCCCTCTGAGCTGGCACGTGCGAGCCTGGCCAGGGCGTGTGAATGCAGGTAGTCGCTGATGTCGCCCAGCGTCGATGGTCCCGCTCTCCAAGATCTTCTCGAGGATGTTCCATCTTTCGAGAGCAGCTGGATGAGTCGTCTCACCGGTCCCTTCCACCGCGGGCGCGTTGGCGTGGGCGTCCAGCAACCAGTCCTCCTCGGGGCCCTGGACGGCCTGCCTGAGCTCCTCCTCGAGGGCGGTGGTCTGGATCTCGTCGAAGGCAGCCGGGGGGGGCCAAACAGCCAGCGAGCCTCCCGCTCGGCTGCCTCCCGCAGAGGCCCCGGGACCTTCTCCGGCGCCTCCCCCAGCCCTTTTGCTGTCCGCATCGGCCTTGGCCTGGGCCCTGAGCTGAGCCACCCGCCCGTCGACCGAAGCGGGGTCGACCTCAGCGCCAGACTTCAGGCCGCCGCGCCTGATGAGCTGCGCCTGCACGGTCCAGTCCAAGCTGCCAAGCCCCTTGATGGCCTCGTGGGAGTGGGCGCAGGTCCCTGCCGCCTTGGGGCAGCCAGCCCATGTGCAGGCGTCCCAGCAGATGACCTTCCCGTTCTTGTCACGGGGGGCATGCTTGACCGAGCGCCCGATCTCGCTGGATGTCAGCGCCTTCCCTGCTGGGTACGCCCGGGCGGCGGGCCGCTTCTTGGCAGCAGCCTTCTTGACGGCGGCCCCTGCCTTTCCTGTGCCTGGACCAGCTCCTGCGGGTGCCTCCTGATCTGCTGGGGCGTGGTCGTCAGCCTTCCCAGCCTTGGGGGTCCTCGAGGGGCCGGCGTGGAGGTTCTGATGGAGGAACCTCTGCAGCCGCCGGGCCTGGCGAGGGACGCGCACCACCTGGTAGTACCCATCCGGCGCGTCGAGGTCGTACACGTTCGGAAAGGTCAGCCACGCACTCCCAGACGGCCCCGTAGGGGCGAGGGCGATGGTCTTGATGTCCTCCCGGCGCGGGTTAGTGAGCCCCAGGATGCGGCACACCTCCCTTCGCTTCTCCCGAAGCTGCTCGCACCAGGTTGCAGCAAGCTCTTCCCAGAGGCTGTACACATAGTCAGCTGGGAAGGCCACGTCGTCCTCCTCGTAGGCAAGGCGCAGGGTCTCCAGGGCTCGGCGTCGCTCGGGCTCGTGCATCCGCCCGTAGACTAGCCCGAAGACGGTGATGGCGTTCTCGGCCTGCCTCACCCACTGAGAGAAGACGACCGGGTGCCGGGGGCGCGGCTCGAGCTTGCACGTGGTGGGCATGGTGTAGGCGTCGAACACCTCTGCTTTGCAATGGGGAAAATCGGCCACGGAGATCGACCACTCGGCCAGATCCTTGTGGTCCCGTCCCCCCCAACAGAAGGCGGCGATGCCGTGCGCCATCCTGTTCGTCACCGTCGTCGGCCAGTTCACCGCCTGCATCACGTGCTTCGCGTGCTCGCAGGCGCGCTTGAGGCCATGGAACAACTCCCGTCCGGTCAGGGTACCGCAGACCTCCACGTCGAGGGTGTCGCAGCCCCGCGCCAGGTACACGTCAAGCTCCTCGGCACGTCCGATGGCACCGAGGGTGCCCCGCTGCGCTACCTTCTCCTCCTCGCCGGACCTGCGGAGGCTGTCCACCGCCTGCAGCATCCGCATGTTGTCCAGGTGCTGCTGCTCTTGACCGTTCTGGAGGACTTGCGCGTAGGTGGAGAAAGCGGCTGAGGGTTCACCTTCTCCGGCTCCTGCGGCGTACCTACGGTCGGGTTGCCCCGGGGTCTTAACCAGTCCTCCGTGTCCGTAGGCGCTCCGGTTGGTGAACATCTGCCCGAGATTCGGTACGAGGCCGGGCATCAAACCTGGCGGGGACAAGCGAGTCGCTCCCGGCACGCGCACGCCAGGCGGGGTAGCCGGCGGCGGCAATGGCGGAGCGCTCGTGGTGGCGTCCAGCCCAGGGGGGGCTCCAGGTTGGCTGGGCTCTTGGCTGGCGTCGGGCTTGCGCTCGGTGTCTAGCTTCAAGAGGCCACTAGCGAGGGGCGGGTTCACCCCCCCGTCTTTTTCGGCTCGAGCCCGCTCCAACTTTCTTTCCCACCTGTCGATGTGCGCCTGGTACTTGGCCCGCTCCTCGGTCCCGCTGCTGCGCATGAGACGCCGGGTGTACTTGATGAGATGCCCCAAGACCACGGTGACGTCCTCGTCGTATCCTGCCGCCACGCTCTGTAGCGCCGAGGCGTCGTCCGATCCTTCTTCATGAGCAGCAAGGTACAGCCCCAGCATGGCCTCCCCGGTGTTCTCCTCTTCATGGTCCTTCCCCGCAGGGCTGCGGGAAGAGCGCCGAGGGACTGAGGAGGCCAGATCACCCTCCTCGCCCAGGCCCCACCCGACGCTGGGGGCTCGGGGAAACTGCTGCGATCGAGCCTCGCCCAATGCTTCTTGAGCTGCGTGTCCAGCTCGTCGGAGGTGGGCTGCGGTACTCCGGGGGCATCACCGGAGGTGCCCGCTGGATGTCGGTGCACGAGCAAGTCCCCGCGGGCCCGAAGCTGAGCCAACTGAGGGCGGCCGATCCTCTTGGTCTTCCCGCCGACGGTGACCCCGTTCCAAGGACGCAGCTTCTCCCACATGGTGTTGCTCACGACGACGCCATGCACCCCGATCCCCATTTCCTCGGCACCGAGTGGTGGATGGTACAAGAGCTCCTCAAGGTAGCCGGCGGGGGGCCTTCCCTGGTCGCTGGCGACGGGAGCGTACTCGATCCCCGCGGTCTTGAGGGTGAAGCAGACGTTCTCCTGGCCCTCCGCCGAGTAGTCTTTGCAGCGCGGCTCCTCCACGTCTACTACAGTCGTGCTGCCATCTCCGGTGGGCCCTCCTCCTGGACGGGACTTCCCCAAGAAGATGACCCACTGCGGGCCGGCGGCCCAGCGCACTCGCACACGCAGTGCGAGAGGGTCACCTTGCTCGGTCTCCTCGTCTGGGGCACGGCTGGCGTCCCGCGGGAGGGGCACCCTCGGAGAAGGCGGCGCTTCGAACCTGACACCAACAGGTGGACCTCGCGGCGAAGCTGAGGCCTCCCGTCGGTGTTGCCCAGGGGCTGCCTGTCCGCGATGGCTCTCTGGTCCCCGAGCCCCGTCTGCGGGGGGAGCTGCATTGACTGGGGTGCCCTGCTCGCGCGCCCGTGGGCTGCGACTGCGAACCGTCCGACGCCGCAAGCCCAGACTCGAGAGGAATCCGCGGCCTTGGACGGCTGCGGCTGCCTGCACTGCTCGGCCTGCTTCTCCACCCAGATGAAGGGGACATAGTGGTGCGCCCTCTGCATTGCCAACTGCTTGACGGTAGCAAGTCACCTGCGAACATTTATCACGATACCGAGAGGCTCGGTAGACCTGGGCATGATGTGCGCAGAGATGGGCGAACGAATTCCGCCCGTCACTGGGTGGCGGGAGGTCTGACGCTTGTCCGTCCTCGAAGAGCAGGGTGGTCGGCTCGGCCTCCGCGGCGCCCCTGCAACCGTCGGGCGCCGAGGGGCGGGCGCCGCCGCGAAGTGCGATACCCACCCGAACAGCTTCACATGGTTTATCCTCGGCCTCCACCTCCGACTCTGACTCCTGATCCAAGACTTCTGCGATGCTCCCTGCAACGCCTGGCTCCGCAGCGCCTGTCTTGCGACGGCGGCGTCGCCGGCGGCAGAAGGAGCAACCGCAGGAGAGGATACAGTTAAGGATCACGATAACTTTCCAGATGCCCCTCCCCAGGTCGGCGACGGTCCGCCAGAGCAGGAAGACGCCCCGACAGGAGGTGAACCTGGCGCGAGAGCCGATGTCCACGGTCGCCTCGGAATCCAAGGCAGCGCACTCCTTGCAATGAACCTCTCCAGGCTGATCTCTACAGACCAGGTTGCGGCACAAGTGAATGGAACGGCCTTCGAGCGACTCCAGCTTCTGTCGGAGTGCGCGTGAGCTGGCCCCCTTCACGCCCAGGTAGTCTATCCAAAGGCCCTTCCGGTCGATCCGCTTGGGCTCCGAAAGGTCGACCTTCAACCGGGCCGCGTGGTCGTCGATCTTGATCAGCACGTCGTTAGGTCGCCTCCCAGCCCCACGACCCTTCACCTTCTTGTTGTAGTACTCAGTGGTCGTGGCTGGTCCGGTCTCTGGCCCCATCCAGTTGATCTGGGTAAGGGCAGGCGGAGCCGGCGGCAGGTACCTTTCGGCAGCTGCATCGCCAGGCTCTCGCCGGCGGCACTTGGTGCACCGCGCCAGTAGACCAATCAGCCAGAGGGCGGCTGCGCAGGGGGCCAGTAGGGTACGACAGATATGAGCGAGGAAAGCCAGCACCGCCAGGAAAGCCAAGAAGATGAACGTCCATGCCACGGCAGGCCAGGCGGCTCCGAAGACCGTCAGGCCCAGCTTCTCGAGAGCATAGAAGAACCATCCGCCATCCTTGGTCAGCCAGCCCGTCTCGGCGTGGGTGGAGAAGGCGCTCCCAAGGCTGTCAAGCTTCTCGTAGGCGACCCCGCCCATACCACTCAGGCGCCAGGCCCAGGTGCCCTCACGTAGTGGCTTCAATCCCAACGCCCAGACACCCCAGCCGCCCACCCAAGACTCCTCGCTGCCTGGGTCCTTGGTGGGGTAGCTGCCATTCTCGACTCCTCTGGCGGCCTGGGCTGGGGGCGGGGGCGGCGCTCCCGGCGGCCCACTGTCGGGCGGCGCCTGGGGGCTGCCTGCATCCCCGCCCTCCTCCTCGTGCTCGCCGATCTCCATGCCGTACTCGGAGTCGTCGTAGTACGGCACGGTGTACCCGAACGGGGCCTCCTGGGCCGCAGCCGGGTGGCCCCAACCGGCGCGGGCAACAGCGGAGCTGAGCGGCCCGCGCCAGTCGTAGGCGGCCGCGCTGGTGATCAGCGCGGCCAGCCCGCGTGCCGGGCCTGCCAGCGCTGGGCGCCGGGCAGCCATGGCACGCACGCTTCCGGGCGCCGCGGGCGCCCAGACCTCCTGAGGTCGGCTCCAGGGCTTTGAGCCCCGAAGGCTTGAGCGGGAGAGAGGGAGAGGGAAGGGCAAGCAGAGGCAGGGGCAGGGAGAGGAGAAACCCAAGCCGACTGGGGAGGGCGGGGTCCAACCGTTTAGGACAAACAACTAAAAACCAGGGGCACCCTGGAAGCAAGCAAGCTGTTTCTTGGCATGGGTGTGCACTGTACGGGTACCTTTTTGAGCAGGGGGCGACCGTCTCGGCATTCCTATAGTCCTACCACGAAATGTTCTTAGAACCCAAAAATGTTCTAATAACAAAAGCAATTTCCTTAGAACATAAACCCGATGTGATACAGCAAGACAGTCCCAACCAGAAATGTTCTAAGGACATTTCGTGGGAACCACAAAGGCGCCAGGACGCTTCACCACTGCTTGAACCTTTCCCTCCTTTGAGGTCGAGTGTTAAGTCGGGCGATGTACCTGGAGTGCGGGCGATTCGGCAAAGGTCGGGTCGTCCCTCCAACGCTCACGTGGGATGCTACGACTACTTGAGC
This sequence comes from Prorocentrum cordatum, assembly GCA_963575745.1. Classification (NCBI taxonomy): domain Eukaryota; class Dinophyceae; order Prorocentrales; family Prorocentraceae; genus Prorocentrum; species Prorocentrum cordatum. The sequence goes on along the minus strand of CAUYUJ010017454.1, from coordinate 144,997 downwards.
TGGAACGCTTGCGGCCATGCGGCTCCCGTCGCTCTCGGTCACGACCTCTCCCGCGATCATCGACGGCGTCGTTCATCATGTGGCAGTTGCTGCTGTGGCGTTTCATGCGGTGCTCGTGCTCGAGGTCAGCCCACCTTTTCTGGGCCGTGGTGATGCCAACGTCCTTCATGGGCTTCCGATAAGCTGCAAGGTGAGCTGAGCCGCCGCACCGGTCACAGCGGTCGTGATCCCGCGGGGTCGCCATGTGATGTGGCGATCGTGACGGCCTGTCGAATGGGCAGTCGGGCCTGTGGCTCTGATAGTGCAGCCGCAGAGTATGTGTTTTGCCCTGTCCGCTACCAAATCCCGCTTGGCCTTCCGCATGCCACTGTTCTCACTGCGGCTGTAGCGGGTGCCTAGGGCCTCGGATGATGTGGCCATCGCCGTCGCGAGCCAACTGTTCTTTGGAGCGCCAGTTGCTGAGATCCTGCTCGCTCCATCCGCTGGATCGGTGCCGACGCATGTCGTCGTCGGGGCAACTGCTCGGCCTCGGACGTCGCGATACTTGCCTTTGCCATGGCCTGGGTGTGGTCGTCTGTAGAGCCTGCCCACTGTGCCCCAGACATGAATTGACTACCTACCAGACCACCCCAACCCAACCCGAAGACCCGAACTTGACCCGAATCTCGGGTTGGGGGGGTACGGATACCATGTGTTTTTTTCAACGTTCCCCGACCCCCCCCCACTGGAAATCGAGGATAAATTTGGGCCTCCGGGTTGGGTTGGGGTGTTAGGAGGCAACTACTGGGAGGTCTTCGTCGGAAAGATTTAGGAGGATTAAGCCCCATTGGGGGGCTGTTACGCCGGAGTGGGCCTCGGATTAAGCGGGATTAAGCCAAATTAAGCAGGATTAAGCGTAATTAAGCCAGATTAAACGGGATTGAACCGGATTAAGCCGGATTTCGGACCAGGGGAAAAACAGAATTTGACCTCCCAGGAATTGCATCCGAAGGGGTGGTTTGGTGGGTGGTGATGAGTGTAGCAGTGACGGAGATGTCCCAGCCGATGGCTCGCAGTTCCCCGGAGTGAGGCCGAGGATCGTCGGGGCCGGGCCCGTGGCCCGGCACGTAGGTCGTCATCTCGCTGCTCGGCGCGTGCCCGTGCAAATGGGCTGGCGGCTCGTCCTGAGTGGCTGGGGTAGTCTCGGCAAGAACGGCTTTTTGAAGCCAGATCTGCCCTCAAAAAACCGTTCTTACACCATTGTTTGAAGGCAGATCTGCCTTCAAAAAACCGTCCACGAACTCCGTGTCGTTGTCCTCCAGTGCGGCATGGGGATGCCCAGCCGTTTCTGGAGAAGGGCGGCTTCCTCCACGCAGCCGTGCAGCTCGTCGGAGAGGTCGTTGGCGTGCTGCTCGATTCCCTCGGATCGTGCAGCGAAGCGAGCCATCAAGAACCAAGTCGTGGACGATGCCACCGTTGGTGAGTCGAAATGAGAGAAACCGACGTGTTCGATCTTGTCCTCAGTAAGTTCTGAGCCGAGAAATATGGAATCGCCCCGCTTCACCTTGCCTTTTCGAGTACTGGGTATGGAATGTGTTAGTGCTACCACAGGTGTTGAACTTCATGCGGCTCGCATTTCGATTCCAAGGGAATTCGCTTTTCGTCCCTTGCCTGTTGCTAAAATGTTTCGGCGCCCCTTAAGTACCTGTTCCTTTAACAGCAAATGCTTCTTCACATGGGAAGTCAGTACGATGACAGGAACATAGCAACACCACGACCATGCAATCTCCTCTGTCTCTTACCCGTGCCACGTCCCTTCCCCGCGTTGTGGCGTACCCTCTGCACTGTACGCCTAATGGTTCTGCTAGGCTTCTGGACGAATCACCTCCAACGACGCTCAGCATGTTCATACCAAAGAAATAAATATTTGACAATCTGCTTGTCAGTGACATGTCCTGGTACGTCTGTCCGGCACATCTTCACCGCCTATTGCTAAAACGGTGCCAGACTTGGGGCCAGAGTCGAAGAAGGGCGAAGCGGGTTGTCCAGCCTCCCTCCACAGGGTGGCTGCTGGATTTGACGGTGGAGTGCAGGCCTCTCGTGGCAGTTGTGATCCAATGGAGCCACTTGTTAATGCGACGCCAACTTCCTGGCCGAATAGTGCTGTACCTGTTGACTGGTCTGTGTCCCCCCAGACGTTGCTATTTGCAGGTGTCCACGCACCGGCTTGGGCGTTGCCGGCGCGAGCGTAGAATGTGCCTGCATAGTTTCCTCTTCAATTGAAGACGCCTCCGAGATTACCTGAAGCGATTTCAGCTACGTGTCCATGGCTGCGCATGCGCTCAAGTAGTTGATCGTGCTGTTGGTGGTTACGGGGCATCTGGTGGTTGAGCGGCTGTACGAGCTGTGAGGCCCTGGAGGTGCCGACTCGTAGGGCCCGAAATAGGGTGATCGTCGGGATCTGGAAGTTGGGAATGGTGAAGCCGGCCTGCCTGGGTCAGTCCCCGCGCTCAACGCGGAAGTCGATGAGTGCCATGCCAGACATCAAGTGTCGTTCGTCCTCTACTTGTTCAAACTTTGAGATGGGGAGGAACAAGGTGTAGGTTACTCCGTCGGCGCGTTGACCTTGGATGGTCACTCCAGAACTGATGATGTGAGACGGCACCCTCATCGCAATTGCCCTCGCAAGGCCATTCAAGCCGCGCTGTAATGCGGCGGCTTGTTGAGATGGTGTATCATACCGCTGGTAACGTTAAACCCTAAGCGAACTTCGAAGACGAAATCGCGACACGGTGTAATACCTGCAGGGCCCTAAGAGGGACCTCGGGTACGAGTATCATCCCATCCTCGTTGCATGTTCCGAACACCACGGCCCACGAATATTATATGATGCCAAAGGTGAGCTGGATGTAGTGCACGGTGGGATCTTTGTCATTGATGTGATGGTCTTGTTTTTCTGGGGCTGACGTGGCCGTCAATTTTCGGATAGGTGTCGTCGCGTAATGAAACTTGTTGCCAAGTGGCTGTTGGTGGTGAATGGGAGCGTACTGGCGTGTAGCCGTGGCGTACTCGTAGTGGTCGACGTGGCCGTCGACTGGTGTATCGTTACAGGCGAGCCAGTGGCCTGGCTCCATTATGTGAAGGAACGTGGGCGAAGTAGGAACCACCATGCTACTAGTCCTTAGAAGCAGAGCCAACCACACGGTAGTGGGGCCAGCTCCGCTACCAAGTCGAAAGTGGCATGGCAAGGCGCAGTACAAAGAGCGTCTTAGACGTTCCCCGTATCCCAGTTGCGATGCATGGCTAACAAGGGACAGCGAGAAGGGGCATGGGACAGTATATGTGGGAGACGGCATGATAACATACGATGTACCTGTGTCTCACGCGATGGTTACCAGAGTAATACTTAGGCAAATACTGCAGCGCGCCGCTGTGAGCCACAATGGCGACGGTTAGCTCGCTTTGCTCGCCTTTGACCTCCGTTCGAAATAATTGTCCTAATGCCGAGTACGATGGGGAACTATCATTACATCGCGAGCGGATAGCGTGCCACTCCGCTTCGCGGGGCGGGAGGCTTCGGAAAACTCGAGGCGTTGACGCTCGGGGACCAGGATGTGGTTCGCTTATCGCGCCGAAGCGTGGTGGGCCAGAACCGGCTGTTAAAGATCACCGTCTTCACTGCCCTTGGGAAATAAGAGGAACAAGTCGAAAACCTGCGGTGTCGGCGGCAAGCTGGTCGCGGGTGGGTCGCGGCCGCGCGGTCGCGGTGTCGCGCCGCCGTGTCAACCGGCGGCGTGACGTGCTGAGCCAACAGTCCCGACCACACCTTCCTCGAGAACTCCTCGTGCCGACCTTAGGCCCGCGACCGTGCGGGAAGATCCTGTTGCCGGGCTGCACGCCGGTGATGCCGGGCATGAAGCGGGGGATCGGCGCGGGCTTCGCCCCGGCGTGGTGCCTCTCCGCCCCACGCGCGGGAGGAGGAGGAGAAGGAGGAGGAGGAGGAGCAGGAGGAGGAGGAGGAGCAGGAGGAGGAGAGGGAAAAATTGGGGGGTGACGCCAGAGGACCGCAAGATGGCCCAAGTGGGCCCGAAGATGGCCCAAGACGCCTCCACAACGGTCCCCAGGACGGTTCCCAAAGACGGCGCAAGAGGACCCCGGACCGGCTCACGAGGGCTGGCCCAGAGCCATTAGGAAGCAAAAGCGTTTTGTCCTCCGCAAGGCGGGAGGGGAGGAGGAGGAAGGAAGAGAGGGAGGGATAAGGTGAGGAGGAGGTGGAGGAGGAGGAGGAGGAGGGAGGCGGGAGGAGAGACGAGTAGGAGGAAGGGAGCAGGAGGATCAGGATGAGGAGGCAGAGCGCCGCCGCCGTCGTCGCAGTCGTTCAGAATCTTCGATCCCCGATCATCGGTCTGGAAGATCGACGGGGGAACGTTTCGTGACCAGTTCGGGTATTCCGGGCCTGCAGAAGCTTCCAGAGGCCTCCAGTGGCCTCTAGGGACGTCAGGGGTCAGGATCTACGGCGAGGGCCTTCTGCTCAGCGTGCCGTGGCGGCGGCCCCCGCGACACGCTGCGCCTGGCAAGCTGGTATCGTGCCGCTCTGCTTCGCGGGGCTGGAAGCTGGGAAAAGCTCAGAACGTTGATGCGTGGGGCTTGGGACGTGCTTGGCGCGTGGCGCCGAAGCGCGCTGGGCCAGAACAGGCGGTGCAGCAGTGTCGCACCGCCTGTTCTGACCCAGCGTGTCGCAGCGACTCGGTCAGCGACCTACCGATCGAGCTCTTGCTTAGCGTGTCGCAGCGACACGCTGAGCAAACGTTCCTGGCCGCAGGGGGGCCGCAAAACGCACCATCTCGATCCGCTCTAGGTGCGGCCCCCCTCTCCCTGATTCTCCATCATCCTGCCCGTCCTCTGTTCACCTGCCCCATTTTCCCTAGTCCGCCCTCTCCTCGCCTGTCGTCCTCAACCTCAACTTCTCCTTATCCAACACCCGTTCCTCCTCCTCCTCCTCCTCCTCCTCCTCCTCCTCCTCCTCCTCCTCCCCCTCCTCAACCTCCTCCTCCTCCTCTTCCTCCTCCTCCTCCTCCTCCTCCTCTTCCTCGTCCTCCTCCTCCTCCTCCTCATCATCATCATCCTCCTCCTCCTCCTCCCCCTCCTCTTCCTACTCCCCCTCCCGCTCCTCCTCTCTCCTCCTCCTCCTACTCCTCCTCCTTTTCCTCTCCTCCTCCTCCTTCTCCTCCTTTTCGTCCTCCTCCTCCCTCCTCCTCTCCGCCTCCTCCCTCCTCCTCCTCCTCCTCCTTTTCGTCCTCCTCCTCCTCCCTCCTCCTCCTCCTCCTCCTTCTCCTCCTCCTCCTCCTCCTCCTTCTCCTCCTCCCCCATCCTGCTCAGGCGATCGCGCACCCGGGGCAGGCGACCCAGCACACCAGCTACCGTACCATCGCAATCGCACGGCCCCCACGGTGAGCTCTCCACACCGTACGTTCCTTTATTGCGATGATCACGTTCTTGCGTTGGAATTGCACAGGGCAGTTTTTTTAATACATAGGATGGTTTAAAGTAGAGGGTTTTTGAGGCAATATCAATTTATGCTAAACTTCACGCATCAGTTCAGCGTTGCTTTTAAAACTAAATCCCTGCATTTTGAATACATGATCCGCACGCGGAGCATGTAGCAATTATCCCGGCAAAGCAACACAACAGCGATGTGTAGGAGCATATCTGGAAGCATGCCCCTTAAGATTTGGATGACAATCCAGTTGTAGAATTCTGCTGTTCTCGCAGTCGTAGTCGCATTCGCGATGACAGTCGCAGTGGCAACGCCAGTCGCAGTCACAGCCTCAGCCTCAGCCTGCCTCAGCCTCAGCCTCAGGCCTCAGCCTCAGCCTGCCTCAGCCTCAGCCTCAGCCTGCTTCAGCCTCAGCCTCAGTCTGCCTTCAGCCTCGGCCTCAGCCTCAGCCTGCCTCAGCCTCAGCCTGCATCAGCCTCAGCCTCAGCCTCAGCCTGCCTCAGCATCAGCCTGCCTCAGCCTCAGCCTCAGCCTGCCTCAGCCTCAGCCTCAGCCTGCTTCCTCAGCCTCAGTCTGCCTTCAGCCTCGGCCTCAGCCTCAGCCTGCCTCAGCCTCAGCCTGCATCAGCCTCAGCCTCAGCCTCAGCCTGCCTCAGCATCAGCCTGCCTGCCTCAGCCTCAGCCTGCCTCAGCCTCAGCCTCAGCCTCAGCCTCAGCCTCAGCCTCAGCCTCAGCCTGCCTCAGCTCAGCCTCAGCCTCAGCCAGCCTCAGCCTCAGCCTGCTCAGCCTCAGCCTCAGCCTGCCGTCGGCCTCGCCTCAGCCTCAGCCTGCCTCAGCCTCAGCCTGCCATCAGCCTCAGCCTCAGCCTCAGCCTGCCTCAGCATCAGCCTGCCCTCAGCCTCAGCCTCAGCCTGCCTCAGCCTCAGCCTCAGCCTGCTTCAGCCTCAGCCTCAGTCTGCCTTCAGCCTCGGCCTCAGCCTCAGCCTGCCTCAGCCTCAGCCTGCATCAGCCTCAGCCTCAGCCTCAGCCTGCCTCAGCATCAGCCTGCCTCAGCCTCAGCCTCAGCCTGCCTCAGCCTCAGCCTCAGCCTGCTTCAGCCTCAGCCTCAGTCTGCCTTCAGCCTCGGCCTCAGCCTCAGCCTGCCTCAGCCTCAGCCTGCATCAGCCTCAGCCTCAGCCTCAGCCTGCCTCAGCATCAGCCTGCCTCAGCCTCAGCCTGCCTCAGCCTCAGCCTCAGCCTGCTTCAGCCTCAGCCTCAGTCTGCCTTCAGCCTCGGCCTCAGCCTCAGCCAGCCTCAGCCTGCCTCAGCCTCAGCATCAGCCTGCCTCACCATTCAAACTGTGGCCCTGGAATGGAGTTCTGGGAACTCGAAGAACACGAAGTGGCCTACAGTTGGCTCCGGGCATTCAAAAGCATGCTCAGGAATGGAGTTCTGGGAACTCGAAGACCACGAAATGGCCTACAGTTGGCTTCGGGCATTCAAAAGCATGCTCAGGAATGGAGTTCTGGGAACTCGAAGGCCACGAATTGGCCTACAGTTGGCTCCGGGCATTCAAAATCATGCCCAGGAATGGAGTTCTGGGAACTCGAAGACCACGAAGTGCGTTACTGTTTGCTAAAAAAGGAATCCCCGGCACCCGTCCCCGGATCCCGCCCAGACCCCCCTGGGGAGTCATGACGCTCTCCTTTGACCCTACTCGAAACCTATCAGTCTTCGCTCTTAGGTAAAAACGGCACTCCCTGACTCCTGATCCGCCCTACTTTGGGCGATTTCGAAAGTAGGGCGGAAATTTCCGCCCTACTTTGAAGGCCCCTGTGAGCGTCGATTTCCGCCCTTGAGGCTCCTTTGGCGTCGATTTCCGACACAATTTTAGGTCGGAAAATCATCCAAAGTACGGCGGATCAGGAGCCAGGGCTGTACGTTTGCGGATGAGCTGGGTCTACACGATATCAGTGAAGAGTTTCAGCACGTAGGCCTGATCGCCCTCACAGGCACGGGCGAGCGCGCCTCCCAAGAACAGGCGGCGACACTGTATGCTTGCAGGTTTCACTTCGCCATCCACTCGGGGTATGTGCCGAGCCGCCACTCCAACAAAACTCGTGGCATCGCACTCTTGGTTCGCAAGAAGACCTTCCGCATGAAGCATCTGACAGACACGCCAGCGGCCCCAAAGCAGTGACGAGGGCGGGTTGCATTGCACAGGCCGCGCTCAGGGCGCTTCGATCTGCTCATCCCCCATCACCTACTTTCCCCCTCGCGTCACCTACTTCCCCCCTCGTCCGTCGGCCAGGAGAGAATGTCGTGAGAGTGTGGCCCCTGAGACGCATCGTCGATACCAGCAAACGGCCGATGCTGTGTGCTTGCGGCTGGAGAGAGCGCTGTCGTGGGCGCCTGTGCGCACGAGCCTGCTGTGGGGGTTCGGCCTGAATGACTCGTTCGGATGGAGGTGGAGGGGAGGAGGTCAGGTTCCAGTGGTCTCTCAAGCTCTCGGAAAGTGTTGCAACGGTGAGCAGCACTACGCGAGCGACCGTGTCCTCGAGGTGATGGACAAATATGCGATCAGAGTGGTTTCTACAGATCTCCCGACGGGGCCTACGTATCACGCTTCGGTCTCTGCGTCTTGTATCGACTTCCTCCCGGCCTTCGCGTGGCAGGCCGGGTCTGTGAGGAAGTGCTTGCCATTAGTGAGATCGAACCTTCGGCTCGTAAGCTTGTGCGCAAGCAGGGAGCTCGTGACCACACACCCCTGCTACTTCGGCTAGAATATGTGCTCGAAGTGTCCCATTCGAAGATCGAGAATGCGTCCTATAGGACTTCGACCGCCTCGCGCAGGCCCTTCTGCACGGAAATGGGGCTGGCTGGCTTCGTCGCGGACCTGGGGAGGGCCTTCGAGTACGGACCTGCCTTCCACGAGCTGTGCCTTCGCGCGCCCGCGCCAGACGAGGCTTGGGAGCGTTGGACCGTCGCGGTGCACGCGGTGGCAGAGCGGCATTTCGGGAGGACCACTGCCGTCGACCCACGTGCGCGCAGGTCCGCGGAGGAGAGAGGTCGAGGTCGTGGGCCGAGCGGCGTCGGCTTGGGGAGGCCGGGGGGGTGAGGATGACCGCGCGCGCACGCAGCTCGCGCGGGCATCTCGTCGGCTCCGCGCGCTGCGTCGTGCCCGATTCGAGGTCCTCCTCCTCCTCCTCCTCCTCCTCCTCCTCCTCCTCCTCCTCCTCCTCCTCCTCCTCCTCCCCCTCCTCCTCCCCCTTCTTCCTCCCTCTCCCACTTCCCCGTGCTCCGCGTGCCGCGTCGTGCCCGCTTCGAGGGGGCGACGGGCGAGCCCTCGGCCGAGATCGAGCAGGAGCTGGCATGGGGAGGCGGCGCGCGGAGGCGCGGCGCGGCTCGCCCACCTCCTGGGCGGGCAGGCGCGGCGGCCCGGGGAAGAGAGCAGGCATGGCGTTGCGGAGGAGCTCGTGCCACGGAGAGGAGGAGGAGGAGGAGGAGGAGGAGGAGGAGGAGGAGGAGGAGGAGGAGGAGGAGCGGAGGGGTGAAGTAGAGCAGCAGGTTTCCCTTCCTGGTCCAGGGGGTAGGCTGCGGGCCGTCCCTGTCGAGCTTGAGGGGTACCTGAGCGAGCGGGTGGCGCGTCTCTCCCCCCTCCTCCGATGTTCGGGCCCGACAGCTTCGCGCGCGTCGAGGAGGGGGGGGGCGTGACCACGCGGAGGTTCAGGCCCTGCTTGAGAAGGCGCCGAGAAGGAAAGCAGCCCCTGTCCACAGCGCACCAAGTGAAGCTCTGATGCTGGCCACCGACCCGAACAGGCGCTTCGACGGAACACACAAGAAGCCCCGCAAGAGACGGGGCAAGGACGACGAGGACGGCCCCGACCCTTAGGACAAGGAGGCTGCCCTGAGGACCGAGTACCGAGTTCGCCCCACGGCATAGGCTAGCTGGTGATCGACGTGGTCTGGGAGCCTCGGTGCCAATGTTCGACAGCACCAGGACGGCGCGGGCCGTGCAGAAGGTCTGCCATCACATTCGGCGAATCGGTCATGCCCCTGCGGCGTGGCATCATTCCCGATCGACGGGCTTATCGAAGTGCAACCGGAAGGAAGGCTTCAGCGCCCGTCGCTACATCCACGACTGTTGTCGAATGGGAGCGCTGTGGTACAACGCTCTTCGCCACCGCGGTGCTGCCGACCTCGAGCCTGGCCGCGAGCACGGGCACTTGCCTGGGCGGAGTCGCGAGGGAGCCCTCATCTGCCAGGAGGCGCTGCTCGCGCGGATGCGGGCCAAGGGCATCTCCACCATCACCTCGAAGGAGGACGCGTCCAACGCGTTCGGGCGCACGACGTTCGGAGGGCTGCGCCAGACTGTCTGCGAGGCGGTGCGCCCGCAGGACCAGGCATTTTTCTCACCAGCGGCATGAGCCTTCGACATTCGCGGTTCAGACGTCGGATGGGGAGAGGACGCTGCACAACCAGTGCGGGGCCTTCGTGGGGCGACAGTCATGCCGCCATCTTTTGTTGCTCGCTCGCACTTGCAGAAGGCCGATCCAGGGATGGCTGGATCGGCTGCGTCAGGCTGCGCGGGGCGACGTTCCTGCTCCACCTCGTCCGCAAACGCACGACGAGTGGGTTTCACAGAGACTGGTGCCGCCTGTCCCGCCCGATGATCCAGAGTATATGATATGGCCTGGTGGGGCCTTGTGCTCCGCGTGGACGCCCTTTCTTCAGCGGCCTGTTGACTTGTCTTGCCGTGTTGACGCGGGCGATACATCTCGCGCGCACGTTGTGACGCCGGCGCGCAACGCACAACGCTCTCTCACGCGTGCTCATCGGTTTCTGCGTGACGAGCTGGATTGCAGCGGTTGTGCACATAATGCTGGGGAAAGTAGCGTCTCCGAGCTGCGCAGGAGAATCTTGCCCTGCCGACGCGGTTATTTCTCTATGGGAAGGTTCCAGGGGGCGCTGTTGTCTGGTTTTGCGGTGCTGGTACTCACGACTGCCCAGGAACGTTGTCTGGACAGGGTCCTGGTCGGTTTCGCTCGCAGAATACTGGGGGGGCGACGCGTGCAAGAAGACGGAGGTGGTGAATGGGGATGGAGGCCCGGTCAGGGACGAGAATGACCAGCCCGTCCCCAAGCGTAAGGCCGATTGGGACGAGGCTGTGCTCAGGCGTGTGGCTGTTGCTCCTGCTGGGGTTGAGCTGACGGTTCGGAGGCTCAGGCTGTGTCGCAAGTGGCTCATCTCTCCCAGTACCCATGCTCGGGATCGGTGTCCGGACAGCTCCCCGTGGACCCTGGGCCCACTATCCTCCCCAACGGTTGCCTCGCGGCCAACATGTGCGCAAGACGTTTCGCCGCCGATGTAGCGAAGCTGTTGAAAGGGGTCGGAAGAGGAGGAGGGGCTCTTAGAGGACCTCTACGTGGGCTCCGAGGGCGACGAGAGGTTCAGGTTCAGTGTCCGCGCGCTGTTCATGGACCATGGGCTTCGGGATCGTTTTCTTCGGTTGGATCCTGGGGTACTTCGTACTGCTGCTCGTGCAATGGCCAGCGCTCCGCCTCCTAGAATATACGGGCCTGCTGGGCCAGCTCATTCGGGAGTTCTTGACGGCGCTGCGGTTCCAGATCCTCCAGTGCCCATCTGGGTATGTGACCTCACGGACTCCACGGGTGCTGTGTGCACTTGTACGTTCGCCAAAAGTAGGGCCCTGCTCGCACATCAGCGTTTCTCATCGGCGGGACGTCACAACTGTCGGTCGACTGTGCACAGCATGACGGTGACAAGCGAGTGCGTTTTTTTGTCGTCAGGGCTTCCGCACGCGGCGCATCGAACAGGAGCATGCGGCGAAAACGGTCCTACACAATCGGTGCCCTCCAAGAGCCACCCCGTTTGCGCGCGAGGTGATAGAGCCAGAAGGGCTAGTTTGCCCATTATCGTCCATAACTGTTGCTGCCTTGAGGGGGGGGCATGGCGTTGCCCATAGATGCTCGGAAGGTGGGCCCTTTGCGAATCGTGACCTTTTGCACGCCCATCTCCGTGCCTGCAACTGTCTACGACACCCACACTACTTTCCTGGCGTTCCGTCTGCAGGCGGATGACTTGGCGGCCGCGGGGGAGAGGAGCCGCTCGCAAGGGCGAGGAGGTGGAGGAGGACCTCGACACGGCCGCTCTGGGTCAGCGGCTGCCCCCCGCGGTCGTTGAACGGGCAGTTTTTGCGGCGGCGACCGCGTTGCCAGGGTGTCCCGCTGCAGGGGTCGTTCGGCCGTCCGCGCCGGGCGCCCAGCTCCGCAAAAGAAACTGCCCTGGTTCGGCGGGGTGCTGGGACGAGAGGCAGCAGGCCACCGCGGCCCCGGCAGCCCGACGCAGGCGGCGCAGCGGTCGCCCCTGCGCGCCTCGGCCAGGAGGATGTCAAGATGGCAGTCGGCAAGGCCTACGGGTTACCCGAGGGCACGGTCGACACACTACACGCCAGAAGAAGTGGGTTGAAACATGAAGTAGGAAGGCGTTGGAAGTAGATTGGGCTTCCGCCCGCCCCCTGAAGAGGAGGAAAGAAGGAAACCCGCTCGACTCTTGAGGTAGGCAGGCGCCCAAAGTAGATTCGGATTTGGGCATCCAAAAATACCTACTTTCAACGACCAGCTTGTACCTGCCATGTCTCAGGGGATGGTCGCGAAGCTGATGCCAAGGCTGGTGAGGGCGGTGCTGGGCAATACGTTCATGCTCAGGCAGCTCCTGTCGGCGGCGTTCCAGACGGTGATCCTGGACGAGGGGTCGGAGGTTGCGAAGGAGGCGTACAAGGCGGGCCGAGCATACGCGACCAAGGCGGCAGCGATGAGGGAGGCCTGGAAGCTAGACAATGCCAAACCCCTTCCCGAAGCGGCGATGGGGCCCGCCTGCGTACAAATGTTTCTAGTCTTCGCCGACGTGATCACGAAGGCGGGAGAGAAGGTGGAAGCACTGAACAAAGGCTTGTGGGAACAGCAGAAAGCGAAGCTCGACAAGATTACCAACCTGTCGGACATGAGTATGCTCATCAGAGGGTTTCTGCTCAGCGCCTGCTACAAAGAAGGCAACGCGAAGCTGACGTACGCCCTGGCCGATGTGGAGCCGACGCGCACCTTCGCGGACTGTGCGGTCCAGGTCGGGGGAGCAGCGAAGCTGGGCTTCGCCCCGAGGTCGCGCGTGGAGGGAACCTTGCAGCTGGCGATCGACGACTTGGAAGATAGCCTGCTTTAGATGATGTCACTCCCATCGTACTTAAGGGCAACATCTCAGAAATCATATCGAGCACCCGGAAGAGTCTCGAAAACGTGTCGAAAGGGTGTCCAAGCTGTGTCTCCCAAGGCCCGGCACGCGAAAACCCTCGAAACTCCGTGTTTTTTTTTTGGGGGGGGGGGCTCGAAATTCTTGCTGGTGCTCAAGGCGAAAGTCGGTTGGACCATCCCGACTCTAGATGGTAGCCAGCCTCGAACTTATCCCTATCCCTAAGATGGGCGAGCAAAATGCGAGGACAATCTTAGGGATAGGCCCTCAGAAACTGAGGGAATCCTTCAGATCGGCATCGAGGTGAGGTGATGTCAAACATAGGGATAGGGATATGTCTCAAACTGGTAAGATGGGTCTGGGCTTGGTGTGACCGAGGGCGGGTCTGGAAAGGGTCGGGCGTGGTGTGGCCGAGGGCGGGTCCGCACTTGGGTCGTTTTGGGGGCGGGATGGCTGGTGGGAGGAGGAGGAGGGAGAGGAGGAGAGGAGGACTGGAGGAGGAGGAGGAGGAAAGGAGGGCGGGGCCAGGAGGAGGGGAGGAGGAGAAGGACGGGGACAGCCGGCGGGGCAGCGGCCGCGCCGCGGGGGCGGCACGAGCCGAGCGTGCCCTGGGGATCCGCAGCGGCCGATGGCCCGCGGCGCAGACTTTGGTGGCGACGTGGCTTCTGCGGAGGGGCCCTGGGACGCACAAATGCACAAACACACACGCACACACACAACACACAACACGCAACACACAACACACAACACACAACACACAACATACACACAAATAAAGAGATTCCCCATATTTTCTCCTATGTTCTGGGTTTCTGTCTTCCCCCCCACTGCCCATAGTTTCCCATTTCTTCTAGGGAATCGGCGATGAGTTGTGTCTGTGTGTTTCTTCCCCTCCTGAGTCTGCTGGCGCTGGAGTCGCCCTTTCTTCTGCGTCGAATGTGGCTGAGGGCTCTGCCGGAGCAGTCTTGGCTTCTGGGGGCGGTGGCGCCCCTTTTTCTGCGTCGAATGTGGTTGAGCGCTCCATCCTGCTCCACACATCGGCGTCGGCTTCGAGCTCGAATGTGGTTGAGGGCTCTACCCTGCTCCACACATCGGCGTCAATGTCGAGACCGAATGTGGTTGAGGGCTCTACGGGAGCAGTTTTTGGTGACCACGTGGCTTCTAGAGGCGCTGATGGCGCCCTTTCTTCTAGGTTGAATGTGGTTGAGGGCTCTACCCTGCTCCACGCATCGGCGTCGGCTTCAAGCTTGAATGTGGTCGAGGGCTCTGCCCTGCTCCACACATCGACCGCAACTCCAGCGTCGAAGAGGTGCACTGAGAGGTTGTGCGAGGTGGGGGCACCGTGCCGTGCTGCCGCTGTTCTGGTCCCACTCCCTCCTGCTCTTCCTCCTCCTCCTGCTCCTCCTGCTCCTCCTGCTCCTGCTCCTGCTCCTGCTCCTCCTCCTCCTCCTCCTCCTCCTCCTCCTCCTCCTCCGTCTCCGTCTCCGTCTCCTCCTCCCCCTCCCTCCTCCCCCTCCCTGCTCCTCCTCCTCCTCCTCCTCCTCCTTCTCCTCCTCCGCATCCTCCTGTGCCGCCCCGCCGGTACAGTTTCGAAGAGCTTGTCAGAGTGGCCACGGGCGGGACCCTCCAGGTGGTCTGTTGTTTGACCCTGGTCCGTCCTGCCCTCTGGAGCCCGCCCTGGCCCCGAATTGACTACCTACCAAACCACCCCAACCCAACCCGAATTTGACCCGAATTTCGGGTCGGGGGGGGTACGGGTTCCTCATGTTTTCCGATGTTCCCCGACCCCTCCCCCCCCCACACTGGAAATGGAGGGCAAATCGTGGCCTTCGGGTTGGGTTTGGGGTGGTTTGGTGGGCGGTGACTAATGAACTCTCACCGTGGCTTGCCCTGGCTGCGCGACACAGCGGTCGGGGCTCCCGCCGTGGGGGCCACAGCTCGTGGTGCAGTTCCTGCGCACGGCAGGCCACACAATTCGGAACCCGTTCTCGCTCGCTGTCTTGTCGGAGCTCCGTTCGACTTGGCCCGTTACCGCTTCGCCACCGCCGCCGCCTCCTCCTCCTTCTTCTCCTCCTTCTTCTCCTCCTCTGCCATCCTGCCCCTTTCCCCCCCGCGCCCCCCCCCCCCTCCCCAGCCCGACCGCTGGGATGCCTCGACCACCTGCCCTCGCTCAGCGAGTAGCTCCACAGGTCGTTGAGGACTGAGCTGGCGACGGCCACCTGTCGGTGGCATCCTCCTGCTCCTCCTCCTCTTCCTCCTCCTCCTCCTCATCCTTCTGGTCCGTCCATCCTCCTCCTCCTCCTCCTCCTTCGTCAGGACACTAAACACACGCACGCACGCCCCCTCTGAGCGCCACGAGCTCCACGACGGACCTATAGACCAGCGCCAGGATGATGGCGGGCAGCGTCACCACGCCCCGGAGCGCCGCTTGGCCTGCCGCCGCGCCCGCCAGCTCAGCCCGCCGCCGCCTCGCGGAGAACAGCTGCGCCGGCCGCTCGGCCTCACCCGAGGCTCGTGCGCAGCTGCCGGGCCGTCGCGCCGTGCAGGGCGGCCGACGGCTCGGCCCCACGGCGCTGCGCCAGGGCGCCGGCCACCGCCGCGCCGCCTTCCCCTCCTCTCCCACCTCCTCCTCCTCCTCCTCCTCCTCCTCCTCCTCCTCCTCCTCCTCCTCCTCCTCCTCGCTCCTCCTCCTCCTCCTCCTCCTCCTCCTCCTCCTCCTCACGAGGCCCCGCGCCAGCAGCCGCAGATGGCGCACAGCGGCTCTGCCGTGCCGGCCCCCCGTGTCGAGGGCCAGGAGACGGACCACGGCGCGCGCCCGGTCGGGCAGCGGCGCCGCTCCTCGGCTGCAGCCTCAGCGTTGAGGGCGCCATCCCTTTGGGCCGCTGCCACGAAGCGCTCGGCGTCGCCCAGCACGGCGTACCGGACGGTGAGGTCCACATCCTCATCCTCATCCTCCTCTTCCTCCTCCTCCTCCTCCTCCACCTCCTCCTCCTCCTCTTCTTCTTCCTCCTCAGCCTCCTCATCCTCGTGCATCATTCTCCTCCTCCTCCTCCTCCATCTCCTCCTGCTCCTCCTCCCCCACTGGAGCCACGGTGGACCCAAGCCTTGCACCTCTCGTCCCGGGGGTTACTGCCCGAATGATGGCGACTCCGGCTTGAGAACGGTGCTGGAGAAGCAGCGCTGCAACACCGGGTTGCAAAAGTTGGGCGTGCCGATGCCGACCGCCGCCGAGAAGGGGCAGCCACTGGCGGTGGCGAAGGATCATGGCCTTGCGGTGGAATTCTTCACCCACAGGGCCTCGGACACACACGGGCTGCTGGCCTGACGATGCTCGGGAAGGCGCCCGCCAAGCACGTTGAACACAAGACTGCCGCGAGCGAGGTGGAGAGCATGGCCGAGACTAAGGCCCCACAGCTCCTCGACATTAGCTCCGCCGACTCTTTGCAGCAGGTCGAGAGCACCACGACGCAGATCCACCAGTTCGGGAAGTTCCATGGGCACGCGCTAGGCACCACGGAGGGCACGAGAGATCTTGACGTGAGCCATGGCGTGCTGAAGGCGCAGATGATCGCGGAGAACTCACGGGATGAGAAGGTCCATGAGGTGAAAGAGAAACTTGCAGAAGGCAAGGACCATCACCGTGTGAACTTCGCTGGGCACGCGCTGGGCGGGGCACCACGAAGAGTGCTACACATCTTGGCAAGAGCACGGTGTGCTTAAGGTGCAGGTGGCGACAGGGCCTTGACAACGCCAACGAGTTGAAGGAGCAGCTCGACATCGCGATGAATATGCGCAAGCAGGATCTTGAAACTATCCGAGGCGAGCAAAGATGCAGCTGGATGCCTACGCGACGGGCTTCGAGGACCTAAAATTGCAGGTATCCCAGGTGGAACTGCTTGCTGGGCGCCTCGACGAAGCTCTCAAGACAGGTTCTGGCAAGATCGACAGGGAGCTCAAGTGCACAGGCAAGACCTTGACAAGTACATCACGCAAGATGGAGCAGCTGACCGACCTCATCCGCCACGGTGCCCCTGTGGCATGACGTGGTGTCCTCACGTGGTGTCCTCAGGGGGTGAGCCCCCTGAGGACACCACCCTAAACCCTAAACCCTAAACCCTAAACCCTAAACCCTAAACCCTAAACGAGGAGGAGGAGGAGGAGGAGGAGGAGGAGGAGGAGGAGGAGGAGGAGGAGGAGAAGGAGGAGGAGGAGGGGGTGTCCTTGTTCACCCCCTGAGCCCCAGCCCCCAGTCCTAAGGACTCTTCCAGGGGCACAGACTCCTATAGCTCTCGAATCGCTATTGGGGCTTGCCGCGCGACTCCTGGGGCTCGTCGCATCCTGGTGCCTGCATATTGCTCGGACCCGAGAGGCCCCCAGGACGGGCCAGGAGGGCCCCGATGGGGCCCCCGAGACGGTCCAGGAGGGCCCCGAGTCGCCGAACGACTGGCTCGAGACGCCCAGGATGGCAGACCGTCGGCCGAGGGAGCGCCCAGGACGCCCCGAGAGGCCGCCCCGAAAGATCGCCCCGAGGTCGTCCAAGAAGCCTCCAAGAGGGCCCCAGCACGGCGAGAAGGCCCCCTAAGACGGCCCCAAGAGGGCCCTCACGGCGGCCCAAGGGGCCTCCAAGACGCCCAAGGTGGCCTCCAAGACGCCCCCAGAGGCTCCCAAGATGCCTCCTCCTTCTCCTCCTGATCTTCCCCGCCGCCCTCCCCCAAGTGTTCCCCGAAGGGGTTCCACAGCGGCTGGGGGTACACGTGTCCGATAGCCTGGCAATGCTCTTGCCACAACGCTCGACCACTCGGGCGACTCCAAAAGGCAGGGGGCGGCCGCGAGTCGCCGTAGGCGTCGCCGATTTAAGAGGAGCTGACGGTGCAGCCGCAAGACCTTAAGAAACTGCAGTCCCCGATGAAGCAGTTAGAGGCACGTCACAACAAGGCAGATGACCGACCTCCTTATAGAGGAGCTGACGGTGCATCCGCAAGACCTCAAGCACCTGCCGTCCGCGGTGCAGCAGCTGGAGGACCTCGTCAGGATCGACATCGACGTGCTGAAGGGCTATGTTGGCGAGAGCCTGATGGCCATGATGATGGTGATGATGATGATGATGGTGATGATGATGATGACGACGGCGACGACGACGATGCCGCCGCCGCCGCCTCCGCTGCCGCCGCCGCCGCCGACGACGACGACGCCGACGACTACGACGGCGACGGCGGCGGCGGCAACCTCGCGGAGGTCCGTGTGAGATCTCGGGAGGTCCTCGGAGGCTTGCGGAAGCCTCCAGCCCATGTGATGCGGACTCTAAGGGCCCCGCTATGACAAATATGCGACTTCGAAGGTCTGGAGATGAGGGTGGAGGAGTGGTAGAAGCAGTGTCAATCCCCAGGCTGAGTCGAAGCCCGTCCCACGTTTGTGGTGACGGGGCTGTGCATGAGCACTAGGCAAACCGCGGGTGGATGCGCGCGTGTGTTGCCGCAGTAAATTACCAGGGCTGGCAGGCGACAGAAAAAGACACGCGACACGCATGCGAGAGAGCGCAGAGGAAGGAATACCAAGCGGGAGGCCTGAAGTGCTTCAAACTGGTGCTGGGTTGCGCGCGACATTACTATACGGGCAGTCGGAGCAGAGGAGGAGGAGGAGGAGGAGGAGGAGGAGGAGGAGGAGGAGGAGATCAGCAGGACAGCTGGGAAGGCACGCGGGAGCGGTGTCGAAGCGGACCTGATAAGAGGGGCACCCCGCGCGCACCACTCACGCGTGCTGAGGAGAGGCGTCATGATCAACACCAGACCCGCGCGCGGGCATCGTCCTGTGCCCAGCCCTTTCCTCATGCTGAGGCATCTGGAGATCATCATCATCATCATCATCATCATCATCATCATCATCATCATCATCATCATCATCAACATCATCATCACCATCACCATCATCATCATCATCATTATTATTATTAGCGTCGTCATCATCATCATCATCATCATCATCATCATCACCATCACCATCACCATCACCATCGTCGTCGTCATCGTAATCATCAGCATTCTTCATCATCTTCACCACCATCATCATCATAAGAGTATTATAATAGTAGTACTAAAAACATCATCATCAGCATCATCAGCATCATCAGCATCATCAGCATCATCAGCATCATCACCATCATCATCATCATCATCATCATCATCATCATCATCATCATCATCGCCTCGTGCTGAGGCATCTGGAGAGATCGGCCGACGGCCTCGAAGAGCTGCCAGGCCCTGGAGCGAGGCGCCACCGCGGGCCGAGGCGATCGGGCGAGGGCCAGGATCGACTGCGGGAAGCGCGCGCGTGGCCGGACCTGCAGTCGGACTCCATTGGGGAGGACACGCGGGACCGTAGATGGCCAAAAAAGTGGAACCCTTGACACCACGCCCCCCCTTCCCCCCAATGTCAGGGTTGGCCTCAGGCATCTGGCAGCACAGGCGTGAGAGGACAAAAAAAGTGGAACCCCCAGGGCCTCCGAGAGGCCGAACCAAATTTTGAAATTGGGGTGAGGGGGGGGGGGGAGGGCGAATGCGGGGCCGAAGACGAAGGGGTTCCATTTTTTGTCCCCTTACCGGAGGACACAAAAACCCTTCCGAGGGCCACGTTGCCACAGAACTGCAGGAGGCACGGGTCGCAAGACACAGGACACGAGGGTACCCTCGATTGGGCAGGGTCGACCTACTAATCCGGGCAGCCTGTAGACGACCGCTCGGCTCGGAGGACAAGGACGGAGAGAGGAGAGAGGCAGGGCAGGAGGGGGGAGGTTCTGGAGGGAGCAAGGGGGGGCAGGGGAAGGATAGGGTGACGGAGGATGAGAGAGAAATCGTGCAAGTGCTCGCAAGGTAAATGCGTGCCCATTGGCCCATCAGAGCACGGATGCTCCCGAGATCGCCGTGGAGCGAAGGCCGATGAGGACAATTCATTTAAGCCACCCGCCATGACAGTGGACTGGTATCCACAGAAACGTTCTTAATGGCACCGCCAAGGCTACTCCAGTCCTTCCAGGACACGGTAGCGAAATAACAAAGGTATGCAAACACGCACGAAGAACGGAATCAAGTTCCCGTGAGAAAAACACAGGATACGAAGGCGAGCTTCCGGCACAACCTTGTCCTGCGATGTGTAAAGTTCGATACCAGGACGGAAAGTGGAGAAGTCAACGACTGCAATGGAAGGGAGGCGAAGGGAGGAGAGACGAAGAGAAGGCAGGAGGATGAAACGAGGGTGACGAGGACAACGACGATGCGAATCAGGAGGACGAGCAGGAAACGGGAGGGTCAGGAGGTGGAGTTGCTGGCAGAAGGGACGACCAGGACGAGGGGGAGGAAAAGAAAGAGCACAATCCCCTTAGGTTTTGCCTGCAAACCAGCGGCATCGTGCACGGCACCCCGCATGCCACGAGAATGCAAGACACCGTTCCTTGAGGATACCCCCCGCGCTCCATTAAAAAAAATCTCCGCTGGCAATTCGTTGAGGGTGTCCCTTCCCCATTCCCAGAGATCCGACGTCGCGATTTTTTCAATAAGGTCTCGACCCATTCCCCAGAACCAGTTTTTCATCCTGAGTCGTTTTTTGACGGCCCCGGGGCCTTCTCTTCAAAAGTGATGGTCTTTCCTTTCAGTTGGGTCGCGCTCGCCTTGGATTCCTATCAACTCAGCTCGCGCTTGCGCCACTCCAGGTTATCCTTGTGGATGCCATGACAATTGACACGCTAACAATCCTATCATTGAGTTAAAGATGTGGCAAAACATATGTAAAACATGTTCTAAACATGTTCCAAACATGTTTTTTTACATATTTAAACCATGTTTGAAGCATGTAGTAAGACATCCGGAAACTATTTGGCAACATACTCCCTCTCCATTGATCGTCCTCCACAAGGTTATCCTGCATGTGTCTCCCCCTCTTACCTCGTCCTTGGCGGGCAGATCCCTTGCCTCTAAAGAGTTGCTGCTAGCTTGTACGCAGCTTCCCTTCTGGAGCACATTCGACTGGTGTCCATACGACATGTGTTTTGCTGATTGTTAGCTTCCACCTTGCCATCGTGCCACTTGTTTCTTCGCGTCTCGCCTTTTCGTATCTGGTCAGGACTGGGCTTATCACTACCGTGGAAGTAGCTGGTTTTCCCACATGATGTTGAACGTGACCCTAGCTTTCCATCACTGCCACCATTAGCTAGTGCTTCGCTTGCTTTCAACTTGCTGCCAGCTTTATGATCTGATGAGTTCAAGCTATGCTGGAAGCACCTGATTGGATTGCCAAGCCTTTCGCTTGCCATAATACCGCATGTTCGAAGCCTGCCAGGCCCGTGCAGGTGCGTTGCCTTGCTGAAATGGTTTCGCAACTTGCCTTCATGCACTTCGCCTTACACTCAATGTACTGCCACTCATCCTAAGACACAAAGCACCATATTGACGACCGCGCCGGGCTTGTTACTACGGTAGAGGGAAACAGTTAGTGAACACCCCCCCTGCCCCCCAAACTCAAAGCTGGCACGCGCGGGGGAGACTGCGCTCGAGGTGCAACTCATCAGACCCACCGCCAACTTTGAGCATTGGGGGGAGGGGGAGGCGTCCACATATGAATGTGGCATGAGTGTTCGCTATTCTTCCGAGGCCTGTATCATATGAGGGGAGGGTGGCGAGATGAAGCAGGGGGAGGCAAGGCAATCACGAGGGAGACGGGATGCATACTGCCCCAGAGAAGCGGACGGAGGGAGGCTGAAAGAGCCGGGGGGAGAGAATCTCGGAGTCGCGGCGCAAAGGCAGCAGCCGACCCAACCAGCGCACGGGGGCCCGACGAGACTACGCGTACGACATCGCATGGGCAGCCACCGAACCAACCAGCCAGCATGCCCCTCGAGGGCTCTCTTGGACGGCCCTTGGGAGCCCCTCGGGAGCTTCTCGACAGCGTCTTGAGGAGGAGGAGGGGGGAGGAGGGGGAGGAGGAGGAGGAGGAGGAGGAGGAGGAGGAGGAGGAGGCGGAGGCTGCCTGGGTTTCTCCGGGGGCATGGCTCGGGAACCTTCGAGGGTGAGTCGGCGGTCTCCGGGGCCAGGGCGGCCGGAAAAGGCTCCAGATGTTGGGTCGCGTGCCTCCTCTCAGGCCCCTTTTGCGCTTCTCGTTTAGGGCGACGAGATCTATGCATATCCACTGCTCCCGGCCAGGCCCATCCTGGGCCCAGGAGCGGTGTATATGCCTCCCTTGCCAAGCCAGGAGGGCGTATACACAGCTCTTGGGCCCAGGATTGGCCTGGCCGGGAGCAGTGGATATGTATAGATATCGTCGCCCTATCCTTGGGGGCTTCTTGCGCCGTCTGAGGGCCCC
This sequence comes from Prorocentrum cordatum, assembly GCA_963575745.1. Classification (NCBI taxonomy): domain Eukaryota; class Dinophyceae; order Prorocentrales; family Prorocentraceae; genus Prorocentrum; species Prorocentrum cordatum. Next base: position 122,929 of record CAUYUJ010017454.1, on the reverse strand, counting down.
GCGGGCCGTCGGGGCGCCCTCGTGGGCAGT
>CAUYUJ010017454.1:77899-117899 GCA_963575745.1 Prorocentrum cordatum | reverse complement strand
CAAAACTGCGTCGGAAATCCACCTATAAGAAGCCGAACAAGTAGGGCAGAAATTTCTGCACCCAACATGAAATAGGCCGAACATCCACAGAAGTAGGACGGAAACAACAACAGAAACGTAGGGCGGAAATTGGCATCAGCGGGGCTTGAAAAGTAAGGCGGAAATTCCAAGCCCTACCTACGAATTTCCCCAAACTAGGGCGGATTCGGAGTCAGGGAAGCATCTTCTGGACAGACTCGGGGGTGAGAAGACAGTCCCACCAACCCTGAGCCTCCTTCTTTGGTCGATCTCCTCCGAGATGGCCGCCCGACGAGAGGCCCCGAGAGGTTCCCAAGAGGCCTCCAAAGAGGCCTCCAAAGAGGCCCCCACGAGGCCCCAAGCGGCTCTCCCGTGGCACCAAGACGCTGCACGAGGCCCCTGGGACCGCCGAGAGGCCTCCAAGACGCCCCGATAGGACCCCTAAGAAACTCTCAAGAACATTCCAAGAGACTCCGAGAGATACCCTAGAGGCCTCTAGATTTCTGCTCGACCTCCTCCTCCTCCTCCTCCTCCTCCTCGTCCTCCTCCTCCTCCTCCTCGTCCTCTTCCGCCTCTTCCTCCTGCTCCCTCCTCCCTCCTCCCTCCTCCCCTGGGCCCCTCCCCCTCCGCCTCCGCCCCTCCTCCTCCTCTGACTTCTTCTCCATCCTCCTTCTCCTGGGGTGCGGCGGCTTCCCCAGCCTTGTATTCCACTGCATGCTTCTCCACATCCCTGATCAGGGCAACTCGCTCGCCAGGGCATCGTTTCTGGATGAGCTGGTTGGCTTACGCGAAGCGTCTAGAATAGTGTTCTTATTCAGTAGTTGAGGGGGAGGAAGCGGGACCAGGCTGGAGAGGGTGGGAGAGGATAGAGAAGGCGGAAGGGTGGAGAGGGATGAGGAACGGTGAGGGCGGAACAAGAGGAGGAGTGTCAGGACGAGGAAGAAGAGGGACGGGAAGAGGATGTGGAGGAGGATTCGGAGGAGGGGGCAGAAGAAAAAGACGAAGAGGATGGCGAGTAGGGGTAGGGTTAAGGATGAATGGAGTGGAACATGAATAGCACCATGAGGAATACATGATGAACGAGGGAGGAAAGGACACTTGACATAACCCAAATTCCATATCCTCAAAGGCCAATCAAGCAGCACTGCTCAGACGCTTGCCGGTGATCAGCTGGGCTGGCCAATCACGCAGCGCGCTACAGAGAACGGCCCATCAGTCGTTCGTGGGGCGCTGAAAATTTGTACCGCGGTTGATCGTGGCTGCAAGGCTCGCCATCCAACTGGTACTCGCTTTGGGCTTATTCACAATGGAATTGTCTTCGTGACCGTAAGCGTCGACGAACGTTTCTGGAAACACCTCCAAGGCAAACTCTGCTGCATCCAGCGCGCCGCTGCCGTCCTTGTCCATGTGCTCAAAGAGGGCGATGATCCGGTTGTCGGAGAGCCCAATCTTCATTTCCTTCACCAGCTCGCAGAACTCGTCGAGCTCAAGAACCCCATTTCCGTCGGAGTCAACGATCTTGAACAACGTCGGGATGTCATGGGCTGTGTAACCCCACTGATGCAGCTTCATTCGCGTTTTCGTAAGCAACAAGGAATAGTCCCTCGCGTTCCACACGTCGTTGAATGTCATTCCGATAATTCCCATGGGCACGGCCAACAATATAACACCCACTATTATCAAACACATAACGATTGTGATGCCCACAGGAGTTACGGGGGAATAGTCTCCATAGCCAACCGTGGTGACAGTCACAAGGCAGAACCATACTGCCCTGAATGGCGACTCGAAGAGCTCTGGCTCCACAACGTAGATGAGGGCGGCGAAAGTCATCGTGATCAAGGCCACAGCGTAAAGGAGCATCGGAAGGGCCTCCATTGTGATCTGGACCGCTCGGATAAGCACATTGAAGGTCTCAAAATGCCGAACGATCTTCAATAACCGGACGATCGGCACAAAGCACAACAGCAAAATCGATGTTGGGTCGTCCTGCCTCTCTGGGAGCACGAAGCCCACCGCTGCCCGCACGGCGAACGCACTCGCGGCCACGATGTCGATCCAAGACTGCACGATGAAGAGAAAATTCACCCGGTCAGGCGCACAACACCAGCGAACGCACACCTCCGTCAGAAACACGACGTCGAACGCCGTCTCGACAACAGCGCCTGTGATGCGTTTGCGAAAGGGACGCTGGCGAGAGGGACTTCTGAGACCGCGGCGCTGCGCTTGAGACTTCGAGGGGGGGGGGGCGAGCGAGCGAGCGCGTCCCGCGACGACCTTGCGGGCGAAGCCGAGCGGGCTTGAGACATCGGCATCGCCCGTCTCAAGAGCCCCCTTTCTCTGGGGTCCCTTACCCCAGACCCGCCGACGTCATGCATTTGTCATACCCTCGAGCCCCACAGGTCTGGACCCACTCCCTGGGACCAGCTCCGCACCCTGCATCGCTCTCGCACGGCCCCGAGGCCCGGCGAGCGCCCCCGGGTGCCGCCGAGAGCGGCGAAGCGCCTCCCGTCGTGATGCTTCCGCTGCTCGGGGGGGGGTCGGGCTTTGGAGCCACGCGGGCCCGACCAGCCGCGCAGGGGCGGGTCCTCCACCGCCTGCAGGAGGGTGCCCAGCACGCTGCAGAGCACGAGCGCCTGCAGGCACGCGGCGGTCCTGGGCGGCGCGAGGCGGCCAGGGCTTAGGTCGCGCGTGTCCTCCTACGCGCGGATCTTTGTGGGACGCACGGAGACACACTCATACTACAGTCGGGTCGTTGACCTAAGGAACCCTGAATAAGGAACGAGGCCCCTTTTTCCCATCAGTTAAAGTTCGATTTCCCGTCGAAAACCTAAGGAAAAACTAAGGCAAGCTGTGAAACAATCAAGGAACACGGAGCCCCTTCCCAACGAAAAGGGTTCCTTCTTCAGCGCCCCGACTGTAGATGTCCTCCTTTGAGGCGCGCGTCCGACCTAAACATGTAGTACATCCATCCTATAACATGTCGTTTCCCGAGCGGTGCGGCCAGAAAGCGCCCGACACGACGCACATACTGTAAGATTTCTCGGTGCGCGCGTCGCCCCTGGGGGGGCGACGCACATATAGTATAAGTATGTTGGGGCGGCGCCGATTTTGGACGAAAATCAAAGATAGCCCCAATAATGCCCGCAAACAGTCAAAAAATCGTCCCCAGACTATTTTTGGACTGTTTTGGGGGCATTCCTCCTGTAGAGGGACGCGCCCGACTCAAGGCCAGGGCGGGGGGGGCGGCCATCTGAGAAACCCTGCTGCTTCTGTGCAGCAGCAGCGACCGAGGGGGGGGGGGGAAATTGAGAATAAGGGAACGAAGAATTACATAAACATGAAAACTCGGAAGTCCGCGCGGATTTCTCGGATCTGCGCTGGGGCCCCCTGACGGCCCCTCCGGCGCCGTCCCTGGCGCGCTCCGCGCGCCAGGGAGGGGGGTCCAGCGCCGATCCGAGAAATCCTCGCGGACCTCCGAGTTTTATGTTTGTGCCATTCTTTGTTCCCCTAGAGAAAGCCTTCTCGGAAGGCGGCGGGGCTTCTCGGAAGCCCTCCGGCCTTCCGAGGGGTCTTCCGTGTCCCGGGGGGGGGGCTTCGAAGACTTCTCAGAAGGCCAGGGGAGCTCCGAGCCTTCTGGGAAGGCCCGCCCCTTCTCACTTCCCCCCCCCCCGGGCTCGCCGCCGATCGAAGGCGTGGCAAAAGGAAGAACCCCTCAACGAATCCCCCTGCTTTCTTAGAAGGCCGCCCCCGCTCACACTGCCACCTTTTGGGCACCGCCGATGTCCACCAGGCTGCACTGCTGGACGAAGGGTCGTCCAAGAGCGAGAACACGTAGTCGACCGTTTTGTTCCGCTGGCTCCTCATCGCCTTCGGCAGCGCATTGACACGTCTCTGCAGGTTGTCCAGGTCCTTGCTGTCGGACTTCTCGTACAGCTTCCTCGCGAAGAAATTGTTCCTGAACACGTCGGGGAGGAGGTTCAGCTTCGACCCGGTCTTTGTCCGAGCCGAGGCTGTCCATGCCGACTGCCGGGCCGACCTCCTCCGATCCCCAGGCCTCCTGTGCGAGGCGGGGAGTTATCCATACCCACCGCCTGGGAACCGACGTCCTGGTGCCCCAGCGGGCGGTGGATGTGGCTAGAGTTCGGCCCCCGGGGCGCCGAACACGTCCATATCCACCGCCTGCCGAGGAACCGAAAAAGCACCCTCCAGGCGGTGGTCGTGTATGAATTCTCGCCCAGCGGCCACGCCCGATCGTGCCGGAAGAGGAGCGGAGGAGGAGGAGGAGGAGGAGGAGGAGGAGGAGGAGGAGGAGGAGGAGGAGGAGGAGGAGGAGGAGGAGCGGGGGAGGAGGAGGAGGAGGAGGAGGAGGAGGAGGAGGAGGAGGAGGAGGCGACAATGCGAGGAGGAGGAAGAGTAGGAGGGGAGGAGGGGGGGATCCTGCTCAGATTCGGGATGCGCGTCACCGTCGCGGCGCTGAGGGCGACAGAGCTCTCGGAGCAGGTCTCCTGGGCGGGGCCGGGCCCAAACCGTGCTTGTCGCTCTCGTGCCGCTCGCGGCTCCCCCTCGTCTCGTCTCACACTGACTACCTACCAGACCACCCCAACCCAACCCGAAGACCCGAATTTGACCCGAATTTCGGGTTGGGGGGGGTACGGATACCATGTGTTTTTTCAACGTTCCCCGACCCCCCCCACTGGAAATCGATGATAAATTGGGGCCTTCGGGTTGGGTTGGGGTGGTTTGGTGGGTGGTGACACACTCGCCTTCTCTGCTGCAAGACGACATCGAGACGAAGACGGCCCGCGGAATCGCAAACAAAAAAGCACCGGTCAGGTACCCGTCGGGCACGTCCTTCTACAGACGGAGTGGGGGGCGAAGACACAGAACCACTCAGACCAGATTCCACAAAATTGTCAAACCTAGTCCCAAAGGTCGTCCCCATACTGTTTTTTTTTGGGGGGGGGGAGGAGGGGAATCTTCCCCTTGTAGAGGGACGGGCCCGACGTCAGTTTAGGTCCGCCGCCCGTGGACAAAAATAACTTGAACCGGAACACCTCGACCCAAAATTGCTGAAGGTGCTCCGACTGAAAGAACTGCTTTAATTTGCTACTGTGGGAACGTCAATCAATTCAAACAAATGTTTTTGTTAACACCAAATTTCTGCAATAGAAAGAGGAGGAGGAGGAGGAGGAGGGTGGCATGGCGGCGGTGCAGGCGGATCGCTAGCACCGTGCCCATCAGAAGAAAAAGGAGTGGCGATCGCAGCTGGCGAACACCGTGTGGGGGGAGGTGGGGAGGGACGGCGGTCCTGCAACGCAATGCGGCGAGACCCCCTACCGTCCCCCACAGCCACCACCTCCCGCCCCCGCCAGCGGCAGCGCCTCCAGGAAGTCCAGGCGAACGTCCATGAGCTCGGCGGCGGGGTCGTCCGTATCGAAGCGGACGGAGGCAGAGCGCTCCCCGACGGCGACGACGGTCACCTCGAAACCCACCAAGGGGCCTCGGCAGAGTCGCGCCCGCACGTCGGGGGCGAGGGCGGGCGGGCGTCCAGGGCCGCGGCGGCCAGGCAGCACCGTGAGGCCATCCGCCCACTCATCGTTCAGCTCATCCTCGAACGCGTCCTGACCAGCAGCAGGCCCAGCAGCGACATCAGCGAGAGGGAGGCCCACAGGGGCAGGCTGCTGACGGCGCCGCCGCCGCTGCCTGCGACCGCCCCCCGTGGCGTCCTCCATCACGTGGTCCCCAACCGCCTCGCCGCCGCCAGCACGATCTTCATCAGCCGCATCACCGTGGCCCGCAGCACCACCGCCACGGCCTCCGCGCCCTCGCCGCCGCCGCCGCCGCGCGGGGGCAGCTGCAGCGCCAGGCACGGGCGCAGGCGGCTCGGCGGCAGGGCTCCGCAAGCCCGCCACCGCCGCGCGCAGAAGGCCCTCCGCGGCGCGCAACAGGCGCACCCCATCGCGGGAGTGCCCTGCTGCCAGCCCCGCGGCCGCATGCGCCGCGAGGAGGGCCCCGCGGGCCGCCTCCTCGGCGCGGCGCAGGCCGGCGGCCTTCGGCGAGAGCGAACCCGGCATCGGCCACGCGGCGAGCGCGCCGAAGGCGCGGCCCAGCGGCACGGGGCAGGAGCCTTGAGCCAAAATGGCTTGAGCCAAAATGGCTACGGAGAGGAGGAGGAGGAGGAGGAGGAGGAGGAGGAGGAGGAGGAGGAGGGGGGAGGAGGGAGGAGGAGGAGGAGGAGGGAGGAGGGAGGAGGGCGGAGGGCGAGGAGGAGGAGGAGGAGGAGGGAGGAGGAAGAGGAGGAGGGAGGAGGAGGAGGAGGAGGAGGAGGAGGAGGAGGAGGAGGAGGAGGAGGAGGAGGAGGAGGAGGAGGAGGAGGGGCACGACCCTGCTCCTGGGTCATGTGGCTGATCTGGGAGGGCAGCCGAGGCGCAGCCAGGCCCGCGCCCGCCGACGGCTCCGCCGAGGGCCGCTCCCTCGCGTCGCTCGGCCGCTGGCAGCCGGGCGCGCAGCTCCCTCCGCCTCTCAGGGGCGGCCAAGATCAGGGGGACGTAAGACTTGGGTACAGGGGACTCGGAAATCCCCGACAAGGTCGTCAAAAAAATGACGAGGCCGAGCCTGCATTTTGACGAGGCCTCCCGCTGCAGACATCCCACGAAACTCCTCCTCGTCAAAATCCGAGGCGCGGTCGTCAAAAAACGATGGCGAACCCGAGTCCTGGCAGACCAGGGTCTTACGCTCCCCCGACAACCCCGGGGGCCTCCGAGAGTAGGGAAACGAAAAGTGGCATGGACATAAAAACTCGGAGGCCCGCGCGGACTTCTTGGATCCGCGCTGGACCCCCCCCCCCCGCTGGCGCGCGGAGCGCGCCAAGGGCGGCGCCGGAGGCGCCGCCAGGGGGCCCCGGCGCCGATCCGGGAAATCCGCGCGGACCTCCGAGTTGTTATGTTTATGTCATTGTCTGGTCCCCTGAAGAGGGGGAGGGGGCGCAGACCCGAAGCTCTGCGAGTCATGGAGACTTGATTCCCCTGAAAAAAACAGCACTCGATGAGCCACAGTCGCGTTTCCCATGATTCTTACTTTTGGGAAACGCCATCCTGGACGACTGCCCGCAGATCTGGGCCGACGGCCCGTGCGCGGCCCAGGGCGGGGGCCAAGGGGCGTGATGAGACCAGAGGAGGCGCCACGAAATCTGGGGAGACGTCGTGGCCCACGCCATGACATCCCCCCCCCCCCCTCGGTCATTACCCCCCTCTTTTGAGGGGGCCCTGGGACACACGAGTAAATACACACAGATAACAGGATTCCCCATATTCTCCCATGTTTTCTGGGTTTTCGTCTCCCCCCACACTTCCCATATTTTCCCCTAACTTCTTGGGAATCGACGACTCATTGTGTCTGCGTTTTTCCCTAACAACTTTTGCTGATAGGTTTCTAGTGATGTCAAAAGAAAGCATCTTGACGCCCCAGGGGGGTCTGGGCGGGAGCCGGACAAGCAACCGGACAGATCCAGCAGCCCCAGGAATCTTTAGGAATCCTTATGAATTCTTAAAAATCCTTAGGAATCCATTCCCAGAGCGCCATTCCCAGGCCACATTTTGAATGCCCAGAGCCAACTGTAGGCCACTTCGTGTTCTTCGTGTTCCCAGAACACCATTCCCAGGCCACATTTTGAATGCCCGGAGCCAACTGTGGGCCACGTCGTAATCTTCGTCTTCCCAGAACACCATTCCCAGGCCACATTTTGAATGCCCGGAGCCAACTGTAGGCCTCTTCGTGTTCTTCATGTTCCCGGAACACCATTCCTGTTCCATATTTTGATTGCCCGGAGCCAACTGTGGGCCACTTCGTAATCTTCGTGTTCTCAGAACACCAGTCCTGTGCAATAGTTTGAATGCCCGAGCTGAGGCAGGCTGAGGCCGAGGCAAGCTGAGGCCGAGGCAGGCTGAGGCTGAGGCTGAGGCACGCCGAGGCAGGCTGAGGCTGAGGCTGAGGCTGAGGCAGGCTGAGGCTGAGGCTGAGGCAGTGGCTGAGGCTGACGCAGGCTGAGGCCGAGGCAGGCTGAAGTTGAGGCTGATGCAGGCTGAGGCTGAGGCAGGCTGAGGCTGAGGCTGGGGCAGGCTGAGGCTGAGGCTGAGGCTGATGCAAGCTGAGGCTGAGAGGCTGACGCTGAGGCTGAGGCTGAGGCAAGCTGCGGCTGAGGCCGAGGCAGGCTGAGGCTGAGGCTGAGGCAAGCCGAGGCAGGCTCAGGCTGAGGCTGAGGCTGAGGCCGAGGCAGGCGGAGATAGGCTAAGGCTGAGGCTGAGGCAAGCCGAGCCAGGCTGAGGCTGAGGCTGAAGCTGAGGCAGGCTGAGGCTGAGGCTGTGGCAGTGGCTGAGGCTGCAGCAAGCTGCGGCTGAGGCAGGCTGAGGCTGAGGCTGATGCAGGCTGAGGCTGAGGCAGGCTGAGGCAGGCTGACGCTGAGGCTGAGGCAGGCTGAGGCTGAGGCTGAGGCCGAGGCAGGCTGAGGCTGAGGCTGAGGCAAGCCGAGGCAGACTGAGGCTGAGGCTGAAGCTGAGGCAGGCTGAGGCTGAGGCTGAGGCTGAGGTTGAGGCTGAGGCAAGCTGCGGCTGAGGCAGGCTGAGGCTGAGGCTGATGCAGGCTGAGGCTGAGAGGCTGACGCTGAGGCTGAGGCAGGCTGAGGCTGAGGCTGAGGCCGAGGCAGGCTGAGGCTGAGGCCGAGGCAAGCCGAGGCAGGCTGAGGCTGAGACTGAGGCTGAGGCTGAGGCAGGCTGAGGCTGAGACAGGCTGAGGCTGAGGCTGATGCAGGCTGAGGCTGAGGCAGGCTGAGGCCGAGGCCGAGGCAGACGAATCCTTCGGAATTCTTAGGATTCCCTAGGAATCCTTAGGAATCTCTAGGAATCCATAAGAATCAGGATTCCTAAGGATTCCTAAGGTTTCCTCAGGATTCCTATGGATTCCTAAGGATGCCCAAGGATGCCTTAGGAATCCCTAGGCATCCTTAGGATTCCATTGGATCCTAAGGCCGTTGCCACTGCGACTGTCATCGCGAATGCGACTGCGACTGCGAAAACAGCAGAATTCTCCAACTGGATTCTCACCTGAATCTTAAGGGGAATGCTTCCAGATATGCTTCTACACATCGCTGTTAGGTTGCTTTGCCGGGATAATTTGTTTTCCCCTCCTGATCTTTGCCGCCCCCGAGCCTCCGCTTCCGATGGTCTCCGTGGTCACCTGGGTGCGGTAGCTCGCCCTGCCGGAGCCGGAGCCGGAGCCGCCCGCCAGGCCGCCGCGCGCCAGCGCGGCGGCCGCCCCCGGGAGCTCGTACAGGGGCGCGCCGGTGGGCTTGGCGCGCGCGATGAGCCAGTCCAGCTTGCCGTCGATCCTGCGAAGGGGCCCTGGGACACACAAGTAAAGACACACACACACACACACACAGATAACAGGATTTTCCCCACATCTTCCAGTGTCTTCTGGGTTTACGTCTCCCCCCCCACTGCCTATATTTTCCCCCCTTTTCTTGGGAATCGTCGATTGGTTGTGTCTGTGTGTCGTTTCCCCTCCTGATCCTGTCGAGGCGCCGGGAAAGGTCCCCGGCAAGCTCGGCCTTCCACTCCGCAGCAGTGGGCGTGTGGGGGAGAGGGCGCCCGTCACTGGCCGCGCTGGCCACCGCGCCGCTGGGCACCAGCGGGGGCGAGGAGGAGGCCGCAGGCGGCGCCGGCGCCGGGTTCTGCTTCTCCTCCTCGTCGTCGACGTCGATCACGTTCATGTTCGGGGCTTCGCCGAAGCCCCACGTCTGGCTCCTCCTCATCTTCGACAGCGCCTGGCTTCGTCTCGAGGCCATCTTCTCCTGGAGGCCCAGGGCGGAGAGCCGACGCCCCGCCCAGGCGAGGGGAGTGCTCGGGGCCTGCGTTTCGTTTCATCTGTGCGGGGGCTCCCTCTGTCCTCCTGGCCCAGATGTCCTCGCCATGCTCGAGGCCATCCGAGGCTATCCAGGGCCCTAGGGTACGGTGATGGCATTGGACAAGGAAGCCTTCGATAAGGAACCCAGGGCCTGGAAGTCGGTGGAAAGCCAGCCGTGGATGGGCCATGGATATCACCGCCGCCCTCATCAGATAAGGAACCCTCCAGGATCTGAGGTCTCCCGGGCACATTCCTTAACGCACGTCCCCCGCCGTATCCGGGGCCACTCCCGACTGCCGGAAGCTGTCCGAGGCGGCCTGGACGCCGAGCAGTTCAGCAACGGCCTGGACAGAGGTGGCCAACCGGAGGGGGGCATGGCGGCCCCCAGTCCCCGTCTTTGCCGTGCTCTTCACGGACCGCAGCACGTTGGGGACCCACTCGGGGCTTTACGACGGGCCGCCTCTACCCTGGGCAGAGGTCTGTCCGAAGAACCCCCTGGGGGGTGTATCCTTCTGTGGCAACCCATGGGGGCCTCCAACACCATCTCGTTGGCCCTTGCGAGTCGACGCTGAGTCGGCGTCGATCGATGCTACATCGACGCCGATCGACGCTAGCCGACGCACAATCGGCGCTATCTCATCGACTCCCAGGCGCTAATCGACGCTAGTCGACGCTAAAGGCGGAATTAAGGGAGTATACCAGGCTCCATTGATTCGCTACCGAATGTATCACATACTCCCCCTTTTTGCTCCTCCTTTTCTAAGGGTGCCGCGCTGGCTGGCGGCCAAGGCCGCTCCACGTCGACGCACCTCCCCATGTGAGTACCCTCCCCTCCCTCCACCCTCCCTCCCTCCCCTCCCTCCTCCTCTCCTCCCTCCCTCCCTCTTCCCTCCCGCTCTCCCGCCCTCCTCCTCCTCCTCCTCCTCCTCCTCCTCCTCCTCTTCCTCCTCCTCCTCCTCCTCCTCCTCCTCCTCCTCCTCCTCCTCCTCCTCCTCCCTCGCCCCCTCCTCCTCTCCCTCCCTCCTCTCCTCCTCCTCCTCCTCCTCCTCCTCCTCCTCCTCCTCCTCCTCCCTCCCCTCCTCCTCCTCCTCCTCTCCCTCCCCCCTCTCCTCCCTCCCTCCCTCCCTCCCTCCCTCCCTCATTCCCTCCCATCCCTCCCTCCCCTCCCTCCCTCCCCCGCCTCCCTCCCTCCTCCCCCCTCCTCCCTCCCCCCCCTCCCCTCTCCCCTCTCTTCCTCCCTCCTCCTTCCTCCCTCCTCCCTAGTCTGTCCGCCCTCCCTCCCTCCCTCCTCCCTCCTCCCTCCCTTCCTCCTTCCTCTTTCCTCCTCCCTCCCTCCGCCTCCCTCCCTCCCCCCTCCCCCCCTCCTCCTCCCTCCTCCCTCTTCCCTGGCCATTTGAATGCCCTCCCTGCCTCCCTCCCTCCCACCTCTATCAGCGGTGCAATTTAAAATCCTCCCTCGCGACCGCTTTCGCCTGTTTTCCCCTCCCCCTGCTGCGAGTAAGTTGCGCCGTCCGTTGCCCAGACCGCCCGAGCGCGCGTGCGGACTGCCTCTGCCGCGTTGCGACGTAAAAAGCGTTTCGGAGGGAACTCGGGGATTCGGTCCTCCGTCCTCTATCCAGACCCCCCCCCGCGTCGTCGAGATTCTTACAGCATGTTGACCTACTGAGCTCTCGGCCCCGCTCCCGGGGCATCCCTGACTCTGGATCCGCCGCACTTTGGTTGACGTTCTGCCTTGCAGATTTGTTCGGAATGCATCCCAAACGATGCGAACACATACAATCGGAATTGATTGGACCTGGCACGCGAGAGGACAAAAGACCTTTCCGAGGGCCACATTGCCACAGGAACGTAGGAGGCATGGATCGCGAGACACAGGACACAAGGGCACCCTTGATTTGGCAGGGTCGACCTACTAATGAGGGCAGACTGTAGGGCGGAAACTTTTGCGACTCAGAAGTAGGGTGGCTGGGTGGCTGTTTCCTCAAAAGCGACGGCAGAGCAGGGTGGACATCGACATTAGAGAGCTCGAAGAGTTGGGCGGACATTTCCGCCCTGCTTGCACCGTCGCCGATCAAGTATGGTCTGGGATCGGGGATGTCTTTCCGATGGTAGGGAAGCAAACAGTGACATAAGCATAAAAACTCGGAGGCCCGCGCGGACTTCTCGGATCGGCGCTGGACCCCTTCCCTGGCGCGCGGAGCGCGCCAGGGGCGGCGGCGGAGGCGCCGCCAGGGGGGTCAAGCGCCGATCCGAGAAATCCGCGCGGACCTTCGAGTTCTTATGCTTGTGTCATTGTTCGTTCTCCTAGATGGTCCTGGGCCCGGACACGAGCCGCTGGAGGCCCAAATCGACGAGACCGAGAGCTGCCCGTCGCATCTCGACTGCGGCGCGTGGAGGTCTGGGCTGCCCCTTTCCGCGCTCGACCCCCCAAGACTTAAGTCGGGCCTGTCCCCCCACAGGGGGATTTCCGACTGAAAATAAAACATGTCCCCGAGACAATCGAAAAATAATCAAAACGCAGTCTGGGGACAATTTTTGCATCTTTTCTGACATGTTTGTGGCATTTTGGGGGTATTTTTCACTTTTCGCCCAAAATCCCCCTGTAGAGGGACACGCGCGACATAACCCAAGGCGTGCCCTGGAGCGCGCTCCTGGCCGGGGTCTCACGGCGGGCCTGGCACGTAGCGGCCGGAGCGCCCAGGGAGATCCAACAGTAGGCTTAAGTCGGGCGTGTCCCCCAGGGGGATTTTCGACGAAAAATAAAAAATACACCAAACATGCCCCCCAAAGGTCTAAAAATAATAAAAAAAAAAAATAGTCCCCATCTTATTTTTGGACTATGTTTTGACTATTGTTGGGGCATTTTTTATTCTTCGTCGAAAATGCCCCTGTAGGGGGGCAGGCCCGACGTAACAGTGGGCAGTAGGGGAACAAACAACGCCATAAGCATGACAACTCGGAGGTCCGCGCGGAGTTCCAGGATCCGCGCTGGACCCCCCTCCGCGCGGACCTTCGAGTTTTTATGTGTGTGTGTGACGAACGAACAACACACAACCATACCCACAGGGGGGTCGTTGGGAGGAGGACTGGCTGTGGGTATGGGTGCGGGTTGTCGGACCCTGGGGAACGCTCCCGTTCGAGCGGGGACCCCCATCCGACAACACGCACCCATAGCCCTCTCCGATCCCCCTATGGGTATGGGTGTGTGTTGTTGGTTCGTCAGTGTGTGTGTGTGTGTGTGTGTGTGTGTGCGTGTGTTTGTGTGTGTGTGTGTGTCATTGTTCGTCCCCCTCGACAGAAGCCGAGGAGCATCGCATCCCCGACTCCGGGTACGCCCCACACCTTAGGAGCGCTTTCGCGAGCAGGGCGAAACACTTCCGCCCCACCTGTCGAGGGCCAGGATCTCGAGGCGGGCCTGGCCCGTGCCGGCCGGAGCGCCCAGGAGGTCCAGAAGAAGCCGAGGAGCACCTGCAGACATGATCGCGTCGTAGGAATTTCAAAACGAAAACTGCTCGTCGTTTTCGGCCTCTCGAGGCCCTCGCCGGGCCCCGGGACCGTCAACGAACGACTCGGGATGACAAACCTGCCCCGGGGATCGGGACTTCCGGGGAGGCCGTCCTGAAATAAGCAGGACGTCGCAGGCCTGGGTCCCCGACTGCGGGCACGCCGCATACCTCATGAGCGCTTTCGCAAGCAGGGCGGACATTTCCGCCCCACTTGTCGAGCTCCTCTGATATCGAGTTCCACCCGAGTCTGCCGTCGCCGTTTCCGCCAGATTTTTTGCGGAAATCTGCGCCCTGCCTGCTCACATCGTCGGAGGTGCATTCCCGACACGGTTTTTTGAGGTCGGAAAGCTAACCAGAGCACGCCAGATCAGGAGTCAGGGTCCCCCTCCCTTGGCTTGGGTTAGGTCGGGCCTGTCCTCCTACAAGGGGATTTTTGGCGAAAATCCCACCAGCCCTTTAGGGCGTCGGTGGTTTAACGAGTTTCCTCTTCCACCCCTCCTTCTTCCCCTTCGGGGAGGGGTTTACCCCTCCCCCTACCCCCTCCCCACTGACCTGGACAGGAGGGGCGGGGAGCGGTCAGAGCGTCCAAAACGGCCCCGCCGAGGAAGCCAAAATCACTGATTTTACTAAGGTTTTGGCCCCATTCTGGCCTTCTCAGGGGGCAGCGCTAATTAAGGCTCCCCTCTTCTTCGAAGCCAAACTCATTGATTTTACTAAGGTTTTGGCACCATTTTGGCCTTCTGAAGGGGCAGAGCTAATTAAAGCTCCCCTCTTCTTTGAAGCCAAAATCATTGTTTTTACTAAGGTTTTGGCCCCATTTTGGCCTTCTGAGGGGGCAGCGCTAGTTAAAGCTCCCCTCTTCTTTGGTCGATTTCCTCCAAGATGGCCCCAAGAAGCGCCCAGGAGGCACCAAGAGGCCCCAAGATGGCCCCAAGATGGCCCCAAGAGGCCCCCAGGAGGCCCCCAAGAGGATCCCAAACGGCCCAAAGAGGCCCCCCCGAGGCACCCAAGACGCCGAAAAGCCCCTCAGGACGACCCTCTACTCGCCTGGGCGTCGTTTCTGGACGGGCTGGTGGGGATATTTTTATTTTTTTTTACAGCCGCAGGCGGAAGCGCCAGCGGCAGGCGGTCACGGTCGGGCTGCGGCCGCGACTAGGGGCGGGCGCGCGCGGGGCCGCGGTCAGGCGGCAGGCAGCAGCGACCCAGGGCGACGAAGCCAAGGCGTGCAAATCCAGGGAGTCTGCAGGGCAGCCCCTGACAGGAACATGCAACGGCGCATCCAGGGAGTCTGAACACAGGCACCGAGGAAGCAAAGCGCAGCCAAAATGGCGCGTAAGGCGTCCCCAACAGTTCGAGTACGACCAGTAGGAACGGTCCCGAGCGAGACGTCAATCCAGGGAGTCTGACGGGTAACACAGACTGACTGGTGACACAGTCCAGCGGGGAAACCCTGACGGCGGAGGCGGACCATCGCGACGTCAGAACACGCATCCAGGGTGTGGAACAGAATAGCCAGCGAAAGAACCTTCCACTACTGAGATGCGCCTGAGCCCTTGGACCAGCAACTGGTAAGAGCACAGCAACGTGCACAAAGCCACACGGTAGAAACACGTGATAGCTGAAAGTGCACCACCAAAGTGACTCGACGCCACACATACGCGTGTAGGGTAGCACCCGAGGGACGGGACCGTCGCATACCCAAAACGCGTCCCTCAGAGTCACTTCGTTCCAGGGTCACGGCTGAAGGCCGTTGAATGATTGAGAAGTCCAGGGAGTAAGTCTATGGACAGGCGGGGCCGCCAGGGTCCACAGACGCGGGCCAGGTCGCGCCTGGCGGGTGAAAGATCTACAGTAAGGCCGGAGGCCACAGGTCCACTAGTTGGGGTGGCAGTGGGCGGTATTACCGATACGCACACCTGAATCCAAAGGCAGGAGGTGCGCGCGTCGGGGGGAGGGCGGCAGAGCCGCACTTGAACGGGGCTCGCAGCGCGGCTCAAGGCTGCGCCAGAGGGAACTCCAGGGTGCGAAACACAGTCAGAGTGGACAACGTGAGCCCTACGGCTAGGGTTCAGCGGCCACAGGTAAGAGTAAGGGCAGCGGGGCCAGGTGCCACCTAGGGTCTGCAGGCTGCGCACTGTCACGCAAAGTGCAGATGGTATTACTGAGCGGCACACCATGGTCCAAAGGTAGGAAGAGTGCCGTCCAGGGGGGGGGGCAGTCGGGCTGCCCCGAAGTTGGGGAGAAAGAAAGCGGCGGAGGGCCGCACTCAGTGTGTAGTGAGGTTGTCGTGGTGGCGCGCGGCGCTGGGAGCGGGGAGCGAGCTCAGTCCCTCCATCGGAGCATCTTTTCGTCTCTATCGTCCCGATCGTCGGGGCGGCCTCCGCCGCGTTTGCCGCCCGTCTGCCAGCGATCTTCGCGCCATCCATCACTCCACTCGCCCTGCCAGCTGCCCCAGGTGTCCCAGGCGCTTGTCGCGCGGTCTCGCCAGCTGGTCTGCTGGTGGCTGCCTTTGCCCCTGCCGTCGGTACGAGAGTGTCGCAAGTAGTCGGCTCGTAGCCTGTCCCAGTCAATGCCGTAGCCCAGCCTCGTGTTCATCTGGTAGGAGTCGCACCCGCAGTCCTTCCAGTCATCGAGAAACTTATGGATGGACGTGGCCGCGTGCAATCTCGGGTCGGATTTGGGCGCCCTGGATCCAGGGAGCCAAGTTCGCTGCGTGTGCGCGGTCCACAGCGCGCAGAAGACTGCGCCCAACCCCGACTGATGTATGGCTATGCGTCTGGCGGGTGTCTCGTTGAGACGTTCCAGGTCCACCGTGCCCAGCCAGACTTTGCACGTGGGGCCCCCCCCCCTCTGGACAGGTCAACAGGTTGAGCGCATCCTGCTCCGATGCGCCTGTATGGCGAGGGTGATAGTGCCTCTGTCCAGGGAGCTGTGGGGTGGGCGCGGGAGAGCGCTCGGTCCGCGCGCCGCCTCGGTCGCGGGCTCTCTCGTCCACCGCGGGTCCCGGGCTGGATCTCTACTGTGGTCGGCGTTGGGCGCGTCGTCCCCGGCCGAGGTCGGGACCTCCTCGCGGCTGGAGTCGGAGCTGTCCGCCGATGGGCTTTGCTGAGGCGCCTTGTCGCCTGGGCAATTATCATCGTCCTCCGAGGCCGAGTCCGAGCAAGTAAAAGGAGGAGGGGGCTCGCCTTCTCCGAAGTCGGGAGACTCCACCTTTGTAGGGGGGATCCCGTCTTCCACGCTCTCGTCGTTGCCGGTGTGGTCGGGCGGGTCCTGGTGGCCCATGCGGGAGTCGTTGTCCCTCGTGCCCTGGGACTTGTCTGCGTCGGCAGCCGTGGGAGTGTCTGGTCTGTCGTCGCTCATGATCAGCACGCCTGGTGTGGGAGACTCAGCCAAGGAGGTGATGGATGCGGAGGCGAGGGCATCGGCACTGAGGCTGAGTAGGAAACTCGTCAGCGTGCCCATCTCATGTCGGATGGGAACGAGACCACTTGCCGGGGCCAGCGTCGCCGCATCATTCCTCCAGGGCTCCTTACGTCTCTCGCCGTTGGTCAGGTGTGCTACGACTCGCGCCGCGGCCACGCGCTCACCTTCCCAGCGCTGGTTGGGTGGGAGACAGTTGTCCGGGATGTAGTCACCATATACCGCCCTGAGGAACTCTGAAAGAAATTCGTCGGGCAAGGAGGCCTCGTCGCACCTGGGCTCTGGGGCGCTTCTGTCGCGATTGGCGAAACAGAACTGCCTCCAGGTGTAGTCCAGTCCAGGATGGAAGTCGCGGAGGAAGGTTACCAGCAATCGCCGCGCGGACAATCCACCGGTGCCAGGTCTGCTGGGGCCCTCAGCGCATAGGGTGGGATTATAGACGCTCCTGTTGCTCAGGAGCGGATCCTGTGGTACTGGCAAGTCTGGCAAGAGCTCCAAAAGCTGGGCGAGAGACCTAGGGGTTTGCTCTGACGTTGCACCAGTACTGCCCGCGGCGCTGGATCCAGGGGGATTGCTTACTCCGACCTTGGTGAATCGATCCTGGACCTTGGCGTCCACGCCTAGCCATGGGAGAGAATCAGAAATGTCCACAGGCGCTTCGACTCCTATCTGGCTGCTGAGCGAGGGAAGGACTGGAGGCTTGGATACAGAGCTCTGAAGTCTCGATCCAGGATGTGATCCAGGGTGGCCGGGCCTATGTTCCATATCGGGACCAGGCAGCGTCGGCAGCACCATGTAGCGTTCCATTTGCGCTCCCACCAGGCCATGGCTCGCTTGTCGATGGGAGGCAGTCCAGCTTGCTCGGGAACACCTATGCCTTCCGCCGGCTTCCATATGAAGCATCCCAGGGGCGGGGAGCCAGTGTCCCAGACGAGGAGCGGGGCCCCCTGGGGGCATGTGTCGCACCGCGCAGAGTAGATCTGGGTCTGCGCGGCTTTGAGGCCGAAGCGCTCGTCCCGGATCCGTAGGATGGGAATGGTGGTATTGGCTCGCTCGGGGATCTTCATGCCCGTCGGCGCCATGAGGAGGTCCGCAAACGTCCTCGTGTCCGCCTGGGGGCTGCATCCAAAGCCAAGTGGGAGGTGTCCCAGGGAGGGGAGGGCGTTCGCCTTGTCCTTGTTGGCACCCGTCCTCTGTTGCTCATGCTCCTTGACTCTGTCGGCGGATGTCGCTCCTGTCGGCGTAGGGAGGCCCTGTTCCTCCAGGTGGCGCAACCAGCAGATGTCGCAGTGCCACCCCATGTTGGCGCCGTTGATGTAGGCCTGAGGCCTATTCTGAGCGACCATCTGGCGCGTGGTGTCGGAGATCCAGGTGCCATCGGCGGAGCGAAGATGGTCCTTTCCGCACCTGTCGCACCTGAATCTGCCGTTTTTCTGCTCGGGTGCGAGCCTCTCGTCGGGGATGTATGGAGGGTCCTGTCTGGTGCCTGGGGCGGGGGTCGGCGGCGGGGGGGCATTGAGGTCGGTGTTGGACAAGGCAAGTCCGCCGCCGATGTAGGAGAGACCCGCAAGCCGATCGTCAGGACCCAGGGAGGCGTCGGTCCCCGCCAGCGCAACGTGTAGCGCACACACTGAGCAGCTGCGCGTATCCAGGGAGGTGAGAGTTGCGGCCGGGACGATTTTTTCGAGGACGAACATTGGCGCTTTTAACTGAAAGTCCTGCCTGTCCATCTCACTCCAGGTCTGCGGGCAGCCGGCTGCCTGCGCAATCGGGTGGTGGTGCGTCAACGCCACGAGCTTGGAGATGTGGGGCAGGACTGCCTCGATGCGTCCGTGTAGGTCGGCAAGGTCGTCCAGCGTGAGGCTCCAGGTTCGGGCGAATTGGCTTCGGAAATCCTGGCGAACCTCTTGCCAGGGGACACAGAACCCCAGGATGGCTTCGACGACGTCCCCGGCCTGCTCTGCATGAGAGAAGGGCCACAGAAACACGCGCGGCTCGCGGAGCATGAGCATCATGACGAACAGGAGCGACCGGGCCTTGCAGGATTCCATGGGGAGGCCGTCGGTGTCTATGATTCCCTCACGGTGTCTGGTGGGGATACGCGAAGCGTCTGGAATTGAAAAATACCCCCCAAATATTGCGAAATCCTCAGAAGATAATCAAAAAATCGTCCCCGGACATTTTTTGACTATTTTGGGATATTCCTCCTAGAGAGGGACAGGCCCGGCGTAACACTTGGGTTGCTGTGCGGGGATCGGCGGCGATGATAAGGGCGAATAGCCCAGGGGCGGGCATTACACGTATTCGCCCGGGAGCCTTGTCGAAGACATAAATCATCGGCGCCCCTGAATACATGTATTGCTCTCCCCTGGGCTATTCGCCCCTATCGTCGCCTCTGAGGGGAGGGCTGGCCGCGGCGCGGATGCGATGGGGCGAGGGTGCCGGGGGGAGGGGCGGGTTCACTTGCGCCCGGCGAGCCCTGCACAGCCCCCCACCACTTTACCGGGTGAAAGCCACAGGTTTAGCGATCCGAGGCTCCTTTCGGCAGCGGACAAACCTCCCCTTAGCGAAAACGGCCTGGGACCGAAACCGACGGACCTGGACCCGCAAAAATGACGACCGCGACGCCCTCTCGCGAACCGACAACGGCCAATTCCTTAATCGACGTGTCAGGGTAGGAGGTCTGTCCACCTCCGATCCTTTCGGGGGCAGAACATCCACCCCGATCGTAACCACTCCGACACGCGAAGCCGTTTAGTAAACGCACCCAAAGAAGGAATCAAACAGGCCAGGGCTGTTTAACAAACGCCCAGGGCCGTTCAGCAAACGCCAATTGTCCGGGGGGTCCTACCGACCTGCAGAAACTCTGCGACCCGGCAGAAGCATGTCCATGCCGCTGCTCCCCAGACCTCTCCAGGGGCGCCGTGGCGACGAGGGTTCTCTTGGACGAGCAGTGGTAGATCTGGCGTCGCTTAATGGGGGGCGATCAGAAGTGGGGAGAAACTTCGCGGGCCTTAGGGGCCCCCTCGTGGACCCAAAAAGGGCCCTTCAGGGACCCTAAAGGGGGGCCCCTTTTCTGCAGCCCTCGCTGCCCCTCGCCCCCTCCGCATCGATCGCCCGCCCATAACGCGACACCCAAGCCCTCGTGGCTGAAAAAGCCTGCGAAATCAAATAATTCTGTGAACCCAACAAAAGAAGGAAAAGGAAGCATACAGTTCAGGCACCTTGTCGTAGGTTATTTCGCGCCTGTGGGTGAAATTCGAGGTCGAGCCTGGGCGCCCGCGTCGCCCGCATGCCCTCCCGCAAGCCTCTCGGAGCAAGTGGGGAGCCCTGGATCCCTGCGGGAGGCAGCACGGTCGGACCTGCCGCCACTGGCGTGAGAAAGCGCCCACCAGGCGTCAAGGTCAGCGCTGGTGTGCTCGGGACCCCCGTGCCCCCAGTTTCAATGTTGAAAACGGGGCTGCCTTGGCGGTGAAGATCTGGGCGTTCTTCCTCACATGCTTAGTGGGGTTCTGGTTTTCTTCTCTGCCTCGTCGCAACCGTGGCCCTCACCCCCCACCCTCCTCCCCTTCTCACACAGCGCAGCACAGCACAGCACAGCACAGCACTGCTCAGCAAAGCTCAGCACAGCTCAGCAAAGCTCAGCACAGCTCAGCAAAGCACAGCACAGCACAGCACAGCTCAGTTCAGCTGACCACAGCACAGCTCAGCTCGGCACAGCACAGCAGCAAACGTGACATACATACATAGATACATAGATACATAGATACATACATAGATACATACATACATGCATACATGCATACATACATACATACATACATACATACATACATACATACATACATGCATGCATGCATACATACATACATACACAGGCCATAGCAGGCGTGGCACTTTCTCGACACCATACGGGGTGCGCAGGGGGTGGTCCCTGAGAGCGGCCGCTATCCGAGACGGTCGTCCAGGGCATAGCAAGCGTGGCACTTTCTCGACACCATAAAAGGGGTGCGCAAGGGGTGGTCCCTGAGCGCGGCCGCCATCCGAGACGGTCGTCCAGGGCATAGCAGGCGTGGCACTTTCTCGACACCATAGGGGGTGCGCAGGAGGTGGTCCCTGAGCGCGGCCGCTATGCGCGCCGGTCGTCCAGGGCATAGCAGGCGTGACACTTTCTCGACACCATCGGGGGTGCGCAGGGGGTGGTCCTTGAGCGCGGCCGCTATCCGAGACGGTCGTCCAGGGCATAGCAGGCGTGGCACTTTCTCGACACCATAGGGGGTGCGCAGGGGGTGGTCCCTGAGCGCGGCCGCTATCCGAGACGGTCGTCCAGGGCATAGCAAGCGTGCAAGGGGTGGTCCCTGAGCGCGGCCGCCATCCGAGACGGTCGTCCAAGGCATAGCAGGCCTGCACTTTCTCGACACCATAGGGGGTGCGCAGGGGGTGGTCCCTGAGCGCGGCCGCTATCACGACGGTCGTCCAGGGCATAGCAGGCGTGGCACTTTCTCGACACCATAGGGGGTGCGCAGGGGGTGGTCCCTGAGCGCGGCCGCTATCCGAGCGGTCGTCCAGGGCATAGCAGGCGTGGCACTTTCTCGACACCATAGGGGGTGCGCAGGGGGTGGTCCCTGAGCGCGGCCGCTATGCGCGACGGTCGTCCAGGGCATAGCAGGCGTGGCACTTTCTCGACACCAAGGGGGTGCGCAGGGGGTGGTCCCTTCGCTCGACACGCACAGGGGGTCGACACCACAGGGGGTGCGCAGGGGGTGGTCCCTGAGCGCGGCCGCTATCCGAGACTGTCGTCCAGGGCATATCAGGCGTGGCACTTTCTCGACACCATCGGGGGTGCGCAGGGGGTGGTCCCTGAGCGCGGCCGCCATCCGAGACGGTCGTCCAGGGCATAGCAGGCGTGGCACTTTCTCGACACCATAGGGGGTGCGCAAGGGGGTGGTCCCTGAGCGCGGCCGCTATTCGAGACGGCCGCCCAGGGCATAGCAGGCGTGGGCACTGTCTCGACACCATCGGGGGTGCGCAGGGGTGGTCCCTGAACGCGGCCGCTATCCGAGACAGACATAGCAAGCGTGGCACTTTCTCGACACCAGAGGGGGTGCGCAGGGGGTGGTCCCTGAGCGCGGCCGCTATCCGAAACGGTGGTCCAGGGCATAGCAAGCGTGGCATTTTCTCGACACCATCGGGGGTGCGCAGGGGGTGGTCCCTGAGCGCGGCCGCTATCCGAGACGGTCGCCGCTATCCGAGACGGTCGTCCATGGCATAGCAGGCACACTTCTCGACACCATCGGGGGTGCGCAGGGGGTGGTCCCTGAGCGCGGCCGCTATCCGAGACGGTCGCCCAGGGCATAGCAGGCGTGGCAGTTTCCGACACCGTAGGAGGTGCGCAGGGGGTAATCCCTGAGCGCGGCCGCTATCCGAGACGGTCGTCCAGGGCATAGCAGGCGTGGCATTTGCCGACACCATAGGAGGTGCGCAGGGGGTGGTCCCTGAGCGCGGCCGCTATCCGAGACGGTCGTCCAGGGCATAGCAGGCGTGGCATCGACACCATCGGGGGTGCGCAGGGGGGGGGTCCTCACCGCGGCCGCTATGCACGACGGTCGCCCGGGGCATAGCAGGCGTGGCACTATCTCGACACCATACGGGGTGCGCAGGGGGTGGTCCCTCACCGCGGCCGCTATGCACGACGGTCGTCCAGGGCATAGCAGGCGTGGCACGTTCTCGACACCATAAGGGGGTGCACAGGGGGTGGTCCCTGAGCGCGGCCGCTATCCGAGACGGTCGTCCAGGGCATAGCAGGCGTGGCACTTTCTCGACACCCATAGGGTTGTGCGCAGGGGTGGGTTTCCTGTGCTGGGGCGGCCGCTAATCCGAGACGGTCTTCGTCCAGGGCATAGCAGGCTGTGACACATTCTCGACACCATACGGCGTGCGCAGGGGTGGGGTCCCTCAGCGGCGGCCGCTATCCGAGGCGGTGTTTTCAGGGCAGCGCAGGCGTGGTCATTTTCGACACCATAGGGGGTGCGCAGGGGGTGGCTTGAGCGCGGCCGCTATGCGCGCCCGTCGTCCAGGGCAGCGCAGGCGTGGCACTTTCTCGACACCATCGGGGGTGCGCAAGGGGTGGTCCCTCACCGCGGCCGCTATCCGAGACGGTCGTCCAGTGCATCGCAGGCGTGGCACTTTCTCGACGCCATCGGGGGTGCGCAGGGGGTGGTCCCTGAGCGCGGCCGCTATCCGAGACGGTCGTCCAAAGCATAGCAGGCGTGGCACTCTCTCGACACCACAAGGGGTGCGCAGGGGTGGTCCCTGAACGCGGCCGCTATCCGAGACGGTCGTCCAGGGCATAGCAGGCGTGACACATTCTCGACACCATACGGGGTGCGCAAGGGGTGGTCCCTCAGCGCGGCCGCTATCGAGAGGTCGTCCAGGGCCATCGCAAGGTGTGGCATTTTTCGACACCATCGGGGTCGTGCGCAGGGGGTGGTCCCTCAGCGCGGCCGCTATCCTAGCGGGTCGTCCAGGACATATAGCAGGAGTGGCATTTCCCGACACCGTAGGGGGTGCGCAGGGGTTGGTCCCTGAGCGCGGCCGCTATCCGAGCCGGTCGTCCAGGGCATAGCAGGAGTGGCATTTCCCGACACCGTAGGGGGTGCGCAGGGGGTGGTCACTGAGCGCGGCCGCTATCCGAGCCGGTCGTCCAGGGCATACAGATCCTCGGCTTTCTCGGACACCATCGGGATTTTGTGGCCGTAGTCGCCGCCGGTGGGTACCTGGCGCGGCTCCAAGCGAGACGGTCGTCCAGGGCATAGCAAGCGTGGCACTCTCTCGACACCATAGGGGGTGCGCAGGGGGTGGTCCCTCACCGCGGCCGCTATCCGAGACGGTCGTCCAGGGCATCGCAGGCGTGGCACTTTCTCGACATCATCGGGGGTGCGCAGTGGGTGGTCCCTGAGCGCGGCCGCTATCCGAGACGGTCGTCCAAAGCATAGCAAGCGTGGCACTTTCTCGACACCATACGGGGTGCGCAGGGGGTGGTTCCTCACCGCGGCCGCTACGCACGACGGTCGCCCAGGGCATAGCAGGCGTGGCACTTTCTCGACGCCATAGGGGGGGCGCACGGGGTGGTCCCTCACCGCGGCCGCTATGCACGACGGTCGTCCAGGGCATCGCAGGCGTGGCACTTTCTCGACACCATAAGGGGGTGCGCAGGGGGTGGTCCCTGAGCGCGGCCGCTATCCGAGACGGTCGTCCAGGGCATAGCAGCGTGGAACTTTCTCGACACCATGCGGGGTTGTTTTTTGCGCAGGGGTGGTCCCTGAGGCGCGGCCGCTATCCGAGACTGTCCGTCAAGCATTAGCATGCGTGACACTTTCTCGACACCGTAGGCGTGCGCAGGGGGTGGTCCCTGAGCGCGGCCGCTATCCGAGACTGTCGTCCAAGCATAGCAAGCGTGACACTTTCTCGACACCGTAGGGCGTGCGCAGGGGGTGGTCCCTGAGCGCGGCCGCTATCCGAGACGGTCGTCCAAAGCATAGCAAGCGTGGCACTTTCTCGACACCATGCGGGGGTGCGCAGGGGGTGGTCCCTGAGCGCGGCCGCTATCCGAGACGGTCGTCCAGGGCATAGCAGGCGTGGCACTTTCTCGACGCCATAGGGGTGTGCGCAGGGGGTGGTCCCTGAGCGCGGGCCGCTATCCGTGACGGGTCGTCCTGGGCATCGCAGGCTTGGCACCTCTCGACCACCATTGGGGTAGTTTCGCAGGGGGTGGTCCCTCACGCGGGGGCCGATTATGCACGACGGTCGCCAGGGCATACAGGGCATGCAGGCGTGGCACATCTCTCGACACCACAGGGGTGTGAGTGGAGGGTGCGCTAGGGGGTGGTACCTCACC
Organism: Prorocentrum cordatum; assembly: GCA_963575745.1. Lineage (NCBI taxonomy): Eukaryota > Dinophyceae > Prorocentrales > Prorocentraceae > Prorocentrum > Prorocentrum cordatum. The sequence goes on along the minus strand of CAUYUJ010017454.1, from coordinate 93,155 downwards.
GCGGCCGCTATGCGCGACGGTCGCCAGGGGCATAGAGGCGTGGCACTCTCTCGACACCATAGGGGGTGCGCAGGGGGTGGTCCCTCACCGCGGCCGCTATGCACGACGGTCGTCCAGGGCATAGCAGGCGTGGCATTTTCTCGACACCATAGGGGGTGCGCAGGGGGTGGTCCTTGAGCGCGGCCGCTATCCGAGACGACGGTCGTCCAGGGCATCGTAGCAGGCGTGGCACTCTCTTGACACCACAAGGGGTGCGCACGGGGTGGTCCCTGAGCGCGGCCGCTATCCGAGACGGTCGTCCAGGGCATAGCAGGCGTGGCACTTTCTCGACACCGTAGGGGGTGCGCAGGGGGTGGCAACGGCCACCAACATCATTCTCACATGCTTCACTTCAGCTATCATTACTCCAGCCATAATATAAGTATGTGGGCTTCCTCGGTAGCGTATTTGTTGTATGCCGATGCTTGCACCCCGGCAGTGGCCGCGAGCGCAACATAGAAATGGAGGGTCCAGGGGCGGGCACTTTGCAGCGTCGGTTCTAGATGGGCGTTTTTCACGCCAGCAGCCTTCCTCTCCACTCCTCCTCCTCCTCCTCCTCCTCCTCCTCCTCCTCCTCCTCCTCCTCCTCCTCCTCCTCCTCCTCCTCCTCCACCACACGCGTCCTCAGACCCTCCCTCTCTGCATCCCCTGAGCATCCAGAAGGACTCCTTCCAGAACGCGAGACCCTCCGCCAGCCCAGCACAGCCACACGCGATGCCCCGCTGCAGGAGTGTCCGCTCCTCCCCCGAACGCGTTGCAGGCCCGAGGAGGAGGAGGAGGAGGAGGAGGAGGCGGAGGAGGCGGCTGAGGCGGAGGCGGAGGAGGAGGAGGAGGAGGAGGAGGAGGAGGAGGAGGAGGAGGAGGAGGAGGAGGAGGAGGAGGAAGCTCCTGGGCGCCGCGCAGCGGGGCGCCGCAGCGGAGAGGGCGGGGGATGCGCCGCGGGGCGCCGCCCCGCGCCGGCGGGGCCTGCAGTCGGACCTGGGCCAGAAGAGCAGCCCTCGACAACGCGAGACCTCGCCATCGCTCGGACGTCCATTCCCTTTTTTTTTCGGTTTCGTGCGTGGTTGCTTCGGCAGATGGTCCAGGATGCTCCTCGATGGCCCTCGCCGAGGAAAAAACGCGCACGTCCGAGCGATGCCAGGAGACCCTCCGCCGGCCAGAACACACAGAGCACCCTCGGTCGTAGGGCACCCTTCCCAGGACGCACCAAACCCAGAGATCCGACGTCGTGATTTTTTCAATACGGGGCCCCCGGAGGTCTCGACCCGTTCCCCAGGACCGGTTTTTCATCCTGAGTCGTGTTTTGACGGTCCCGGGGCCTGGCGAGGGCCCTTTGGAGCCGAAAATAGCGAAAAACCTCCGTCTTGATTTTTTCAATGCGTTGGATCTCTGGGAACACGAGGAACATCAGGGCACCCTCCCCGAGCCGACCTCGATCCGACTCCTCGGTCCGACCGTAGAGGGCGGCGTCCCTTCTCTCGAGCGGCGACGGCGCGGGGCCGCGCTCGACACAAGCGGCCGCGGTGGGGGGCCACGGGCCTCGGGCCCAAAAGCGGAGGAGCGAGGATCCGATCGAGGAGCGAGGATCGATGGGGGATCGAGGAGCGAGGACCTGCAAAACGAGCAGGGGGCGGCAGGTGCAGAAGCGGTCGGAGGTCCACTTTTGGGCGGCTCCGTTCGGATTCGTAATCATCCCATTTGTATGCTTTTATTACCCTGGACCCTCCCCCCGAAATCAAACCCCACAAATCCCGGGCCCCCGGGACGTTGGATCCCCCGGGTCCGGGGCCCCGGGGGAACGCCTGGACGACCCTGCAGGAATCCCCCCAAGCGTTTCAGAGCTCCTGGAAGCTTCGATACTCATTCTGGGGACCTTCCTGGAGCCACTCGCTCCACTCGTGCGTCGAAGCTGCGTCGAACCTGAGTCGAATCTGAGTCGAATCTGTGTCGAACCTGAGTCGAACTTGAGTCGAACCTGAGTCGAGCAGATCCATTAGGTGGGCCCCAGGAAGGTCCCCAAAACGAGCATCGAAGGAAGCCCTTGCTGGGCCTGGGCAACGGGCCCAAATCGGTCAGGAGGAGCCGTGCCCCCCCCCTTCCTCCGCCCTGCGGCCCCCGTCTCCCCGGTCCGACCGGCCGACCGAACGTGCCCCGCGCCCCTCCGCCCCGTGGCCCCCATCTGCTTATTCCGACCGACCGACCGGCCGTGCCCCCCTCCCTGCCCGACCGTGCCCTCCCGCCCCCCCTGGCTCCTGATCCGCCGTACTTTGGATGATTTTCCGACCTAAAATTGTGTCGGAAATCGACGCCAAAGGAGCCTCAAGGGCGGAAATCGACGCTCAAAGGGGCCTTAAAAGTACGGCGGAAATTTCCGCCCTACTTTCGAAATCGCCCAAAGTAGGGCGGATCAGGAGTCAGGGCCCTGCTCCCCCCCGTGCTCCTCCGCCCCGTGGCCCCCGCCGGCCGACCGTGCTTCCCTCCCCTTCTGCCCCCCTCCCCTCTCCGGGCCACGCCTCCTGACTCCTGATCCGCCCTACTTTGGGCGATTTCGAAAGTAGGGCGGAAATTTCCGCCCTACTTTTAAGGCCCCTTTGAGCGTCGATTTCCGCCCTTGAGGCTCCTTTGGCGTCGATTTCCGACACAATTTTAGGTCGGAAAATCATCCAAAGTACGGCGGATCAGGAGCCAGGGCTCCCCTGCCCGACCGTGCCCTCCCGCCCCCTGCTCCCCCCCGTGCTCCTCCGCCCCGTGGCCCCCGCCGGCCGCCCGCGCCCCCCGCACCCCCTCTGGCTCCCTCCCCCTCTCCGCGGCCACGCCCCTGCCCCGCCCCTTCCGGGCCCGTGGCCCCCTCGCCTGCTCACTCCGACCGACCGACCGTGCCCCCCCCCCCCCGCTCTGGCCGTGCCCCTGGCCCCCCGAGTCCCCACGGTGCGCCAGAAGGGCCACGAGACAGCTCAAGATTGCCCGACGACAGCCCACCCTGACTCCTGATCCGCCCTACTTTGGGCGATTTCGAAAGTAGGGCGGAAATTTCCGCCGTACTTTTAAGGCCCCTTTGAGCGTCGATTTCCGCCCTTGAGGCTCCTTTGGCGTCGATTTCCGACACAATTTTAGGTCGGAAAATCATCCAAAGTACGGCGGATCAGGAGCCAGGGCAGAGGAACCCCTGACGGGCCGACGAGAGACCCTCTCAGTAAGCCCCAGAGACGCCCAATGGCACCATGGCCCCGAAGAGGCATAGAGACGCCACTGGCTCACAGTGGCCTAAGAAGTTCTTCACGCCATGGCTCAGCGCGTCGCAGCACTCGCGCGCTCCCCCGAAACTGCCACAGGCTGGCGCCACCTCCATCCCCCAGTGTCCCACATCCGTGACTGTAAGATCCTCGGCACGCGCGCCTCTTGCTTCGCAACACGTCGCGCTCCCTGTTGGCGCCCCCTGTTGGCGCATTCGTCGGCCGGCATCGAGATGCGGAGCGCGGGGGGGGGGGGGCGCTCTGCCCCCCTACAAGCGGGCGTTTATTTCGCAGGCGGCAGTGGTCAACAAATACTCAACAAATCCTCAACAAATAATCCCAAACATACCCCCAAATGGTCAACAAATACTCAACAAATAATCCCCATAGTATTTTTTGACTCTTTTAGAATTTTCCCCCTGTAGAGGAACACGCCCGACTTAACCCTACTCCCCCCCCCCCCCAGGCCTTCCACCGCCGTGCCTCTCGGGCAGGTGGTCCATGGGGGGTGGCCCAAACGGGGGGGGGGAAGAAGAAGGTCCTAAAAGAGTTATGTGGTTCCAATCGTACCTAAGGGGCCACATCCCAAGCATAAGTTCGAACATCCAGAAAAAAGTATCGAAGCAGTGTCGAACGAGTATCGCCTCCCAGGGTCCGACACGTGAAAACCCTCAAGTTTCGGTGCTCTCTTGGTGCTCGAAATGATTTCTGGCAGCCAAGGCTAAAGCAGGTTGGGACATCATAACTAACCCCTTTGGGGCACCAGCTGGCGCCCCAAAGAGGCCCTACAGAGGCCCCTTTTGTTGGGGCCTTCTTCTTCATCCCCCGTTTGGGTCAGCCCCCCTTACCGGGGCGTGCGATAAAGAACGACCGCGCAGAAGTGAGCCGCCTGGCCAGATCTCCGCCCCTTGCATGTTTCCCACTCGCGAGGTTCAGACAGTCTTGCCCCTTAGAGGAAAAGGAACTATGCACATACACCGATTCCGGCCAGGCCCATCCTGAGCCCAGGATCGGTGCATACGCCCTCCTACCTTGGCCAGGAAGGCATATGCACCGATCCTGGGTGAAGGATGGGCCTTGCCAGGATCGGTGCATGTGCATAGTTCTCTTCGCCCGACCCCTGCGGACTTCTCAGGAAAGACTTCGGGCGTCGCGCCTCCGTGCATGTTCTCAACATATCATCGAGCGCCGATGGTCACTGTTTCGAACGCGCTGGTACACCCCGCCCGAGGCTCCCCTCACGCCGTGGGCCCCTGGAGGCCTGGACCTCTCTTTCCCTGGCACTGGCTTCCCTTGTAGCCCGAGTCGCCCCCGACGGCCTCTGCGAACTTCGCACGAGAGCCCAGGAGAACCCAAAATCGAATCGACAAGTCGGATCGGCCATCGGAATGAACCGGATCGACGGGAATCTGCAGCAAATCGGCAAAAGTCGAATCGGCGGAAATCGGCAGGCTCGTAGAACACAGCTGAGAAATCGGATGCCAAATCGGAATCCGAAGTCGAATCGAATCTGAATCGGAAACTATCGAAATCGAATCGAATCGAATCGGAGGAACCGAAACCAGCTCTAAGAGCACATCAGAGCGCCCGAGAGAGAGAGGCCTCCGGCCGCGGTGCCTTCTCAACCAATCGGCCGCAGGCTCTGTGAACGTTTTGTTGTTGTTGTTGTTGTTGTTGTTGTTGTTGTTGTTGTTGTTGTTGTTGTTGTTATTATTACTTCGGCACTTCGATCGGGGAGACGTAAGACTCAGGTACGGGGGAATCGGGTTGGCCTGACAGGGCCACCATAAAAATGGCGAGACACAAATTAAAACCTGACGCGAGCTCCCGCTCCAGACATCCCACGAAAACTGGACCGTCAAAATCCGGGACGCGCTCGTCAAAAGACGTCGGCGAGCCCGAGTTCCGGCTCACTCGAGTCTTACGTTTTTCCCCGATTCTTTCTAGATTAGGCGGAGGGGGTGGGGAGGGGTGGGGGTCTGGCTCTGGACCTCTGCCTGATGTGAGTGTTTGTACACCCTGCGAAATGCTTAAGAAATCATGGGTTCAGAAATTCATACTCTCAGAATTTGAATGAGAACCCAACATTTCTATTAAAAAATTAGGATTTACATTGAAACATTAAGAATAATCGAGACTCTGACCGAAAACTTAGGTTTTCTTAAGCATCGCCTAAGGTGTAACAACAGTGCGTCCTATGGGGGAGACTCCGCCTGCCCGAAACAGGCGCCATGCATACACAAGGTCTACTCTGTAAGGGGGAGGGGGGGGGTGCGAGGGCCCGCGCCGATCGGCAAAACAGTGAATTAGAAAACGATCACTTTCTGACCACGAGAGCTAGAAATGAGAAGCACAAGACGACGATAATCTTCAGTAGGAGGCCTCACACACCCAGTGGGCCCGCAGGACAAACACCGAGACGAGACGGTGCCAATCGCAAGGACAAAGCTATGTTTCGGGCTCGTGAACGCTGTGGAAATGCTATGGAGGACCTCTGAAGGGAGGAGGGATGGAGGAGGGATGGAGGAGGGAGGGAGGGAGGGAGGGAGGGAGGGAGGAGGAGGAGGAGGAGGAGGAGGAGGAGGAGGAGGAGGAGGAGGAGGAGGAGGAGGAGGAGGAGGAGGGAGGAGGAGGAGGGGGGGAGGAGGAGGAGGAGGAGGAGGAGGAGGAGGAGGAGGAGGAGGAGGAGGAGGAGGAGGAAGAGGAGGAAGAGGAGGAGGAGGAGGAGGAGGAGGAGCTGTGGGAATGCCATGGAGGACCTCTCCCCGATCGCCCGACTGGCTTACCCAGAGCAGGGGCTGACCGTCCCCGCCTCCGGCCTACCCCGACGTGCTCCTACAACCCAGAAGTGTTCGAATCCTATGAGCAATGTTCTTAGAGCCCCAATCCGATGTGTCAAAACAAGACAATATCAGCCAGCAGCGTTCCAAGAACATTCCGCGCAAACCACAGGTGCTTCTTAGATAGAACATCCTTCGGTGGGCCTATAATTAGGCGAGCCAAGACGCTTCGCCACTGCTGGATGATCACCCCTCTTCTCCCCCAGGGGCCTCGCTTCGGCGGCGGCAGCAGTCCAAAAGGCCTGCGCGACACAGCCGGAGGTGGAGGATTGAGAGCAGAAAACCCACCCTCATAATAATCACCCCGGCACGCGAAGCCGCTTAGTAAACGCACCCCAGGAAGGAATCGAACAGGGCAGGGCGGCTCAGTAAACGCCCAGGGCCGTTTCGGAAACGCCAGTTGTTGGGTCCCTGGTGTATTTTTCCCTCCCCTTGAGAGGGAGGTCGTCGTGGTCGTCGTCGTCGCCGCGAAAAGGGGCCCCCCGACGCGACGGCAGGGAAGGTAGGAAGGCACCAACTATACACGAACACCGATCCTGGCCAGGATCACCCTGGGCCCAGGATCGGTGTATACGCCCTCCTGCCTTGGGCAAGACGGCATATACACCGATCCTGGGCCCAGGGTGATCCTGGGCCAGGATCGGTGTTGGTGTATAGTTGGTGCCCTCCGAGAAGGGGGGGCCTCGCTGGCGCGGCCGCCGAAGATGAAGAGGCGCCCGCCCACGAAGCAGGCGCCGTGGTGGTCGCGGGGGCGCGGCAGGCCGTCGCCGACCGCGGCGGCGGGGGCCAGCTCCCTTGGCAAGGGGAGGGGGAGGAGGAGGAGGAGGAGGAGGAGGAGGAGGAGGAGGAGGAGGAGGAGGAGGAGGAGGAGGACGAGGAGGAGGAGGAGGAGGACGAGGAGGAGGAGGAGGAGGAAGAGGACGAATAGGGGGGCGGAAGAATGGAGGATGGAAATACGGTGAGGGCATGTGGCTCTTCGAGGGCCGCGAGGCCCGTGAGTGAATTCATGCAATACTGCAGGTCCCGCGCTAGCCGCCCTCATGGGCCGCCGCCGCCGCCGCCCGCTCGCCCCTCGCCGCCAGGCCCCTGGCCCGCGCCTCCGACAGGGCAACGAATCCATGAGGGCATTGGATAAGGAACCCTTAGAAAAGGAATCCAGGGCCTGGGAGCTGGTGGAAAATCAATCGGTGCTTGACCATGGACATCATCGCCGCCCTTCCCAGGTAAGGAATCCTTCAGGGTCTGGAGCCTCCTGGGCACGTTCCTTAACCAACGCCCCACCGTTTGCAGAAGGCGCCTATACACTACCACGGTGCCGACCGTATGCGCCCGCCTGGCCGAGGCCAGGAGGGTGTATACACCATCCCAGGGCCCAGGATGGCCCTGGCCTGGCACGGTGGTGGTGTATAGACGCCTTCGTCGGAGAGATGGAGGATGGAAGAAGGGTGACGAGGGAGGGGGAGGCGATATTGCTGCAACATCGACAACTGCCACCAGCAAGACGGGACCGCAATGGTTTTCAACCTGCGTTGGACTCAGGCGGCATCCAAGGTCTCGGGCAATATTGATTTAATCGCCGTGTCAGAACGGGAGGAGGAGGAGGAGGAGGGAGGGAGTGAGGAGGAGGAGGAAGAAGATGCCGATGAGGAGGAGGATGAAGAGGAGGAGGAGGAAGAGGAGGAGGAGGGAAGTGACAAGGTGGTGGTTGTGAAGCATCAGCTGGTCACTGCAACAATGTGCTATGCACCAAACCGATGGGCGGCATGGGAGCGATGTGCCCCCGCCGTTGGCAAACAAGTAACAGCCCCTCGAACACCCTTTATGCACGAAGCCCTGAAAATGGCAAAAGGGAGGAAGAGCGACCCTACCTTCCGTCAGTCCAGCCGGCATCTATGGCGTCATCGTGTGCAGTGCAGTGGCCAGGCACTCCTTGCCCGCAGTGTAAAGAAGCGCGGCGCTGGGCGCGGCGAGCGTGATCATACGCAGTTTGTTATAGCAGGAGGGAGGAGGAGAAGGAGGAAAGGGAGGAGGAGGAGGAGGAGGACGAGGACGAGGACGAGGACGAGGACGAGGAGGAGGAGGAGGAGGAGGAGGAGGAGGAGGAGGAAGAGGAGGGGGAGGAGGAGGAGGAGGAGGAGGAGGAGGAGGAGGAGGAGGAGGAGGAGGATGAGGAGGATGAGGAGGAGGAGGAGGAGGAGGACGAGGACGAGGAGGAGGAGGAGGAGGAGGAGGAGGAGGAGGAGGAGGAGCAGGAGGGGGGGGGGCGATGCGAGGTGCTGACGCCCAGAGGCGGAGTCGTGGCGTGGCTGCTGCCCCCCATCGGGCGCTCGCCGACAGTGGGGAGGGGCATGACCGAGGGGTGGGGGGAAGCGCTCTTCCATCACCGTTTGGGGGCCCGCAGTGGCAGTCTGGGGGGCCGGTTGGGGGGGGACCCTGTAGAGCCCCTTTCCCGCAATCCTCTGCCCCCCGTGGCCCCCCCGCTGCCAAACGCCCAACCCTCCCTCTCCCGCGCTCTCTCCCGCTCTCCCTCTCTCTCTCTCTCTCTTGCTCTCTCCCTCTCTTTCTCTTGCCGCTGCTCTTTCATGCTTCACCGCATTGGCCCGTCTGTCACTGCCGGAAGTTGGCGCGAAACCAATACCTTCGCATGAGCCGACACTTTGCATTACAATGATTCGAGATGTACCCAACCCCGTTTCACGCGAGGCAAATTTTTGCATGACAGCTCCATACACAATAACACATCGCCAGATATGCACGATCTGCGGTACCCTCATCTCCGCCGTAGCTCCCATGAACCCACGAAAGTGGCGACAATTTCGCACCTCGTAGCCTCTCAGGGGGCCGCGAGGTCTCGACTGGATCCGCGTGGCCCCCGACTTCGCTGGACCTCCCATCACTCCCGGCACACACTTGTGGAACCGATCTCGCAGTAAAAACAACGACAACATAAACCAATCGTCAAGGGCAACCACCCCTTGAACATAACAACGACATCTCGGATTAACCCGTAATCCTCAGTTTACGAATTGTTGACAACGGTTGAAACTCGATAGACTAACCGCGTGGTATATTTTGACAAAATACCCCAAACAATGAACAACCCGAAAGGTTCAATCAACAAAACGTAAGCGAAACACGTGTTTTGTCTAAACGCATATATATATATATATATATATATGTGTGTGCGACGCAGGGGCATTGCATTCCATGTTTTATCACAACAATTGTGCCACTGAAACTAAATATTCGCGTTTAAATTCACTGTGCTTTCGTTTCAACGCGCGCGCATACATGGTTTCAAACACGCTCGTTTCTAACGTCCTTCTGCGGTTTCTATTGGCCATCGCGCGGATAGGAATCATGATGTATGCCTTCACTCAATGCGATTCTGGCTCGTATCTCAGAACGTACACTGGCTTACGCGGATTCGCTCGTCACAGAGGCCAAGGAAACACAAAACACACCCTGCAACTGCGAAGCTCAAATCAAGCAATTCGCACAAAACTCCCGAAAGCACCGCGGGCCGCGAGAGAGGCCAGGGGACGTCCACCTGCCCGTTCAGAGGGCCACGACCCACAACAGAGGCCCACCCCGCGGGGTTCGACGGTGCGCCCACCATCGTCGTGCAACCGCTGCGCACAATTTCGCAACGCTGGGCTGCCCTGAAGGCTTGAACGACACGACATCTTGGATCCGACGGTCGCCCCAGTCCCGCAGCGACCGCCAGGACGGATGACCCCCCAGAAGCCCACAAAAGTGGCGACAGTTATGGGCGCGTGCGTGCGGGCCGGGGATTTATCCATATCCACCACCTGGGAGCCGACGTCCTGGTGCCCCAACGGGCGGTGAATGATATATTTCGGCCCCCGGGGGCCCGAATATGTCCATATCCACCGCCTGCCGAGGCTCCGAAGACTGACCCTCCAGGCGGTGGACATGGATAAATTCCCGCCTTGGAGTGCGCGTGGCCACCGACTCCGCTGGACCTCCCAAGAGCCCACGAAAATGGAAACGGCTGCGCAGTTTGCAGCCACCCGCGGGGGCCGCGAGGTCCCGCCGGGGCGCCCACGGGTTCCGCGAGGTCTCGCCTGCCGACCGCCTCCGCTGGACCTCCCGGGAGCCCACGAAAGTGGCGACAGTTGTGCAGTTCGCAGCCACCCAAGGATCGAGGGCAGAAATCCACCCCCATAATGATCACCCCGACACGCAAAGCCGCTCAGTAAACGCACCCCAAGAAGGAATCAAACAGGGCAAGACTGTTCAGTGAACGCCCAAGGCCGTTTGGTAAACGCCAGTTATCGGATCCGGGTGGTCTTTCCCCCCTTGAAAGGAGGCGCGAAGTCTCGACGGGATCCGCGTGACACCCCGTGGCACCCCACTCCGCCGGTCCTCCCAGGAGCCCACGAAAGTGGCCACATATGCGCAATTCGCAGCCATCCAGGGATTCGCGAAGTCCCGCCTAGCTCCGCGTACTCCACCGGTCAGCTGCGCATCCCTGGAGCCCGCGAAAATGGCGACGGTTGCCTGTTCGCAGCCACCCAGGGAGCGGCGAAGTCTTGTCTGGATCTGTGTACTCCGCTACTTCGCTGGGCCCCCCAGGAACCCACGAAAATGGCATCAGTTGCGCATTCGCAATCCCGCAAGGAACTGCGAGGTCCCGTCTGGGTCCGCGTACTCCCCGATTTTGCTGAGCCTCTCAGGAACCCACGAAAATGGCTTCAGTTGCGCAGTTCGCAACCACCCAGGGAGCAGCGAAGTCCCGTCTGGATCCACGTAATTACTCTGCTACTTCGCCGTGCCCCCCACGAGCGGCGACAGTTGCGCAGGAGCCCGCGAAGATGGCGACGGTTGCGCAGTCCGCAGCCACATGGAGCAACAACATCCAATCTGGATCCGCGTACTCCGCTACTCCGCCGTGCCCACCAGGAACCCTACGAACGTGGCGTCATTTGTGCAGTTCGCAACCACCCAAGGAGCAGCGAGGTCCCGTCCGGATCCGCATGCTCCGCTACTCCGCCGCACCTGCCAGGAGCTCACGAAGAGGTAGGAGGGAAGAAGAGGTAGCAGGAAAATTAGCCTGGCGAAGGACCCAACCATGTGCAGTTGTGAATGCCGCAATTGTGCTGGGTGGTGGCGGACGCATGCGGGCGGTGCCACTGGGACCTTCGGTGGAGCTCCCTATGGGGCCACGAAACGCTGTACTGGGTGGGTGAGACGCGGTCAGCAAGGGCTGTGCTGCGTGGTGGCGGACGCATGCGAGCGGTGCCACTGGGACCTTCGGTGGAGCTCCCTATGGTGCCACGAAGCGCTGTACTGGGTGGGTGAAACGCAGGCAGGGAGCAAGGGCTGTGCAGGGTGGTGGCGGACGCATGCGGGCGGTGCCGCTGGGTCCTTTGGTGGAGCTCCCTATAGGGCTACGAAACGCTGTTCTGGGTGGGTGAAGCGCAGGGAACAAGGGCTGTGCTGGGTGGTGGCGGACACAAGCGGGCAGTGCCACTGGGACCTTCGGTGGAGCCCCCCTATGGGGCCACGAAACGTGCGAGGGGTGTGCCAGAAATGGGTGTGGAACCGCATGCCACCGCAGCCCCTGGGGCCTTCGGTGGAGCTCCCGATGGGGCCACGAAACGTGTGAGGGGTGTGCCGACATGGGGGGTGGAACCGCCTGCGAGCGCAGCCACTGCGGCGTTCGGTGGAGCTCCCTATGGGGCCACGAGACGTGTGAAAGGCGTGCCGAAAAAGGGGGTGGAACCGCATGCGAACGCAGCCGCTGGGGCCTTCGGTGGAGCTCTTTATGGGGCCACGAACCGTGTGAGGGGTGTGCCGAAATGGGGGGGGGACCACATGCGAGCGCAGCCACTGGGGCGTTCGGTGGAGCTCCCCATGGAGCCACCCACGGAGCGTGTGAGGGGTGTGCCGAAATGGGAGGTGGAACCGCATGCGGGCGCAGCCACTGGGACCTTCGGTGGAGCTCCCTATGGGGCCACGAAACGTGTGAGGGGTGTGCCAGAATGGGGGGGTGGAACCGCATGCGTGGAGCTCCCTATGGGGCCACGAAGCGTGTGAGGGGTGTGCCGAATAACGCATGCGGGCACTGGGGCCTTCGGTGGAGCTCCCTATGGGGCCACGAACGTGTGCAATGGGGGGTGGAACCGCATGCGGGCGCCACTGGGGCCTTCGGTGGAGCTCCCTATGGGGCCACGAAACGTGTGAGGGGTGTGCCAGAATGGGGGGTGGAACCGCATGCGGGCGCAGCCACTGGGGCCTTCGGTGGAGCTCCCTATGGGCCACGAAACGTGTGAGGGTGTGCCAGAATGGGGGGTGGAACCGCATGCGGGCGCAGCCACTGGGGCCTTCGGTGGAGCTCCCTATGGGGCCACGAACGTGTGAGGGGTGTGCCAGAATGGGGGGTGGAACCGCATGCGGGCGCAGCCACTGGGGCCTTCGGTGGAGCTCCCTATGGGGCCACGAAACGTGTGAGGGGTGTGCCAGAATGGGGGGTGGAACCGCATGCGGGCGCAGCCACTGGGGCCTTCGGTGGAGCTCCCTATGGGGCCACGAAACGTGTGAGGGGTGTGCCAGAATGGGGGGTGGAACCGCATGCGGGCGCAGCCACTGGGGCCTTCGGTGGAGCTCCCTATGGGGCCACGAAACGTGTGAGGGGTGTGCCAGAATGGGGGGTGGAACCGCATGCGGGCGCAGCCACTGGGGCCTTCGGTGGAGCTCCCTATGGGGCCACGAAACGTGTGAGGGGTGTGCCAGAATGGGGGGTGGAACCGCATGCGGGCGCAGCCACTGGGGCCTTCGGTGGAGCTCCCTATGGGGCCACGAAACGTGTGAGGGGTGTGCCAGAATGGGTGTGGGAGGGGGAGGAGGGGGGAGGAAGGGGAGGAGGAGGAAGGAGGAGGAGGAACGCGGGGCAACGTCTCTTCAAAACGAAGACCCAACACAACATAATGGTTGGGAAAAAAAAGGAAACACGAGACAGACGGCAGGAGGAGGGAGGCAGGGAGGACAAGGGAGGCGGGAGGAGAGAGGTGGAGCCACAGTGCTCTACTCGAAACGAAAACCCAACACAGGAGGGCTGGGAAAACATATTGTCGCCCCGACATGTGCTGTGCCTGCTGCGAAGTTGTCTTCGCACCGAACTTCGAAGATCGAAGTTCGAGGAACGAGTCTTGCGGCGTTTGCGCGTATGTTCTCTGAACCTCCTCGTCGCCGCGGCTTGATTCGCCCCGAGATCCTGGCCCAGACGAACCGCAGGACGGCGCCCCGAAACCCAAACCCCTCGCGTCGTGAAAGAATCGCGACGCCGAGCTGTGAATCGGTTTCGGCCTCCGGAGGCCCTTTTCCTGGCTCTGGGACCGTCAAACAACAGCCTGGGACGAAGAACCTCCTCTGGCGAAGCGGTCGGAGTCTCCAATGGCATGACCAATTGCCCGTACAAGCTCCCAGGATGTTCTGGATGAGCTTGCGGCGGCTCGCCGCGAAAGTGCTCGCGCGATCCGTTGACTCGACCCGATGTTGTGCATCACAGATCCGCACCGAAACGGTTCGATTGTTTTTCTTGGTACGTGCCTCGAGCTCCCACCGACGCTCTCTGTAGCTTGTGATGAATTTGGTGCTCTCGGTCGTCGTGGGTTACCATGCCCTCGCCCTTCTCCTGGGCGAAGTGATGCGTGGCTTGCACGAGTATCTCCATGGCGTCGCTCGGACCCTGGTTTCCGAGCTTATCTTTGAATGATGCTACGAGCTGCTGGGCGCCGTTGTCGGCGGCACGGTCTGTTGAGGAGAACACCGGGGCTCGACTCTTCTGCACACTGCAGTCGGCCATCACGCCGACCAGGCGAACCCCGCACATGTGTATCTTGACCTTCTGAGCGCCTGATACGTAGACGCGTAAGTTCTGTGTTGGCCCCAATGGTCTCCAATCTCCCGCTCCATCGTTGGATGACTCCGAGGTCGTCATGTTGCGTCATGCTCCCGAAAGCGTCCTCGAACGACGTGTCCAATGAAGCTCGGCGGCACCATTTTCCCAGCACCGATGGCAACGCTGGCTATGATGTTGTGTATGTAGGTTCACGACCGAGGAGTCGAAGCTACAAAGTTTGCCGTACGTAGAAGAAGGTGAGGGAGAGGGTAGCGATCCCTGGGCCCATGCGCCGCGGACAGGCGGCGCTGTACCTGTTACCAGCACCTGGGCCGAGACGGCAGCAGTAGATGTGAATATAATGGTGATACAGTCGGGGCGTTGACCTAAGGAACCCTAAATAAGGAACGAGACCCCTCTTTTCCATAAGTTGAACTTCGATTTCCGATCGAAAACATAAGGGAAACCTGAGGCAAACTGTGAAACACTTAAGGAACGCGGAGCCCCACCCCAACCAAAAGGGTTCCTTCTTCAGGGCCCCGACTGTACGAGCGGAACTCACACACAGACATTGTGGCTTCACGCCGCTTGCCACCGCGTGCACTGGAGGCACCAGCTCAGGCATGAAGTGGTGCTGCGCGTCCTGGAGGCGTCGGGTCCTGTGCCCCGGGGCCTCCTTGGGGAGCAGCGGCCCGTTCCAGGCCGCTCTTTCCCAAACAGCTTGCTGAACGGGGTGTCGCTGTGGTAGAAGCACATAGAAACCAACTTCGGCCGAGGGAGAGGGGAGCAGAGACATCCTCTCACACACATCTGGTGTTCCTGGCCGTTTCGCTCGAGATGTCCTCACAACTCTCGTTTCTGAGTTGTCCAGCGCTGGCCGTTTCGCTTGAGACATCCTCGGACATCTAAGCTCCGGGACGCCGCGCGCTAGGTGTTCCGGGCCGTCTCGCCTGAGACATCCTCGAAACTCTAAGCCCCGAGATGCCGTGCGAGAAGTGTTCCAGGCCGTTTCGCCTGAGGCGTCCTCGGAAATCTGGGCTCTGGGACGCCGCGTGCGAGGTGCTCGGGGGCCTCTTCGCCTGAGACATCCTCAAATCCGTTTCGGGACGCCGCGCGCGAGGTGTTGCGGGCCGTTTCTCTTGAGACATCCTCGAAACAAACTCTGAGCCCCGAGATGCCGTGCGAGAAGTGCTCCAGGCAATGTCGCCTGAAACATCCTCGAAAATCTAAGCCCCGAGGTGCCGTGCTAGTGGTCCTGGCCGTTTCGCCTGACTCAA
>CAUYUJ010017454.1:47500-67799 GCA_963575745.1 Prorocentrum cordatum | reverse complement strand
TCCTCCTTCTCCTCCTCCTCCTCCTCCTCCTCCACCACAATTACTCAATATGAATACTATTCTCCCTCTTCCCCTGATGACGGTTTGAAACTGCTCGCCCCCCTCCCGCGTACTGTTTTTTACACACAGGTTTCCCCAGAGTTGGGTTTCAAAATGCTGCTCTCGCTGAGGCGCCGGCCTCATTTTCGGGCCCCGCTCGTTCCGAATCGTGCTCCCGCTGCAGCGCTGACCTCATTTCCGTGCTTCCGCTCGTTCCGAATCGTGCTCCCGCTGCAGCGCTGGCCTCATTTCCGCGCTTCCGCTCGTTTCGACTCGTGCTCCCGCTGCAGCGCTGGTGTCATTTCCTGTGCCATGCCACGGCATGCAATGCAATGCTAGGTTGATGCTACGCTTTGCGGTGCTCTTCTACGCCATGCCATGCCGTGCTCTACAATGCTTCGCGTACCCTTTCGGGATCATTGCCCTGCTCGACATCCGACTGTGCGAGTAGATAGTGGATCTACGCCATGGTAAGGGATGGGAGGGAGGGGTAGGATGTCAGATATGACGCGAGCTCCTCCTCCTCCTCCTCCTCCTCCTCCTCCTCCTCCTCCTCGTCCTCGACTTCCTCCTCCTCCTCCTCCTCCCCCTCGGGGACCAAGCTTCACACGCACCTTCGCGGACGGGCCCAGACCCCCTCGCGTTGTGAAAGAAACACAGCGCGAGTTTTTTCGCTACTTTCGGCCCCTGGGGGCCCTCGCCGGGCCTCGGGAGCGCCGAAAAGCGACTCGGGACGAAAAACTGGTCCAGGGAAGGGGTCCAGACCTTTGGGGGTCGACGTTTTGAAAAAATCACAACGTCGGGGGTCTGGGACGAAGGACGTGCAGAAACAGAAACTTCGGGAGCTCCGCAGGACTCGTTCCGGTTCCTCCAGTTCGACTCGACTTCGATGGATTCTGGTTCCGATTCGATTCGGCTTGGGGCTCCGATTTGGTTTCCGATGTTTCATTGGACGCGCACAAGCCTGCCGATTTCCTCCGACTCGACTTTTGCCGACTCGGCTGCCGACTTCTGCCGATCCGCTTCGTGCCGATCGCCGATCCGACTCATCAATTCGATTCTGGGCTCTCTCGGGTCCGCGCGGATCTCTCGGATCGGCGCCGCGCCCAGACTCGAGACTTGCGATCGGAGCTCCGACCGTGCACGTCTGTTCCGCTCCTTCACCCTCCGAGGGCGGCCTTACTCGTACCCCGGCGACGCGGTGCCAAAGGAGAAGCAGCTCGGGCGGCGCGCGCAGTTCCGCGGCGGGGCGAAGAGGACGGTGGAGCCGGGCTGGCGCCCCCAGGCGGAGCAGCAGCCACCGGGCGACGCGCTGCCGCACCGGGTGGCCGGACAGCAGGTGTGGGTCTTCGACGAGGCGGGCGCCTCGAAAGGCGAGGTGTTGGCGTTCGATCCGGCGTCCAACCCGAACGCCGGCGACGCGGTCTTCCGGGAGGCGCGCCTGCAGCGGTGGAAGGGTCGGCGCCCCGACGGCACGCGCAGGTGCCAGGACCCACTGGAGGCGGCCCGGAAGGGGTTCTCGTTCTACCAGATGCTGCAGTGCGACGACGGGCAGTGGGCCGGGGACTACGGGGGCCCGCACTTCCTGCTGCCGGGCTTCGTGATCAGCGCGTACATCACAGGGATGGACGGCGTGCTGCCGAGGCCGGCGCAGCGCGCCATCGAGGTGTACCTGCGCAACCACCAGCAGGCCGACGGCGGCTGGGGCTCGCACCTGGAGTCGCCGAGCACGCTCTTCGGGAGCGTGCTGAACTACGTGGCGCTGCGCCTGGTGGGCGTCCCGCCCAGCGACCCCGCCTGCGTGGAGGGCCGCAGGTTCCTGCGCCAGCACGGCGGGGCGCTCTTCGCGCCCTCCTGGGCAAAGTTCTGGCTCTGCGTCCTCGGCGTCTACGACTACCGGGGCATCGCGCCGGTGCCTCCGGAGATGTGGCTGCTGCCGGCGTGGTTCCCGCTGCATCCTGGCCGCTTCTGGTGCCACTGCCGCATGGTGTACTTGCCCATGTGCTTCTTGTACGGCCGGCGCTTTGTGTACCCGGCCGCGTCCGAGGACCCCGTCACGCTGTCGTTGAGGGAAGAGCTCTACGCAGTTGATGAGCGGTACAGCGACATAAGGTGGGGCAACTTCCTGCACACCATCGCCGACGTGGACAACTACAGCCCCATCCACTGGGCCATGCGGCTGCTCCAGAACGCCCTCGCCGCGTATGAGGCCATCGGTGCCTGGGCCTGGCCGCGGCGAGCGAGCCTCCGGTTCGCCGAGGAGTACATCGCATCGGAGGACCTCGAGACCAACTACCTCACCATCGGCCCAGTCAGCAAGGCGCTGCACGTCGTCTGCGCCTGGGTCATGGCGGGCGGCGAGGCCGACGCGGCCTCGGCGCGCGAGAGCCGGGCGTTCCGCGCGCACGTGGAGCGCATACCGGCGTACCTCTGGGTGGCCGAGGACGGCATGAAGGCGCAGGGCTACAACGGCAGCATGATGTGGGACACGTCGTTCGCCGTGCAGGCGGTCGCGGAGGCAGGCCTGCAAGGGGAGTTCGCGGACATGAGCAAGAGGGCGTTCGAGTTCATCTGCAGGGAGCAAGTTCGCGCGCTGCCACGCGGAGACTGGCGGCACTGGCGGCAGCCGATTCGGGGCGGCTGGGGCTTCAGCACCGCGGAGCAGGCCTGGCCAGTGTCCGACACGACCGCGGAAGCGTTCAAGGCCGTGCTCGCCCTCCGCAAGGACGGCTGCACCAAAGGCTCCAACGACATGCCAGACCAGCACTACTTCGACACCGTCCAGTTCCTCCTGTCCTACCAGAACGCCGACGGGGGGTGGGCCACCTACGAGAACTGCCGCGGCTGGAAGTGGTACGAGGCTCTGAACCCCTCCGAGGTCTTCGGAGAGATCATGATCGACTACTCCTACGTGGAGTGCAGCGCCTCCTCCATGAGCGCGCTGGCCGAGTTCTCGAAGCAGTTCCCCGACCACCGGAGGCAGGAGATCCAGAGGGCGATCCGCCGTGGGCGCGACTTCATCAAGGCCATCCAGCGGGACGACGGAAGCTGGTACGGCTGCTGGGGCAACTGCTTCACCTACGGCTGCTGGTTCGGCGTGGAGGGTCTCCTGGCCGCGGGCGAGCCGCCGCGCTGCGAGCCCATCCGCCGCTGCGTGCGCTTCCTGCTGCAGAGGCAGGAGCCAGACGGTGGCTGGGGAGAGGACTTCCTGAGCTGCTTCAACCGGGAGTACACCACGTGCGACAGGCTCTACGGCTGCGACTCGGGCAGCAGCGTCGTCTGCACCGCCTGGGCCCTGCTGGCCCTCATGGCCGGCGAGTGCGACGACACCGACGCGGTGCGGCGGGGCGTGGACTTCCTGATGCGCCGGCAGCTGCCCACCGGCGACTGGGCGCAGGAGAACATCGCGGGAGTGTTCAACCGATCCATCTCGGGCGGGCGGCGGCGGGGGGGAAGGCCAGCATGGGGGGGCGAAGGGAGGGCCCCCGGTGTCTCCAGAGCCCCGTGGGGCCGCGGTGGCCGTCCTGGGGGGGCCCCTCTGGAGGGCCACCTTGCGTTGAGTCGGGCCTGTCCCACTACAGGGGATTTTCGACGAAAAATAAACAGATACCCCCAAAATGGTCAAAGAGAATCATCCAAACATAGTCTGGGGACCATTTTTTGACTATTTCTGGACCTTTTTTGGGGGCATTTTTGGGGTATGTTTTGATTCTTCGTCGATAGTCCCCCTGTAGGGCGCCACGCCCGAAAGAAGCCCTGCGGGGCCCGCGCGGGGAGGGAGGGGCCCCGGGCTGGGCGCAACGGCCCGCCCCCCCCCTCCTCGCCGGGGCACCGCCGATCGGGGGCCCGATTGGCCCCGCCCGCCGAGGCACGCGCGGACGCGCCATCGGAGGAGGAGGAGGAGGAGGAGGAGGAGGAGGAGGAGGAGGAGGAGGAGAGAGGAGGAGGAGGAGAGGAGGGAGGAGGAGGAGGAGGAGGAGGAGGAGGAGGAGGGGGAGGAGGGGGAGGAGGGCGGAGGAGGAGGAGGGGGAGGTAGGCGGGAGGAGAGGAGGATGAGGAGTAGGAGGAGGGGAGGAGGAGGAGGAGGGGGAGGAGGGGGAGGGGAGGAGGAGGGAGGGGGAGGAGGAGAGGGGTGAGGAGGAGGAGGAGGAGGAGGAGGAAGGAGAGAGGATGGGAAGGAGGAGGAGGAGGAGGAGGAGGAGGCCGACTCGCCACCCTGTCGGCGGCGCATCCCGCGATTCCGCTCGAGGGTTTGTCCCCTGGCCCTGCCCCTCCTCTGGACCCAGACACCTCCGCGCTGGGGAACAAAATCACGACGGCCGAGGTTTTCGCTATTTTTCGCCTCCTCCTCCTCCCCTCCTCCTACTCCACCACTCCTCCTCCTCCCTCCTCTCCTCCTCCCTCATCTCTCCCTCCTCCTCCTCCTCCTCCTCCCCCTCGGGGACCAAGCTTCACACGCACCTTCGCGGACGGGCCCAGACCCCCTCGCGTTGTGAAAAAAACAGCGCGAGGTTTTTCGCTATTTTCGGCCTCAGGGGGCCCTTACCGGGCCTCGGGACCGCCAAACAACGACTCAGGACGAAAAACCGGTCCCGGGGAAGGGGTCCAGACCTCTGGGAGTCGCGTCATGAAAAAATCATGACGTCGGGGGTCTGGGGGGATCTGGACGCCCGAAATGGATACGGAAAGAGTGGGTGCAATGCCCACCAACAATATTCCGGTTCAGTTTCAGCAGGGTTCGCTGTCCACGCCGCCGCGGCCTGTGTCCATTCGAGACAGAAGGCCGCCTGCCCAACAGCGGCCGCTGTTGGTTTGGGACAACATTTGTTGTTGGGCATTGTACCCATTGTTTCCGTACCCATTTCGGGTCCAAGTCTGAGCCGGTGACCCCCTGGCGTGCCCCCTCCTCCCCAGGCATCCGCCGATGGGATTCTCTGCATCCGCGGCCCCAGGGGTCCCGTCCCCGGTTTTTTTCGTTCCGCCCCGGATCCGTTTCTCATGGACCCGGGGCTTGACAAGCGGCCCCCGAGGGCCGACATCCAGGACGGAAGCGCCGCATGGACGACATCATGTCGTCGGAGGTCTGGTCAGTAGGGGACACAAATATGCACGCCGATTCCCAGGAACATCTGGGAAGACATGGGGAATGCTGGGACGTGGAGGGCAAGACGAAACTCCAGGAAGGTATGGAGCAATGTTTGGAGATCCTGGGATTCGTGCGCTTATCTGTGTGGTGTCTCTCCCTGGGCCCTTGCAGCCCCCGATCGCCCCCCCTTTTGCAGTGCCCCTCCGTCGGCGCCCAGCCGACCATCGGCATATCCTACACCTCCTTCCGCAACGTCTACCCGCTGTGGGCGCTGGGGCGCTTTGTCCGGCACTACGCGCCGCGGCACGGGCTGCAGCAGGGCGAGCGGTAGGTCGCCCAGCAGAGGCTGGTCAGCTCCTCCTACCTCCTCCTCCTCCTCCTCCTCCTCCTTGCTCTTCCTCCTCCTCGCTCCTCCTCCTTCTCGCTCCTCCTCCCTCCTCTTTCCTCCCTCCTCCGTCTCGCTCCTCCTCCCTTCTTTGTCTCGCTCCTCCTCCCTTCTCCTTCCTCCCTCCTCCGTCTCGCTCCTCCTCCCTCCTCCTCCTCCTCCTCCTCCTCCTCCTCCTCCTTCTCCTTCTTCCTCCTCCCTCCCCTCCTCCTTTGCTTCTTCTCCCTCCTCATCTCCCCCTGCCTCCTCCTCCTCCTCCTCCTTCCTCCTCCTCCTCCTCCTCCTCCTCCTCTCCTCCTCCTCCCTCGCGCAATGTCCCTCCTCTCCCGCTTCTCCCTTCGCCTTCGCCGCCTCTCCACTGGGGGGGGGGGGAAAGAAAGGAGGGAGGCATGAGGCGACATCGGGGGAAGGCCAGCACTCCCGTGGCAGCTTGGCCCCGGGGTGGAGGGGCAGCCAGCCGCAGCCACGTGCGAAACCATACCACTAAGGTGGCTACGTGGCACCGCAGGGAGGAGGAGGAGGAGGAGGAGGAGGAGGAGGAGGAGGAGGAGGAGGAGGAGGAGGAGGAGGAGGAGGAGGAGGTGGAGGAGGAGGAGGAGGATGGAGGAGGAGGAGGAGGAGAGGAGGAGGAGGAGGAGGAGGAGGAGGAGGAGGAGGAGGAGAGGGAGGAGGAGAAGGAGGAGGAGGAGGAGGAGGAGGAGGAGGAGGAGGAGGAGGAGGAGGAAAGAGGAGGAGGAGGAGGAGGAGGAAGATGCTGACCAGAGTAAGCCAAAGATGCGCCAACGATGCTGCAATAACAATCCCGTCCCAAGTCCCCTCCCCCTCTCTCTTACTACCTCCTTCCTCCTGCTCCTTACTCCCTCCTCAGATCCCCCTCCTCGCCTCAGGGGACTCGTCCCATCAGGATTCCTTCCCAGTATGGGCATACCTGCAGTATCTGGCCCCAGGCATGGCAATTTCCTGCCCTCTTCCCCAGGGTGGTGGTCCACCTAAGGTGTGTGTGTGTGTGTGTGTGTGTGTGTTCGGCAATTATGTGCGGGTGCCCATGAAATTCACTTTGAGGGGGATTCGGGGTTCCTGCGCTGGTGGAAGTGCCTCTCCGGCAAGAAGGAGTGCCTCCGCATGGCATGTTGCGCTCATCCCCTCCTCTCCCTCCTTCTCCTCCTCTTCCTCCTCCTCCTCCTCCTCCTCCTCCTCCTCATGCACCCCCCTCTCCTCCTGTCGTTTCGGCAAAGCCCGGAAAAATGCCTCCTCTTCCTCCGCATCGGGATCCCTGGTGGTGCCCGCTGGGAGCGCTGAGCCTGCGTTCTGCGCTGGCAGCAGAGAGCGCGCCGTGCGACCGAATGGGGGACCGGGGAGAAGAAGGGATAATGATGGAGGAGCATGAGGAAGACGTGGAGGAAGGGGAAAGTATGTGCATGGGGGAAAGAAGGACAGGCAGGAAGAGCAGGCATGATGAACATGGAATGGATGTGGGAGTAACATGGTACTGGGGAAGGGGAGAGCTGCTGAGGACCAGATCGTCGGGTATTACCAGGAGAAGGGATATGGAGGGAGGTTGGATCGAACGGCGGTGTGGGCAATGTATGCCGTACTCGGTTGGTAGCGAAAGTCAACCTCCCTCACAGTGGGTGGCGCAAACTCTTCGCCACCGCTGAACACACATACACACAAACACACAGACACACAGACACACAGATACACAGACACACAGACACACAGACATACAGACACACAGACACAGACACATGGACACAGACACAGACACACAGACACACAGACACACAGACACACAGACACACAGACACACAGACATACAGACACGCAGACACATGGACACACAGGCACACAGAAACACATACACACAGGAACACAGACACACAGACACAGACACACAGACACACAGGCACACAGACACACAGACACACAGACACACAGACACACAGACACACGGACACACCGACACACAGGCACACAGGCACACAGACACACAGACACACAGACACACAGGCACACAGACACACAGACACACAGACACACAGACACACACACAGACACACAGACACACAGACACACAGACATACAGACACACAGACACATAGACACACAGACACACAGACACACAGACACACAGACACACAGACACACACAGACACACAGACACACAGACATACAGACACCCAGGCACACAGACACACAGCCGGCGTCGCGGCGGGCGGCAAGGCCAACGGCATCTGGAGCTACTGGGTCTGCTCCAGCGGCCAGTGCAGGGAGTGGAACTGGTGCTCGCACTGGAAGTGCCGCAGCTGCGGCCGAGTGGCCCCGCCGTGGGTCAAGGCTGCCCAGCCGCCCGCGGCTGCCGCTGGCCAGGAGCAGCCCGTCGCCGACGCCGAGGGCTTCGTCGTCCAACCCCGTGGGAGGAAAGCGAGGCGCCAGGCCAAGCGCACGGCTGCCCGCGCGGCCAGCGCGGGGGCCGCCAGTCTGGCAGGCGTCAGCGAGGCCAGCAGCGCGCAGCCGTCGGCCGTCGAGCGGCACCGCCAGGAGGTCAAGCGCATCGAGGACTTCCTCGCGGCCCCTGGCGAGTCCATCGACGAGATGTGCCTGCAGTCGCTGCGCTCGGCCCTCGACCGCGAGCGTCGCAGGCTCTCGGCAGCAGAGGCGGCGATGGCGGAGCGCAGGAAGGCCGACACCCCCCTGCCCAAGGCGCTCCACGGCGCTGGCAATGCCCTGGGGAAGCTGGTCAGGCAGGGGCGGGCCAAGGAGCAGGCGCTGCTCAAGGCTGAGGAGGCCCACGCGGCAGCCATCGGAGAGCGTGAGGCAGCCATCGCGCGTGAGGCAGCATGCGCTGAGGCTGTCGAGGAGTGCCGAGCTGCTCTCGAGGCTCACCGTGAGGAGCAGAGGGCCGCCGAGGCCAGGCAAGCCAAGGAGGTCGGCGCGGCCTTCGTCGGCACGGACCTGCTCGGGATGGTCTTCGGCCTCATCCAGCAGGTCGAAGCCTTGCCCCAGGGTTTCGCCGCGGGCAACGGGGAGGCCGCCTTCGCGGAGGTCGCCAAGCAGATCGCGGCGGTCCGCAGGCATGCACCCCCCGAGGCCAGGGGGCGCTCTTCCTGGGCCGACTCCCCCCTCGACGTCTCGGACGAGGACCTCGACGGAGATGAAGAGGAGCGGGTGCGAGCTTCGTCGGCCCCCCCCCCCTGCAGGACGCAGCCGAGCGCGGCCAAGCTGCACGGCGAGGAGAGGCGCACGGGGCGTGGCCCTCAGCCCAGCCGCTGGCGAGGGACCAGGCCAACGCTGGCGCAGCCCTCCTTGGCGACCAGCCGCTGGCGACGGCTGCTGATGGCCGTGCTGGCGTGGGCCGCAGTCGGATTTGACGTCGTCTCGGCAGGCCCGTTTTCGGTTGACAACAGGAGGGTCAGGCGGCGCTTGAGTGAACAGGTGCCAGTGGAGTGAGGGGCCCAAGGCCTTTCCCTGGGCTTGGGCACACCTGCGAGTGCTGCACCTGGCCAAGGGGGAGCGGTGAGGGCCGCCGACGGGCGGGTGGCCGATGCCCCTCACCCCCCCGCGCTCCCTGTCGAGGCCGCTGACGAGCGGGTGGCCGAGACCCTCGGCGGGCATAGCCAAGCTAAGGTGTCTAGTGACCAGAGGGGGAGGATGACGGCGCAGGAGGCCTGCATTGGCAAGGTCTGCCTCGGGCAGCAGCCCGCCCCTGAGTCGGGCCCTCGAGGGCCTGGCCCCCTGCGTGCTGGCCTGGAGGTCCTGGGCTGCAGCGGTAACGTCTGGAACAGGAGCGTCGAGGTCCTCGAGGCCTTCTTCCACGCCCACCAGTACTGGCCGCAGCTGGTCCTCCTTCGGGAGACGAGGCTAACCCAGGAGCGCCTTCCTGGGGCCAGGGCGCTGGCACGCCGCCTCGGCTACACCGCCTTCTTCCATGAGGCTGTGGCCACGGGCCTGTCTGGCCCGAACGCCACGTCGGGCGGCGTCGCGATCCTGGTGAGGGCTGGTCTCCAGGCAGAGGAGTCCGCATGCCAGATCCCCGCGGCCCTGCGCCACCGCCTCATCGGAGCAGAGGCGACGGCGCCATCGGGCCTCCGCCTCCTGGCCTTGGCGGGGCACTTCCAGCGCTGCTTGGGCCCGCGGGGGATCAACCTCGGCCTTTTCTCCTCGGTTGCGGACCTAGTGGCTTTCTCGCTCGTCTTGCCCTGGGTCCTCCAGGCTGATTTCAACGTGGAGCCCGAGCCCCTGCAGGAGCTGGGCTGGCCTGCAGCAGTTCGCGGTCAAGTGCTCGGACCCTCCGAGGCGACCTGCTGCGCCCAGGGCTGGGAGCACGTTTACGACTGGTTCGTCGCGTCGTCCGGCCTGGCCACGCGTTTCTCCAGGTGCTGGCAGCCGCGGCCCCCGCATACGGCCTGGAGGTCGGACGCGATGGCAGTCATGTGGGTGAAATGGCCTGCCGACGGGCCGCTAGACGGTCGCCTCTACCTCGACGGCTCTGCGCTCGGCCCTGAGTTCGTATGCGTCCGCAGGGCAGGCTGGAGTATCGTGCAGTGCGACGAGTTCGGCAACCTGCAGGCGGCGGTGCACGGCGTGGTCCGCCCCGACCTGTGCCTTTTCCAGACGGCGAAGGACGGCGAGGACTTCGCGGTGAGGATGCTGAGCCGCTACCTCGGGCCTTCGATCACCGAGATCAGCATTGACTGTGCGTCCACAGTCAGCTGCTTGAAGCTCGGCAGGAGGTATGCGACGGCGGCCTACAAGCCCAATGCTCACCTGTGGTCGGCCGTCTACGCCTCGCTAGACGTCGACTCGCTCATCGTGAACAGGGTTGAGGCCCACTGCGCCGAGATCGATGTTCGGGAGGGCAGGATCTCGGAGGGTCAGTGGCTTGGGAACGCCCACGCCGACAGGCTGGCGAAGGCGGGAGCGGCCCTCCACAGGGTCAGCGCGACAGCCAGGCGCGGGTTCTTCGGCGCGATGGAGGTCGTGAGAGAGCTCTCCAGGTGGATCGCGCAGGTCTCAATCGTCTGGCAGGGCAGGGCCCCCAAGGGCTGCGAGGGCCTCTCCGTGTGCGACGAGCGAAGGATGGCTGTCACCTTCGCGGTCCCGCTGGAGGAGCGTGCTGACGGACTGCGGGCGGCTCCCGCGAGCGATTCGGACGCCTCGCCCGCCGCCGTGGCGGCCCGCGGGGAGCAGGCAGGCAGCCGCCCCGCCGCTGCTGGTGCCTGGGTTTCGGCGGCACGCGACGGCGGTGTGGCGTTGGGCGCCCTGGTCTTCGCCGTCGCTGCCCACGCCCTCGCGTACGCCAGGTGCGGGGAGGACGGCGACGTGCAGGAGATCATTGCGTGCACCAGGTGCGGGGCGTATGCGAGGCTAGGCGGACGCCCAGGCCCGCAGCCCAAGCTCAGGGAGCGCTGTCCTGGGGCAACAGGCCTCCCCAGGTCGCTGCGTGACCAGAAGTCGCGGTGGGAGCGCGGCCTCCACCCTGGAGGCACGCCGCACGCCCGCGACACGCGGAGGAAGGGGGCGGAGGCCCCCCGTCTTCGCAAGGAGGCGGAGGTGCCGCAGGACGCCAGGGTGCGCGTCCTGAAGTGGCTCGGTGTTCAGCCTGATGCACCAGCAGGCGTCGCGAGCAGCGCCTTGGGGGCCGACGCTGCTGGGAGCGGCGCTGGCGGTGCGGCCTCCTCTTCGGCGGAGGTGCCCGCTGCGGCTGGAGGCACCGCAGCGGGCGCGGGTTCGAGGAAGGCCTGGCTGGATGCTTGCGGACTCGACGAGGAGAGCCTGCTGAGCTGGGCAGAGGAGGCCGAGGAGGCCCGACTCGAGCGCCAGAGCAGGAAGCGACGCAGAGATGACGGATATGGAGGTGATTGAGCCCGCGCTGGCCCCAGCCTTGGGGCGCTCGGCCCGCGCGATCGCGCGTGTGCCGAGCCTTGGTCGCTCCTGGCTGTGGAGCGCCAGTCTGCCTCTCCTCCTGTCCTCCCTCTGCGTCCGTCTCCTGTCCTCCTGTGCGTTTTGGACACCAGGTGGCCGCGGGCCTCTGCGCGTGGGCGTGAAGCTTCCTGCGCCTCGCCTGCCTCGCCGTGCCGCTTGGGGCTGTGCAAACATGTTTGGGGCGTCGCCCGTCGCGTGCCTGCGCGGTTGTATATATCCCAGCGCTTCGCGCTGATGCCCCTCGACGGGGGTCTGAGCTGACAGGCCGAGCGGTGCCTCGGGGCCGATGTGCCCTGGTGGCAGCCTTCTGCGGCTCGTCTGGGCTCTCGGGATCCCTTGTGGCCCGCCCCCTGTCTTGGGATGGCCCCTTGGGGCTCTGGCCCCTCAGTGGGGTCTGGGCCCCTTTGTGGGCTCTTTTAGCCTTTCTAGGCCCCGCGCTAACAGACACACAGACACAGACACACAGACACACAGACACACGGACACACCGACACACAGACACACAGACATACACACAGACACACATACACACAGACACACAGACACACACACAGGCACACAGACACACAGACACACAGACACACAGACACACAGACACACAGACACACTGACACACAGACGCACAGACACACAGACACACAGACACACAGACACACAGGCACACAGACACACAGACACACAAACACACAGACACACACAGACACACAGACACACAGACACACAGACACACAGACACACAGACACACAGACACACGGACACACAGACACACAGACACACAGACACACACAGACACACAGACACACAGACACAGACACACACACACACACACACACACCCGTATATATACTCATATTAAAATGGGGAGGAGTTCGCTGTTTCGGTATCCGGCCGTTTTGGACCCGTCGGGGGGCGCCAGGATGCGTTAAAGGAGGAGAAGAGGGGCGACGAGAGGGCCCGAGTGGCGTCCAAGAGGGCGCCAAGATGGCCCAAGAGCGCTCCAAGAGAGCCCGAGACCGCACAAGAGCGTTACAATATTGGTCCAACATGGTTTGAAGACAGCCCAAGAGGGCCTCCAGACGGCAAAGCTGCTTTCAAAAGGACTCCCACAAGGCACTCAGGGGGCGAAGCGTGGTTTTTGTTGCAACGATTTTTGATGGTTTTTCATGGTCTCGCTTTTTCGTGCTTCCGACGGTCCAAGACAGCACACGAGGCCACAGAAATCAGCTCAAGACGGCCCAAGAGGCACCCAAAGAGGGCGCCAGGACGGCGTAAGAGAGTCCCAAGACGGCCCAAGAGTGCCCCAAGACGGCCCAAGAGGTGCCCAAGATCGCACAACAGGGCCCCAAGACTGCCCCGAGAGGGGCACAAGGGGGGAACACGAACCGACAATTCGAGCCTTCGCCCCAAGAGGCCCCCAGGAGGCCCCAAGAGGCCCCCAAGTGAGCCCAAGAGGCCCCGGCCCCACGAGTTTCAAAGAGGCCCAAAAAGAGGCTCCAAGAGAACCCCAAACGGCCCCCAATAGGCCTCCCAAACTGCCTTCAAGAGCCCCATGGGAGGCCTCCCACGAATTCCGAACGAACTTCCAAGAGGCCTCTAACCCACAACCCAGGCACGGTGGCGGGATGGGCCGAAGGCCACTAGATGGTCCAAGACGAACAAGACGGCCTCCAGACGGCCTAAGAGGCCCCCAAAATATCCAAGAGGCTTCCCAGAGGTCTCCCAACAGAGCTCGAAGAGGCCAAAAAACATGCAGGTTCCATTGGTTTTTGAACAAATTTGGCGTTTCCGCCTGTTCCGCTTCCCGACGCTGCAAAACGCCCCAAGAGGCTCCGAGGATCGCCCCAAGACGGCCTAAAAGGCTTCAAAAGCGTCCCGAGGTGGCCCCAAAGGCTTCAAAAGCGCCGAAGAGACGTTCAAGACGGCCCGAGAGGGCTCCAACAGCGGCCCAGGATCGGGAACGTGAACCAGGAACCCGAGATCTTCGCCACAGGAGACCCTCAGGAGGCTTCGAGAGGTCCCAAAAAGCCCCAAAGAGGCCCCAAAGAGCCCCGAGAGAGGCCCCGAGGCCACTTGAGAACAACGGGAATTACAACATTTTTTTTTTTTTTTTTTTTTTTTTTGTTTTTTTGTTTTTTTCTTCCCCCCAAACCATCCTGTGGTGTTGGGTCCTCGTTTTGAAGAGACGGTGCCCCGCGTCTCCTTCCTTCCTCCTTCCTCCTCCTCCGCCTCCTCTCCCCTCCTATCATCCTCATCATCATCATCATCATCATCATCATCATCATCATCATCATCATCATCATCATCATCATCATCATCATCATCATCATCATCGTCATCGTCATTGTCATCGTCGTCATCGTCATCGTCATCACCCACTTCGGCACACCCCTCACACGTTTCGTGGCCCCGTAGGGAGCCCCACCGAAGGCCCCAGTGCTGCCGCCCGCATGCGTCCCGCACGCCCAATTCGGCACACCCCTCACACGTTTCGTGGCCCCATAGGGAGCCCCACCGAAGGCCCCAGTGCTGCCGCCCGCATGCGTCCCGCACACCCAATTCGGCACACCCCTCACACGCTTCGTGGCCCCATAGGGAGCCCCACCGAAGGCCCCAGTGCTGCCGCCCGCATGCGTCCCGCACACCCAATTCGGCACACCCCTCACACGTTTCGTGGCCCCATAGGGAGCCCCCCGAAGGCCCCAGTGCTGCCGCCCGCATGCGTCCCGCACACTCAATTCGGCACACCCCTCACACGTTTCGTGGCCCCATAGGGAGCCCCACCGAAGGCCCCGTGTTGCCGCCCGCATGCGTCCCGCACACACAATTCGGCACACCCCTCACACGTTTCGTGGCCCCATAGGGAGCCCCACCGAAGGCCCAGTGCTGCCGCCCGCATGCGTCCCGCACACCCAATTCGGCACACCCCTCACACGTTTCGTGGCCCCATAGGGAGCCCCACCGAAGGCCCCAGTGCTGCCGCCCGCATGCGTCCCGCACACCCAATTCGGCACACCCCTCACACGTTTCGTGGCCCCATAGGGAGCCCACCGAAGGCCCCAGTGCTGCCGCCCGCATGCGTCCCGCACACCCAATTCGGCACACCCCTCACACGTTTCGTGGCCCCATAGGGAGCCCCACCGAAGGCCCCAGTGGATGCGAGTGTTTCGTGGCCCCAGAGCTCCCCCCCATGGCTGCCGTCCGCATGCGTCCCGCACACCCAATTTCGGCACACCCCTCACACGTTTCGTGGCCCCATAGGGAGCTCCACCGAAGGCCCCAGTGCTGCCGACCGCATGCGTCCCGCACACCGATTTCGGCACACCCCTCACACGTTTCGTGGCCCCATAGGGAGCTCCACCGAAGGCTCCATGGCTGCCGTCCGCATGCGTCCCGCACACCCATTTCGGTACACCCCTCACACGTTTCGTGGCTCCACAGGGAGCTCCACCGAAGGCCCCAGTGCTGCCGTCCGCATGCGTCCCGCACACCCATTTCGGCACACCCCTCACACGTTTCGTGGCCACACAGGGAGCTCCGCCGAAGGTCCCAGTGGCGCAGTCCGCATGCGTCCCCGCCACTCATTTCGGCACACCCCTCACACGTTTCGTGGCTCCATAGGGAGCCCCACCGAAGGCCCCAGTGCTGCCGCCCGCATGCGTCCCGCACACCCATTTCGGCACGCCCCTCACACGTTTCGTGGCCCCACAAGGAGCTCCACCGTTGCCCACAGGGCCGCCACGAGGTCGGGAACGGCAAGAAGGAGGACGACGACTGGTGGCTGGAGCTCTACGTGCTGCTCTCGCGCGCCACGCGACACGAGGACCTCCTGCTCATGCGGGCGCCGCGCATCGAGTTCTTCCTGGCCGGGCCGCCGGCGGGCTTGCGGAAACAGCTTGGGCAGTTTGCGGCGCGCACGAAGCGGTGCAGGAGGGAGGCCACGGCCCTCGCCAAGGACCTCGGCTTCACTGAGTTTATCCGCGAGGCCTGACCTGAGGAGCGGCCCGCCCCAGCCGCTTCTTCTCTTGGCTGTCCGGCTGTTCGGCCTGGCGCCGCCGACGCTCCGCGCGCGTCGCTGGGACCCTCTCGGGGCGATCAGCGCGCGTCGCCCGAACTCCGCGCTGCGCTCTGTGCAGCGCCTCGCTCGCCCGTCGTCGCTCCGCCCGGCGGCCAGAGCCATGCGCGCTATGAGTTAGCCAGCAAACAATCTCTGTTCCGCTCAGCGGACGAACCGCGCGCGTCACTGCGACCCCCTCGGGGCGACCTGTGCGAGTCGCGAGGGCTCCGCATGGCGCTGCGCCCGCAGCCTTGGACGTTGGAGTGCGCGGGGAAAGGACATGGAAAAATGAGGAGAGGAAGCGGGCGCGATTCTCGCGCGGGGCGTGCCGACATGGGCGTCGCGGCGCGCGGGCGCTGCCGTCGAGGTTCCCAGGGAAGCCCCCCTGCAGAGGCTACGCCGCACAATTCGGCACACCTTCATACGGTTCGTTTCCCCATAGGGAGCGCCACCGAAGAAGATATTCACAATTGCGGTAGTCACAACTGCATATGGTTGGGTCCTTCGCCAGGATATTTTTTTTAACTTCGCCTGGCAGCTTCGCTACGCTTGCACAAAGGGAATGTCATATCTCCTCCTCATCCTCTTCCTCCTCTTCCGGTTCCTCCTCCTCTGCGGCCTCCTCCACCCTTTCCAACTCCTCTTCCTTCTCCTTCTCCCCCAGGGAACCTCTGCACCTCCCCTTCTCCTCCCTCTTCCTCCGGCTACGTCCAGCCGCGGCGAATAAAAGGGCCTCCGAAATGCTTTTTGGGCATGTCTTAAACTGTCGTGGGTGGACCGTAGGAAGTCTTGGAAGCCACTTGGGCCGTCTTCGTGGTTCTTGGAAGCCACGAGGAAGAAGTGTCATGTAATAGAGATCCCCAAGAGTTCGATCATCTAGCCTAGCTAGAACTTGAGCGCGCGCGACGCGCGCGATGGTTCTAGTACGCATATATATATATATGTATATATATGTATGTACGTATGTATGCACAAGATTACATTGGCGCTTCGCGCCATTCATCTTGATCCTTCAAGTTCGGCATGCAGGCGGAATGTGTGGGATATCTAAATCACATCGCGGTAGCTGGTATCGTCTGGTGGCCGCTTGTTCCCGCGCACTGGCCCACGAGAAGCAATGGGAAACCATACGAATGAAAACCAAACAAAACAACGCAATATCAAGTAATGCCGCAGAATACAAAGCAATGCCAAAGCAATGATGCCATTGTCAAGTAGTCAGCGAGCGGCAACGTTCATCCGAGCGTCGCTCTGAAGCCAAGAGGTGGCAGCGGGTCGCAACGGGGCGCACTGAAGGGCAGCATTCTCGGGGTCGCACCGAATCGTGGGTTCGCGACGGATTTCCGGGGAATGTTGTTGCAAACCCGAGGTTCGTGTCAGGTCGAAGCATTCGTAGGAACACGCCTTTTTTGAGGACGCACAACCGTGCAACATAATGACCTTCGGGGACCACCGTGTGACTATCACATGGGCTCGCTCGTCGCCTAGGTTGCCTGGTCGCGCAATGGTAATGGGAAGCAATGCGAATGAATGCCAACAAATCCTCGGTGGGAAGCTGACGTCGCGAAGCCTCGGTGGGACGATTATTCCGATACACGGAGAGACAGCAACGACGCGGGAAGTAACCACCTTCCGCTTGGGGACCTCTGGAGGCCTTTGGGCGCGTGTTGAAGGCCTTTGTGGGTTCCCTCGAGCTTGTCGCGACCAGGCCTGTGGACTTTTGGACCTTTCGCGACCAGGCCTTCTTGGGCGTCCTTTCGGGGCCCTTTTGGGCGGTTTTCGGGTCGCTGCGGGTTCCTGGAGCCATCCTGGAGCCATCCTGGGGCCGTCTGGGCCGTCCTGGGCTATCTTGGGGGCCTCCCATGGCCGTCTTGGGCCTCCCTTGGAAGCTTATTGGGGGCCTCTTGGGCCCCCTTTGGGTCGTCTTGAGGTTCTCTTCGGATGTCGTGGGGCCCTCTTGGGTCGTGTTGGAGCTGTCTTGAAGCCCTCTTGAGCCGTCTTGGGGCAATCTCGGGAGGCTCTTGAGCCGTCGTAGACGCTGCGAAGTAAAAGCTACGAACATGCTGAAACCGCACGTTCTACTAAGGGAATGGAGCGATTTATGCCTCTAGGGGGTCCTCTTGAGGACCTCTTGGGGCGTCTCGGAGGCCATCTAGGCCACTCTGGGAGCGATCTTGTGCTGTCTTGGGGCTTTTTGGGTCTGCTGGCAAGGCCCGGCAAGGCGCCCTTGGAGGCCTGAAACTGCTTGTGGACCTTTTCCTGGAACGTCCAGGGGTCCCAAAGCCATGAATCCCTGGAGTCCAGGATTTGTGTGTGTGTGTGTGTGTGTGTGTGTGTGTGTGTGTGCGTGCGTGCGTGCGTGCGTGCGTGCGTGCGTGCGTGCGTGCGTGCGTGCGTGCGTGTGTGCCTGTTTGTGTGTGTGTGTGTGTGTGTTTGTGTGTGTGTGTGTGACGGGTTTTCGCCCCCGCCCGGATGGTAAACATTAGGAAGAGGAGTATTCCCAAGCAGAGCTTGCACTTAGGG
Organism: Prorocentrum cordatum; assembly: GCA_963575745.1. NCBI lineage: Eukaryota > Dinophyceae > Prorocentrales > Prorocentraceae > Prorocentrum > Prorocentrum cordatum. Next base: position 49,786 of record CAUYUJ010017454.1, on the reverse strand, counting down.
TTTCTCATTTCTTTTCTAAGGAACTCGGACTGTACGTTGGTATTGCGGCTTTGTGGTTGCCGTCGCCGCCCCGTCGCTGCCTCGTCGCCGCCCGTATTCTGGGCCTGTCCGTCGGTCTGGCGGCTATGTGGTCGCCTTCGCCGCCCCGTCGCCGTCTGGGCCTGCGTTGCTTTGCATTGCTTTGCGTTGCTTTGCATCGCATGGCTTTGATTCGCATTGCTGTCTTTGCGTTGCTTCCCACAGTTTTGCATTGCTTTGCACTGCTTTGCGTTGGTTTGCATTGCATTGCTTTGCGTTGCTTTACATTGCTTTGCATTGCTTCACGTTGTTTTGCATTGCTTTTCATTGCTTTGAATCGCTTTGAATTGCGTTGCTTTTCGTTGCAGTGCTTCGTATTGCATTGCACCGCGATGCACTGGTTTGCATTGACTTTCATTGCTCTGCATTGTTGTGAATTGTTTTGCAACCGCATTGCATTGGTTTGTATTGCTTTGAATTGCTTCACCGTTCTTTGAATTTCTTTGCATTGCTTTGCATTGCTTGTCATTTCTTTGCGTTGCTGTGCAACACATAGAATCTCCATTCTGAAAAGAACTTCCTTCGACTCTACCCCTCGAATTCCTGGTACCCCCTGGGACACTGCGATCTACATATGGTTCTGCCCCATGGTTCGTTTTAAACATGAGTTCGCACCATCCCAACCAGGCCCGTATCGCCCCCCCTCACCCCTTCATCCCTGTCACAAAGTACTAAAGTTCTATACTCGCGCACGTGTGTACCCCAAATCGTCGTCAACTTTCAAAGTTATCTTGCAAACCACGAGACAAAGTCCACACGCGCGCGGCGTCGCGCGCGCATTTCAAAATCCGTCATTCAAGATCGTCAGGCTGCTGATGGATTTTTAAGATCGAGGTTTCCGAAAACGGTTTCAGTTCGTAATCGCCCCTCGCCATTTTTAAGATTTCCCAGAAGGTCCTACGGGAAGGTGTTGGACTCCCGCACGGAACCATCTTCTCGTCCGCCTTTTCATCGTCACCACTGCCCTCGTCCTCCTCGGCCCGACGAGTGAGAGGAGTGAAAGGAGGAGGAGGAGGAGAAGGATGAGGAGGAGAAGAGGAAGAGGAGGGAGGGGGAGGAGGAGCAGGAGGAGGAGGAACAGGAACAGGAACAGGAGGAGGAGGAGGAGGAGGAGGAGGAGGAGGAGGAGGAGGAGGAGGAGGAGGAGGAGTAATGAGCAAATCATCCAATACTTCTTACTGCAACGTCCAGCTCTCACTTCATCTCCAACTGCAGCGTATACCGCGTATCTGAATACGGGTCCTATTACAGGTCCTTGTCACAGCCACAAGTGCAGCCCCAGTTACGGCTCCTACTGCAGGCAGCAGCGCAGCTCTCACTAGAGCTCTTCCGACTGCTCCTACCACGGCTCCTCGAACAGGCCGTACTACAGCTTCTGTGTAGCCAAGCGCACATCATTCTCAGAGCTCTTCCTTATGCATCCCTCACTACAACTCCAGTTAGAACTCCTGCAGCAGCGTTTCACACAGGTCCTTCAACAGTTCCTTCTGCAATCCTGCGCACAGCTCTCACTACAACTCCTGATGCAGGCATATTCAATTGCAGCTGATGGCGCACATCCTGTTCCATATCCTAGTGCAGCTCTTGTTGTAACTCCGAGTGCAGATAATAGCACGGTTTGCATGTATGCTGCGGCCGACATGCTTATTATACGTCGAATTGCCAACGTTCGTAATACCCCAATCCAACTCTCAAGGCATTTTCCATTACAGCTCTTGCTATAGTTCCCAGCGCAGCTCCTACTGCAACGTACCCTACCGCTTTCACTACAGCTCCTCTTACAGCGCAGGCTGCATATCGAAATACAGCTCCCATTACAATCCCTTGGCACATCCACTAATACAGCTCCCGTTGCACCCTGTACTACAAGCAGTTCCAGTCGTACAGCTCTCACTGCAGCTCTTACTACTGCCCCCCGGCTGCAGCTCCTAAACCAGGCCGTACTGCAGCTCCTTACTACAGCAGGGAATACACCTCTCAGAGCTGCTCATCGATAGCTCTCACTACAACTCCGACTACAACCGCTACACCAACTCCTTCCACAGCTCTTACTACAGCCCCATTTAGCACTTCCCACCACAGCTGCTCGCATCGCTCTCACTACACCTCTTGCTATAGTTTCTGTTACAGTTGATGGTGCAATCCTACGGCGTATCCCAGTGCAGCTTTTGTCTGTTTTTGCAAATCCGGCCGCGGCCAGTAGCACAG
>CAUYUJ010017454.1:15000-45000 GCA_963575745.1 Prorocentrum cordatum | reverse complement strand
TGCCTTTCGTGGCCCTGTTGCATCCCTTCGTGGCCCCCTCGCTTTTTTTCGTGGCCCCATATATGTATGCCCTTCGTGGCCCCCGCTCGTTCGCGCCCGTGGTGGCCCTATATGCATGCACTTCGTGGCCCCGCTGTCGCCCTTCGTGGCCCCCTCGCTGCCCTTCGTGGCCCCGTTGCTGCCCTCAGTGGCCCCGTCCTTGCCCTCCGCGGCCCAGTATACGTATGCCTTCGTGGCCCCCGCTCGTTCGCGCCCGTTGTGGCCCCATGTGCATGCCCTTCGTGGCCCCGCTGTCGCCGTTTGTGGCCCCCTCAATGTCCTACGTGGCCCAGTTGCTACCCTCAGTGGCCACATCCTCCCCCTCCCCCTCCCCCTCCCCCCCTCCCCCTCCCCCTCCCCCTCCTCCTCCTCCTCCTCCTCCCTCCTCCTCCTCCTCCTCCTCCTTCTCCTCGTCCTCCTCCTTCACCTCCTCCTCCTCCTCTGTCTTCCTCCTCCTCCTCCTCCTTCTCCATCGTCACCTGCCACGCCGGTTTCTTTCCTGCGGTCCTCCTCTCCCCCTCCCCTTTCCCCCTTCAGCTTGTGCTCCTCCCCCTTTGCTGGGGAATCCAAAAGGTACCGATACCGCTACTCCCCAGACCTCTCCTGGGGTGCGTTCTGACCAGAATTTCGAGGCGAATCCAGCGGTGGCGACGAGGGCCCCCCAGGAGTCCCCCCAAATGGGGAAAACGAGGGAGGCGTAGAGGCATGGGTACCTTTTCCTCCTCCGATCTGCAGCCACTTCGGCTCAACTTGGCCACCTCCTCCGAAGGCGGCCAAGCCGAGGAGCCTTCCGCTCGGCCCGAGGCCCCGGCGCCCGGCCTGGCGCCGGCGCCGGGGCCCAGCGCGCGGCAGCGAGCCTGGCGTGGCGCAGCAGCACGCCGCGGCAGGTCCCCGCCACGTCGGCGTGGCAGCGGCACTGGCGCGAGCGTTCTACCCAGAGATCCAGCGTCTTGAACAAAATCACGACGGAGTTTTTGTCGCAATCTTCGGCCTCTGGAGGCCGTCGCCGGGCCGCGGGACCGTCAAAAAACGACTCCGGATGAAAAGCCGGTCTTGGGGAATGGGTCGAGACTTCCGGGGATCCCGTCTTGAAAAAAGTACGACGTCGGATCTCGGGGTAGGCCGAACGCCGCCGGTGGCCGAGAGTTGGCCACCACTCTAGGCATCCAGGATGGGGTCCGAGCGGATGGGGTCGGAGGATCGCGCCGTGTCGTCGATGCATCGGCGATGCGGCTCGATGTGGAGCCCGATTTTCTCCACGCTGGAGTCGCCGATGCATCGCCGATGTCGCCGATGCATCGCCGATGCATCGCCGATGCATCGCCGATGTATCGGCGATGCGGTGCGATCCTCCGACCCCATCTACTCCGGCCCGGAGGCCGCTAGCCACGGGCCCAGACATGAGCGCGTCGTAAAAGGAAAAAATAGTAGGATGGAAGGTTTGGGCCCGTTTTCGGCCTCGGGGGGCCCGCGCCGGGCCTCAGGACCGTCAGAAAACAACTCAGGATGAAAAGCCGGTCTTGGGGAAAGGGTCGGGACTTCCAGGGACCCCGTATTGAAAAAGTCAGGACGTCGCATGTCTGGGGAGCGGTCTCGACTACGCGTACACACTGCTCATTTCTAATTCTTCGACAGGTCTTTGATTTTTTTGGGGGCCAAGATCCTTTCATTTCTAATTGTTCTATCCTTGGCCTCTTCCTGTCAGGAGGGAAAGAAACACACAGACACAATTAATCGACGACTCCAAGGAAAATATGCAAAAATATGGGAAGTGGTGGGGAAGACAAAAACCCAGAAAATATGGTAAAATATGGGGGATATTTTTATTTGTGTGTATTTATTTGTGTGTTCCAGTTCCCCTTCATCCTGGCCACTAGGGGGCCTGGAACAAGTAGAAACGAGCACAATCAGAAATGAGCACGATTAGACATGAACGACGTGCAGGACGGCCCCCTCGCCAGAGTGACCTCCGGTGCGGGCCCACCGGGGTCCCCCGATCGCCGACCGCGACGCGATCCCAGACCCCCGACGCCGGGATTTTTTTTTCGCAGCGGCGACCCCCAGAGGTCTGGCTGGACCCCTTCCCCCGGATCGGTTTTTCATCCCGAGTCGTGATTTTTGATGGTCCCGAGGCCCGGCAAGGGCCCCCGGAGGCCGAATCGGGAGCCTTGAGACGGGGGTCAATGCAAACGGGGGTCGGCCAGAGCGCCGGATCTTGCAGGATCCTGCAGGGCCAGGGGCGCACTGACCCGGGTTTGGGTGCAGGATCCTGCAGGATCTGGCAGGATCCTCCGCGTGGACCTGGGTTTGAGTGCAGGATCTTGCAGGATTCTGCAGGGCCTGACTGGCCGCGACCACCTGAACGCATCGGCGGGCGAGGGGCTCTGCAGTCCACCTCCGTATTTTCTGCGCGTTTCATCTCGGCATGCTCACGCTTTCGCCAGTAGCTGCAGGCTGAGTGGTTGGGTTGGAGCCCCAGTCTGGCACCGAGAGGACTAAACAACAAAAAAATTCTGCAGGGCCTGACTGACCCGGGTCTGGATTGACCCGGGTCAGCAGGTCCCCGACTGAAGATGGCGAGACACTTCGCGTCGCGATGTTTTCACCCTGCGAGGGGGTCTGGGATAGTAGCGTCTTGCGCGCTCGCGCGTCGCCGGCGGCGGCCTGAGCCGGGCCTCGGCGGCTCAAACCGTATCAGGAGGGAAAGAGACACACAGACACAAGTCACCGGCGATTCCCCAGAAAATATGGGAAAATATGGGAAGTGGGGGGGAAGAAAACAAAAACAGAAAATGTGGGAAAATATGGGGAATCCGGTTAGTTGTGTATATTCATTTGTGTGTTTGTGGGCCCCTTCAGACGACGACGACGACGCTTCGGTGGCCCTGATGGATCGGGCCCTAAGGCCCTCAGGCTGAACCTTCACTGTCTGAGGCCGGTCGTCCCGAGGGTTATGTTGTCCCCACCGACTTTTTCCTGGATCACCATGTGGAGTTTCGAGCACCAAGGTAGTACCGACACTGCCCGTTTTTCGCGCGTCGGCCTCTGGGAGGCGATGCCTATTCGTTCGGCACCTCGCCAGCGCGTCGGGCAGACGCTGCTTCGATGCTCTTCGGGGGTGCTCGAGCTTGTTTCCGGGATGTGGTCCTTGAGCACAGTCGGGGCGCTGAAGAAGGAACCCTTTTCGTTGGGGAGGGGCTCCGTGTTCCTTCATTGTTCCACAGTTTGCCCTGGGTTTCCCTTGAGTTGTCGATGGGAAGTGGAAGTTTAACTTATGAAAGAGAAGGGGCTTCGTTCCTTATTCAGGGTCCCTTAGGTCAACGCCTCGACCGTACGATGGGAGCAACACAACCCGAGGGCCCCATCCTTCAGGACCCCAGCTCTGAGTCGCCGAAGGCCGCTCCCGAAGGCTCGACCAGCCGAGCAGCCGAGGCCGCTCGAGGCCTTGTGTGGTGCGGCCTGCGCGCGGCGTCGGGCACCCGCCGCCCACGATCCTCGCGGCGGGGACCTGGCAGCAGTCGTTCCGATGTCCGCAGCCGCGCCTGGGCCAGCCACGCCGAGGACTCCCGATGCCCCCAGGCTTGTTGCGGCGACCAGCTGCGGCTCCTCCGAGGAGTCGCCGCCCTCACTGCCGGGCACGAGCAAGCGCGCGTTCCGCGGCGAGCACCTGAAGATCCCAGGCGCGGACGAGACGCCCACGACCGAGTCGGTCGGGGACTCCGCCCATGCGCGCATCACCTCCATGAGGACACCCGTGTCGGCACACCTCGGCTCCGTGCGCAGGTCGCTGGAGTTGGACGCGGCCACCAGCACGCCGGGCAGTGCGAGCAAGCCGGTCGTGAGGCGGTGGAACAGCGGTCTTGCGTGGGGCGAAGACGGGCTTTCGCGTCACTGCTATGTCTCCCTCTCGGAGCCAGGTCTCCTTCCCTGGCTGTGCTGCCTGACTCCAGGCTTCTGCCTCTTCGGTACGCTGTTGGTTATTCTCGCCGCGGCCGCCTTCAGCCAGGTGGCGTTTTATTATCTGACGGCGCTCCTGACGGGATACGTAGCCTGCTGGAGCGCTAATCTCGCGGTGTCCTGCACCGTCGGCTTCCTGAACATGCGCCGAGACTCTTCCAAGGATTGGCACGCGATGCTCAGGGAAGTGCAGGCCAAGACGAGCAACGCTTCCGTCATGCACATCGTCATCCTGCCGAATTACAAGGAGGACGAGGAGATGATGTTCGATACGCTCTTGAACATCGCAAAGTCCCCGCTCGCCAAGGACTGCATACGGATAGCGCTGGGTATGGAGGAGCGCGAGGGCCCCAGCGGCCAGCAGAAGGCGGAGCGGCTCATAGCCCGCTGCAAGGGCATGTTCTCGGACATGTTCGCCACCTTCCACCCCCCGGGCCGCCAGGGTGAGACAGCAGGGAAGTCCTCCAACACGCAGTGGGCGTACCGCGGTACGCTGGAGCGGTACGCGGACGAGCTCACGACCTGGGACCCGTCTCGCGTCTTCCTGACCGTGGGCGACGCGGACACCATATGGAACCCGCAGTACTTCGACTGCCTGGCGTACCGCGGGCTCACGATGCCAAAGGAGGAGGCGTCCATTGTCGGAACATGTCCACGCCCATCGCTGCGGAGTCGTGCCCTGGGACCTCGAGGAGTGGTGGCTATGGAAGTCTGCCCGCCCGCGTAGGCGGACAGATGTCCATATATCCATCGCTTCCCGATTCCCTGGGACACGAACCCGTGGCAGCGGACATGGACATATTCTGGCGGCGCAAGGTGGCGTGGACGATTTGGCAGCCGCCGCTGTTGCTCTTCCGCAACCTCTTCGCGGTGCCGGCGTTCACCCGGCTGTCCGGCTTCGGCACGTTCTTGTTCGAGCTGGCCGGGCTAGCGAACCAGAGGGTGGGCGTGCACTTCTGCTTCTCGTCTTACTCCCTCACGCTGGCGCTCCTCTGATCAACTGCGAGCCCCCACCCCTGCGGGTCCAGTCGACGCTGGGTCATCGGACACCCCCGCTGGGGCTCGTCTGGCTGCAGGCATCCTGTCGGCTTCCGAGCCCCGGCGGGCGTTTCAGGAGTCCGACCTGCAGGGGTAGGGTCCGCGTGTGGCTGCCCAGGCGTTGGCCTCCCACCGGGTGATCCAGGGCTGGGACCCTGACGTGATCGCGGAGGACCACCACATGTTCTGCAAGTGCTTCTTCGGAGCCATGTGGGAGGCCGCCAAGTCCGAGGGCGACAAGGACAAGGACCCCGAGCTCATCGAGCCAAAGGTTCGCCTCTGCCCCGTGTGGCTGCCAGCCGAGGTGGGCGCCGCTGGCGACGGTGGTTGCGGCGATGCCGCCGACGACGACGACGACGACGACGGCTGGAGACGACGACGACGACGGACGGAGACGACGACGACGGACGGAGACGACGGACGGAGACGACGACGACGCACGAAGACGACGACGACGACGGACGGAGACGGCGACGACGACGATGAAGACGACGACGATGACGACGACAACGACGACGTCGACGACGACGACGGACGGACGATGACGAGGACGGACGGAGACGACGACGACGACGACGGACGGACGACGACGAGGACGGACGGAGACGACGACGACAACGACAACGACGACGACGGACGGAGACGACGACGACGATGACGGTTGGAGATGAGGACGACGACACGACGACGGACGGAGACGAGGACGGACGGAGACGACGACGACGGACAGAGACGAAGACGCCAAAGATGGACGGAGACGACGACGTCGACGACGGACGGAGACGAAGACGACGACGACGACTGCGACGACGACAACGACGACGAGGAGGACGGAGGGAGACGACGACGACGACGGACGGAGACGACGACGACACGACACGACACGACGACGATGATGCTGCCGATGATGATGCTGATGATGATGATGATGATGATGATGACGATGACGGTGTTGTTGACGGTGACCGTGACGATCACGATGATGACTATGACGATGACGATGACGATGACGATGACGATGACGATGACGATGATGATGATGATGATGATGATGATGATGATGATGATGATGATGATGATGATGAGGATGAGGATGAGGATGTTGCTGATGCTGCTGCTGATGATGATGATGATGAGGATGAGGATGAGGATGATGCTGCCGCTGCTGCTGCTGACGATGATGTTGCTGATAATGCTGATGATGATGGTGATACTGATGATAATCATGATGTTGATCATGATGATGATGATGATGATGATGATGATGATGATGACGATGGTGCTGCTGCTGCTGATGATGATGATGATGTTGATGCTGATGCTGAGTATGACGATGCTGCTGATTATGATGGTAATGATGATGTTAATGCTGATGCTGATGATGCAGATGACGATGATGCTGACGATGACGATGGTGCTGCTGATGATGATAATGCTGCTCATGATGATGATGATGATGATGATGATGATGATGATGATGATGCTGATGAATACGATGATGTTGTTGATGTGCTGAGGATGAGAATGATGATGATGATGATGATGATGATGATGATGATGATGATGATGATGATGCTGCTCTTGATGTTGATGGTGATGATGATGATGAGATTATGATGATGATGATGATGGTGATGATGATGATAATGATGATGGTGATGATGATGATGATGACGATGATGATGGTGACGATGATGATGATGATGATGATGATGATGATGATGATGATGATGATGATGATGATGATGATGTTGATGCTGATGATGATGCTGATGATGATGATGAGGATGATGATGCTGCTCCTGATGATGCTGGTGATGATGATGATGATGATGATGATGATGATGATGATGATGATGATGATGATGATGATGATGATGATGATGATGATGATGATGATGATGATGATGATGATGATGATGACCATGATGTTGTTGATGATTTGTTGATGATGATGGGAGCAGAGCGTGTATGATACAAGAAGAAGGGACTGTGATCTGCAGCTTTCTCGGACCGAGCCCGCCCCGCGCAGGCGCCGGGCGAGCTCGCGCGTGGGGGCGCGGAGGGCCCGAGAACCGAACGCGGGCCACCCACGTGCCTGCCCAAGGGTTCGAGGCCTACTCCAGGCTTGGGCCCCTCCTCCTCCTCCTACTCCTCTTCCTCCTCCTCCTCCTCCTCCTCCTTCTGCTCCTCCTCCACCTCCTCCTCCTCCTGCCTCGCGGCCTGGCGCGGGGGAGCCCTGGATCGTCGCCAGCGCGGCGGGCGCTCGGGACGGCCGCCGCGGGGCCGAGAGCCAGGGCGAGCCGGAGCCTCCCCCGGCCACCCCCTGCAAGCCGCCCAGGGGGGTCGGCAACGGCGGAGCCACCAGCACCTCCAGCCATCTCGCGGGCTGCTGCAAGGGCGTCAAAGCTCCACTGCTAAGCCGCCTGGGGGTGCCCGGACTCGGCAGGGGGCCTCCTCGGCGTCCAGAGAGGAGGCGCGGTCGCGTGGCAAGCGATCGCGCCCAGGCTGGGTGGTGGCAAGTACGTCAGTGGGCGTTGCCGCCTGCGTCGTTTCCAAACGCTCGAGGAGGGTATCGATAGGTTCTTCGCTGAGCGGAGGACCCCGGGAGCCGCAGCCACCGTCACAGTCTTCGACTGGACGGGAGCGTGTTGACGAAGCTGCCGCCTGGCGCGCTGCAGCAGACTGGCGATGTGATGCAGTGGTCGTGGCTGCTTCAGCTGCCGATCGCTGGCGCTCGGGCCCCAGGATGTGAATGGAACCCGCATAATACCCTCATATATACTCCTTATCCTTACCTCTCCTGCGCCTGGCCGTTTGGGCTCAGGTATTGAGATATATCGATCAGACCTTGATCGTGCGGGAGGGAAAGATATCCATCTATCCCTCCTTCTCTCTACCAACGGATCAGGGGTTCTGTACCCTTGTACTTCAACCCCATGCACAGGTTATCAGCCCTGTAAAGCTCACCCTCACCGACTCGCCCGCGGTGACCTCGCATGCGAGCCTGATGGAGCCACTTCGGCGCATGCGCCGCAAGGGTTCCATCGGGGCCTCGCGTCCGAGCTCTCCCACGGCACGACGGCTCGGTGACGAGTTGGAGAGCATTAGTGCGGACTGTGTTGGTGTTCCTGATACCCCCCCCAGCTCCGAAGGACCCGAGGCGCGACTAGCTGCTGAACTTCACCGCAGCGCCGCCCGCGGGGGGACAGGAGAAGGAGTAGGAACAGGAAGGAAGGAGTTTCACACGCCGACCTTCGATCCTCCCTCCCCTTCCCCGTCGGGAGCAATCCCAACCGCGTCAGGCGAAAGCCTTACTGGTCTCGATACTCCAGGGCGCTTTCGCGCTAACCGCCGATGGACCTCAGGCGCTGGGACCCCCAGCCCTGCGACCGTCCCTGTGGCGGAGCACGTTGCCACCTTCGAGGAACTCAGTAGGCCAGTGTCGGCACAGCCACAGACGCGGTACCCCAAGGTATCCTCGGATGAGACACCACACACACATGGTCCGAGTCGCAGCTCGTCCGCGCGCAACCGCCGTGGAGCCCCAGGCCCATGCGGCGAAAGTAGGTCGAGCCCGCGCACTGCCTCTCAGAGGCCATGCACTCCCCGCGACAGGGGACACAGGGAAGCTGACGCTCCCCACCTCTCCATCTCAGACGACCAGCTGGCGGAGACGTCCGCCGCAGGTGACATAGCTGAGCTCAGAGACCAGGTTGAAACCTTCGTGTCCAGCCAATGCTCTGGACTGCTGCAGAGCGTTCAGACGAACGCCACCGATACTGCAGCCATGCGCCGCGATCTTGACGGCGCCTTAGGGATCATCGATTCCAGGATCGCCGAAGATCGACGCATCATAGGAGAACTGCAGTGCCAGGTTGATCGTGAGGTGTCACACTCAGGTGAACGAACGGCGATGGTCGAGAACCTGCGCAACTACCTCGCGCAGATGGAGCAACAGCTTGCGCTCGTACGCGACACAGGCGTATCAGCAGTCAGGATTTTACATGATGAGATTCACGACCAGCTCCGCAACCGACCAACCCCAGCCGAGGCCGCAGACCTTGGCGACGTTCAGTCTCGGATCAATGATCTTCGATCTTATCTAGACCACACTACGGCGACGCTTCGCACCGAAGCACACCAACTCGTCGAACCTGATCGACATGTTGCAGCGTACTGAGAGAGTCAAGGCTTGATGCGACCAACGCTGTCGTGCAGCCACTCGCTAACCGGATCTCTGACATAGAGCAGCGTTTTCCTGGTGTACAGGACGCCCTGGCAGAGTTGCGTGTCGGACGAGCCCAGACTGATCAGCTGGATTTTCCTCCCACGGTTTGCGATTTCGCCCGCCTCGCTGACAGGTTGCAGGAGGTTCAGCAGGCGGCGGACCACGCGCAGTTGGAGCTCTCCCAGGTTATTCATGAAAGAGATACTGAGAAGGTACGTGTAGAGAGTTACCTCGCACGTCTGGAAAGCGAGATGGAGGCACAAAGCGCCCGTCTCCGAGCATGCGAGCATCGACTTGATCGGTATTCACAACGTTCTCGGGATACTGATGAGTATACACGCCAAAAGGTGGGTCAAATACACGAAGACATGACGAGCTGGACGAATCAGCTGATCGACCACACTAACGACACCAACCTCCACCTTCGACCTGCAGCCGACCCGCACAGGCCGACGGCAGCGTCCGCCGAAGCACCACAAGCTTCCGCAGGACAACAACGACGTACGTCACCAGGAGCAGCCTCCGCGGCAGCTTCTGCACAGACACGTCATGTGTCTCCTGTGCGCACAGAACCAACCACCGACGGTGCACCGATACCCTCACAACCATTGTCTGCGGTGTCGGTCCATGCAACGACTCAGATCAAGGAGTCAGACACCGTTCGAGTCCCTGTCTTGCCTAAGATCACGCAGCTGCTGGAGTGGCAGCAAAAAGTACGGAAGAACTTCGGGGCCGCCTCAGGGCGACCATCTAAAGCATGCGCTTTCCTATGCGTGGCTGAACAACCCGAATGTACATTCGAGGATTTACAAGACAGCGGAGACTTTGAGAGCATCGATTGCAAACTCGCTACCGCTCTGAGCGACATCTTATCCTCGGACTTACGCTACCAAATCAGGCTCATCGAGACTAAAGAGCACAAAGCAGGACGCATGCTCAAAGGACGCCAGATCTACTGGCATATCCTGCAGTCCTACAAAGTGACAGAAGTTGACGACGACCTGCACGATTTCGAGCGCCTTAAAGAACTGAGGATGAGAGATGACGATCTGCAACGTTTCATTACCGATTGGGACGCCTTACTCTTGGAATGCCGAGAAGTACCCGATCCAAAGATATTGGAATCGCTATTTTGTACACAGATTCGTAGACATGTATGGATGAAACAAGACATGTACGAGTACCAGCGCATGAAGATGAGCAACCCAAATCGTACCTACGGTTGGCTTCGACAGCGTGTCCTGGACATACTGGAGATGAAACAATTGGAGAAGAATCAAAACAAGTTACGGTACGAACATGAGACACGATCTCAGGTCAACGCGTGCGCTGCATGGAAGAAAGGCAATTGTCGCAACGGTGAACGGTGCAAGGCTTTACATACATATTCCAGGGATTGGAAGAACAACAAATCTTCCAGAACATCAACGGCTGGTGGCAACCCCCGCCGTAGTATGTCCACTCCTGCGAACCACAAGAAGCCAGCATCGAAACCATTCTGCTTCGATTTCGCCAAGCGCAACACATGTGCCAGAGGTGATAAGTGCAACTTCCCACACGTCGCACAGTGCAAAGATTTCGCACAGAACAAGTGCACAAAAGGCGACAAATGCAAATACGCTCATCTTGCACCTGGTGCAAAGACTCCTGAGCGAAGCCCGAGTCGACCACGGACCTCCAGCCAGGATAGCCGTGGCCGATCACCATCCCGCGGATCAGGAAGCCAACGGTCTTCACAACGCGGGGGGTTTCGCTACGCAAGCGATTCACGACAGGGACGTGACAACCGACGCCAATACGACCGATCTCATTCGACATCTAGGAGGTCCCAAGATTCTCGCAGTCAATCGAGAAGTCGTTACGACAGATCTTCGAGATCTACCTCCCGAGGACGAGACAATCGTGGCGGCGGACGCGGCAGTCCACGCGGCCGTGACAGATCAGATGGTAGTGACAAAGGACGTGGCAAACGTTATCCGAGCCGCGGATCGTCCCGTGGTTCACCCAACACCAGAGCACGTTCTCCTGCCAACTTTCGACGTTCACGCCGTTCAGACCGCAGTTGCGTCATCCGTGACAAGACCCTCATGGCCAACACTAAGGCCACAGCGACATCTACCAAGACACGTCGTCGGATACGCTTCGACGTGCGCAACGTGGATTACTACTTCCATACCATATCTGGCAGAGCCAGACTGGACAAATGGAAAGAGCTGCCGAACGAGGGTGACATCGTCAAAGTACCAGATCCATTACCACAACGATGGTGGGATGAAAGTGCAGATGCCTTACGAGAATGTCAAAAAGAGGCACAACTATGGTGCGACGAACTATATGACTACCGACACAACAAAGAGTCGGTGGCCACACCAACTGCGATCCGAAAGTATGACGACACTGTCAAGCAGTCATCAAAGACTGACCAGACGACAACAACGACAAAGCAAGTCGACCCTCCACGTTCGACTGCAGCATTGACAAGGTCTTGGGTTCTCGACAGTGGTTCTGCTCATCATATTCAGGGAAAACGCGAACTTACGCAGACCGAGTCGGATCGCATATCTATTCGCGAAGAGCATATTCTGGAAACTGCAAATGGTGATCGTACCGTCAATGAGCACTACGACATACGGCTACCCGAGGTTGGACTACATAGTTCAGCCCTTGCTTTGCCAGACTGCCCATCATTACTATCAGTTGGGAAATTAATTGAGGTTGATGGCTTTCGACAGCTTTGGGATCCTGAGCTGGGCTACCTGCTTCAGGATCCGGGGGGCCAATGGTATAATATTCCAGTCAACAATCGAGTGCCAGAGTTACGACTCGACGACTTGACACTGATACCACCACCACGTTTATGCACTTCGTCAGCACCCCGCCGTCGTCAGCGCAAGCGTTCATCCGCCCGCTGTAACGACGCTTGTTGGTGCTGCAAAACTACAGAGCAACCAACCACTGCAGAAGAGCTACGGCCCCACATAGGGACCTGCCCCAAGAGACCACATGTCGGAGAGGGAGGAGGAGCACGGACCACCACGGTCGAAGAACCTCCCGACACAAGCACAGACGAGCCCAACGTGGACACAACCACCGACTCGCCTACGTCTCAGACGCAGTGTTCTCCTACACAATGCGGGGGGCTAGATATACCTCAAGCAGATAACGACATACCGACAGAGGCGCCTACGCGAACGCACCACGACAACGATCGAGTTCTCCCCAACAGACAAAAGAAACCGATCGACCCGATGCATTACATGACTCACAGCCCAAAACACCCTGACTGTGAGATCTGTTCTCGTACGATGGCACAGAATGCCCCGTGTAGACGACAGCGCAAACCGCATCCGCCGGCAGACCCCACCGACGAGGATAACGCCTACGAGGCTTTTGTCCCGAAGAAGTTCGGCGAGGCTCTAACTGCCGACCATGTCGTACTGGCCAAAGACGATGCCGCGGACAAACATGGCGACAAATATGCACTTGTTGTCCTCGACAGATACACCGGCATCTTCATGGCCTACCCAGCGCTACACAAAGGCGCAGCTACCACAAAGGCATCCTTTCAACAGTTCATCGCCGCGAACGATGAGGTGAAGCATATCTATGCAGACAACTCTGGAGAGCTTCAGAAAGCTTGCCGCCAACTGGGATGGAGACACGACACGAGTACGCCACATCGTCCGCAGACAAATGGATTGATTGAGCGCGTTGTCAAAATTGTCATTCTCGGTGCAAGAGCTGTGTTGCATATGTCTGGACTGGGACACGAATGGTGGAAAGAGGCCATGTAAGCCTTTTGCTGTGGACACAGTTTTGTGCATACATCCACGGGCGTGGCTGCCCTCAGCGAAGAACATGCAGAACAGACAGCTCATGAAATGCGATTTGGCGAAAGCTTTCCTGGGCACTGCATACCATTCGGTGCTCGGATCTTTTGGAAATGCCTCAACCCCGAGATTAACAACGAGACTGCAAAGTTTAAAGAAAATACTCGGGAAGGATTATTCATGGGTTACCACTTACACTCGGGCGGGCGATGGTCAGGCGACTACCTGGTCTTGGACGCGGCTACATACGCCAAGAATCCTGATGGTGAACTGTGTCATGTGCACAGAGTCAAAGACATCATCATCCCTGATGGCAAGTTCACCTACCCCGTGAAAGATGGTACTCTACGACATCATAACCCTGAGGCGCACGACGAGGTGAAGACATCCACTTCTCGCCCCTTGGGTGACAAGCCAATGCCTGATCCTCCACTTTCCTACCCCAAAGAATGGGATGACCCATCTATGATGACAACGGAGGACAACGCTGTTGATATCCAAACATCGGCCTCTGAGGTTGCTGCACCAGCGCCGGAGCCAGACTATTGGGAACAGCGTGGATATTGCGTCATCAGACATATCCGTACTCCAAGAGAGAAACTGTTCATCCCGACGGACGACGTCATGAACATACCTATACCTGTTGATCAACTCGATGTGACACGAGATTTCAAAACGACTTCTACCTTTGAGGGAGAAAGTAACTTCCGAGACGTTTGGGATGGTGTTAGCGCCAACGACCACAGGGAGTTAAGTGAGCCGTGGACAGGCACGATTCAGTTCTATGAGCTTCCAAAAATAACGCCAGACGGCAAGATGGTGGTTCGTGGACGCGAGACACGTATGCAGACTACCACACGTCCTGATCACGTTCTTCCCGAGCATTGGAAAACACTTTCCCGTGGACAGCAAAAGAAAGAGATCGAGTACGCCAACGACGTTAAACGAGCTCGTGAGATTCGTGACCGAGCTGCACTAAGAGTGTGGACAAGACAGGACAAACAGGTCAACAATTTCCGTACTACTACATCCGGCGGACCCACCTGGAATACTGTGGAACGACGGATTACATGCGACACTGACAATGGCGACGTCATCCGCGACGAAAACGTCAAAGGCGTGACAAACAAAGAAATACTGTATGCCAAATTACCTGGTGGGCCACGTGACATTACTACGGTGCTGTATTACCGCCAACTACCACAACAGCATGACGGAGAAGACCGCGCTTTGGTACTTGTGGATAGTGAGGGAACCGACTTCGGGACTTTGAACCCGCTTATACGCAAGCTCACCCAGTCGGTAGTAATGCCAACTATGCCACGTGAGACCACCTACACGCCGGCACACAGAGATAAAATACCCGATTCAGCATGGTCACGCCCAGCGCTAGTTACCAGAAACCTGAGTAGGAAAGAAGTTGCCACATAACCACGTGCACAAGAAGCCCTACGAAAAGAATACGAGAGACTGGAAAAGAAACAAACATGGATGTTGGAGACTGTTGCAGAAAAAGTTGATATTGAGTCACAAGCTATCCGCAATGAAACAAAAGTTCATTTCTTCAATATCTTGGAGCTCTCTTCAGTCAAACGAGGAACTTCCTCCTGATCTGCGTAAATTCAAGGGCAGAGTGGTGGTTCAGGGCAATACAGGCAAAGATGAAACTGGTTTGGCCGCCATATTCGCCGACGCCGCTTCCAGTGCTTCGCATATAGAGGCTTCCAAACTTTGCGATGCTACTGCGTTATTGCCACAATATGCGGGAGAGCAAAGTGATGCACCTGGAGCCTACACGCAGGCATGATTATATGGCGACGGACGAATTGATCCAGTTGATACTTGGATTACTATACCTAAATGGCGACAACCGGCATCATGGTCAAAATACAAGAACCCAGTATGCCGATTACGATTGGCACTATACGGACACCCTCTCGCAGGTGTCTGTTGGGAGCGAAAATGCCGTACATGCTTGGAAAGCGTTGGTTTCGAGCCTATTTCAGGATGGGAATGCGTATGGAGACACAACAAACTGGGACTGATACTTTCAGTATATGTGGACGATTTTAAATTGGCGGGTCCAGCTCATAATCTACAGACTGGCTGGGATTATATTCGCAAAAGCGGTATCGACTTGGATCCACCTACTCCATACTCACAATATTTGGGTTGTGGACAACAAGCATATGATGTACCGCAGAGCATCTTCGACAAAAGAGTGTCCACAATACGCCCTATGCTACCTGCACACAATGAGAAAGATTACAATACGGCCAAACACGTTCGTGGTATTCGACATGATATGCTTGGTTTTACCGATCAGTGCATTGAGCGATACCTGGAATGCGCCTCCAAGCGCGCCCAGGGAACAGGGTCACGTCGGAAACGGTCCGACTCGCCGAGGGCTTCGCGATCCAAATCGCCAACATCCTCCGGGTCGGTCGCCAGACCTACTAGTGTGCTCAACGCACGGCCACGATCATCCAGTCCAGCAAAATCGGTCGACACGACATCTACCACTACCATACCCGTCACATACCATGACCTACTTGACGCCGAGACCCCTGGCATCGAGGACACCTCCTTCACTGATTCCGACTATTCAGACGAGGGCATCCTGGGCCAGGACGCGGCAAGTGTACTAATGAAGATCCTGTACCTGGCACGTTGCTGTCGTTTCGATCTTCTACATCCGGTATGTATGTTGGCCAGAGAAATTACCAAATGGAATACTACATGTGACAAACGTCTACATCGGTTGATATGCTACATCAAAACGACGCGTACACATTGCTTACACGGATGGATAGGCGATTCGTCAGACATGTTATCCATCATGCTCTTTACCGACGCCTCGTTCGCTGATTGCATTACATCATCCAAATCCACTACCGGTGTTTTTGCTGCGCTTGTTGGACCCAATACATTCTTTCCAGTCAACGCTGTATGTAAGAAACAAACGGTTGTTTCACATTCATCTACTGAATCTGAGATCGTTGCTCTCGATTCCGCACTACGACTGGAAGGGTTACCACTACTATCATTCTGGGAAGCCGTGGTGGGAATTGCCAAAACATGCAAAGAGAAGAATGCATGCCTGAGCTGCCATCGACACGTCGACCCGGCGATGTGTCCCACATTGGCAGCCAAAAAGAAGCGTAAACCAACGCCTCGCAAGGCACCCCCTACACGGGGATCTTCTCCTAGCCGTAGGCAACTACCGCTAAATACGGAATTACCTACGACTCCAAAGAGACGTACAATATCCCATGAAGGTGCAGTACTACACGTGGATCCAGAACCAGCTGAAGAGATCAGTGCTCCCAAAGTACGTCTTATCGTCCTGGAGGATAACCAGGCCGTGATCAAAATTGTCCAAAGGGGACGTACACCAGCACTTCGTCATCTTCATCGTACTCATCGTATCAATCTGGATTGGATATGCGAAACATGCCAACTCGAACATATCGAGCTCACATACGTAGGAACAAAAGAGCAGATCGCAGATATGATGACCAAACATTTCGAGACGAAGAAAGCAGACCTTTGGAAGGATCTCTTGGAACACTCGCTTATCTTTCCCGCTACTCCGATACAATGTCCTCCGATACGAGGGCCTCGGAGGCCCGACGGTTTACCTCATGAAGCGGAACCTCCTAAACTGAATGGATGCCCAGACATATGCAAATTTTACTGACGGAGAAAGAAAGATGGGGCGAGGTAGGATCATAATGCGGATTTCAGTGTGTTGGGCAAGCTAATCACGAGGGACTATGTGCATGCATGTACCACATTGGCGTACCAGCCGCAGATATTGCGTCGCGCACACCTCGTTCACGCGCACGTTCCCCGCACGGTAGACATCCCCGTCATCCTCCCTCGCCTCCACGAGATGCAGAGAGAGTTAAGACATTGATTATTCGTTCATGCCGCAGCAATTTTACGACTCGAGCTACAAAGCTTACAAGCATCTTGTTCGCCACTTGCGAGGCGAATATAAGTGAGATCGGTTCTAATCCCGACCCCCCCATCCGCGAGATGGATCAGGCACAGCCACTCCACCTCGTCGGCTGGCCCATCGGCTACGACACGGAGTACGACCCGAACGCCAGGGATGACGACCGCGTGGGCTTCACGTACCACGCTCAAACTGGCCGTCGTCGTGATCCCGAAGACGGTTACATATACATACATCAACGGCGTGCTGATCGAAGCGGAGAGTTCAATCTTCGCGTACCCGACGAATCCTCTATTCGAGAACTTGCCCGCTTCGCGTCCGTCGAGGCTAAGAAATGGGCCAATGCCGAGAGTGGATCCGTCGGCGGCAACGCCAACTACGAGTACAACGCGTTCACAGCAACGCCGTGGCTATCATTCATGCGTGCTCTGTGTATGATTTCCAGTCTTTTCAATCGCAACCCCTCAGTGCAAGAAAGTGTTCGTGGATTACATGATCACTTGAACGCGGTGATCCCAGGATCGCACCGCAAGTGTCCACCAGAAAACTTTACGACAATGATACTGAAAACGGAGTGGATGATGATTCGCAACGATTGGCCCAAAATTGGCAGTGCAGTACTGGGACAATACACTGAGGACAGCGCTCGGGATACACAAAGATACTACAACAATGGTCTGTGTGCACCATCCGATGTATACCAGAATGGATTGGTAACGCCATGCTATGCTCCTAAGATTGATCGTGCAACGGCCAAGTTACCTACTCGCCCACCTGGCATTGCCAGGACATCGGATACATCTGGACACATCGGCCATATTGTTGAAGATAATTTGGTCACCAACATGAGAGCATTTTCCGACCTTAACCAAACAAACAAATTTCGCCGCAAGCTTACTACATGGCTGACTGCGCGCGGAGGCTTTGGAAGTATCGGATCAAACTCCAAGACGGTGGCAACACCATCCGGCCATCCGAATGGTTGGGTGGCAATATTGGACAATCCAGAAGATACGGAACGTACCTATCGTTGGACACCATACAACGAGGGCAGCGACTTCTTCGGCGAAGCCGCTGACCAGATCGGCTCGAATGATCCTGGTCTTACTCCTGGTAATGATGTTGACCCATTCGAGCTGGACCACGCAAAATACAGTGCTTTCTGTGGTGGTCGCTTGGTTTCTACCCTACTTTCAGATAATGAGTGGCACTCCCTCATACAAGAGGACTTGGGACTACTATTGCATCATGCGTTTGGGCCATGAGGGCATGCGTATAAATGGACAAATTTATACACTGACTCAACATGGATCATGCAGGCCAAGAACAAGTCCAAGAGTGCAACACACAAGAAGTACCCTACTTTTGGCATCGACGAGCTCAACGCTGTCCAGAAGAGAATCGACCTCGCCAATGCATCAAATACTGCTCTTGTACCGCTATTTATGCCGTGCCTCAACCGCGCGGAATACATGGGTGGCGCTACTCTTGAGCATTTGTCGACCATTATCCGCGACGACATCATGATGTGGGCATTCTCCTTTGGCAATTATAGGGAATGGTTCAGACAGAATGACACGCCGATCGGTCAAGATTGCGTTCGCTTGCCCGAAGCTGGTTATGACGACATGCGCTATGGTATGGAAGAACTACGCAAGCAACGTTTCGAGAAAGAAGATAGCCGTACCGACGCTATTCTCAACAACCAGTTTGAGAACACTCTCGAGCAGCGCAATATGATCAGGAAGATCCGCGAAGCCAGAGGCCTCATGTTTCAAAGCGACAACGCTTCTATCAAGAAGTGGCGCGAGTTAAACGAGACTATCTGGCATTACTGGGCCAACGATTTCCCATCATACGTGAAACAAAGACACTATTGCAGGGGACTTAATGCCATTGTGGTATGGAGCGCGAACGACATTGCATGTGCCAATCACGGACAAAACACCGTCGACATGCGCCGACATCAGAATCGTGCTCCTACTAACGTATACGAGCTCCAAAAGATGGAATGTGAGGGCGGCGTCCCGACGCTCATGCCCGTGCACGTGCTCGTGGACGTGTCACGTTTTGTCGACGTGATGCAGTACTTTCGCTGCCCCACGGTCATGGGACCTGGAAAAGCAGCGCAATGGGGCGTACATCCGAACATCGATCACCACACGAGCGACCTGATGAATATCATGCAGAACCGTGGTATCACTGTTCTTCCATCCGACCATTGGGTGGATACGTACGATAGGATCACCCCGCAGGCTTGGCACGCCAAGCAGAACAACCATAACATGGCAATGTTTACAACGCAGTTCTGCGACGCAGTATGCTATCGCAATTTCTGCGCTTTGATACAGTCTCTGCCTTCTCAGCCATATACATTCAGGCCGCCATTGCTGACTGCTGTCACAGATGATCAGGCCTACACACAGGCCAAAGAAATCATGGCATCCCTCGATTTCAGAGAAAAGATGACAAACGAATGGAAAAGAGACCTCAGCCTCACGACGTTGATGACACAGACGGCAAACGAGATGGCTCATTGCGCGTGGATGGCATCATGTGCCGATGGTACATTGCCGGCATCGCTGCCTGCCGAAGCAGGCGACACCACTGAGCCTACTCCTGGAATGTCGACACGTACGCCAGCACCTGATCCTGGCGATCCTGACAAAACCCTTCCTGATAATGATCCATGGGTTATTGCATACAACGACTTATTCCAGTACCTCATGCTGTTATCAAAGACTACCCTGGGGCTTGGGCATCTTGGCATTCCCTTGAGAAAATGGAACTTCTACATCCTAAGATCGTCAAAACTGTTGAAGATGCACATGCAGTTACTTGGGTTGTATTCGAGCAATTCTTACATCAAATTAAAGATTTGGATGGAGATGATAATGCGACCAAAGCAAGAATCATCGCAGAAGATAACAGGTTGACTTCTCACTGCATCGGCCCTGCTGCCGCGAACGAGAAGAACATCGAAGCATGCAAAACATTCTTCAAGCAGAATGAACAGTATCGAGTTGCTTTGGGTCATGACCCTGATGTTCCTACAGCCGTATGGAAGGCAGCAGCTGATACAGCACAGCCAGCTCCACCAGGCCCATTGCCTGATCCACTGCAACCTGGACCGCAATCGATAAAAGTGTCGCAACCATCGACTTCCGAACCCAAAGCAGAACAGCAGCCAGCAGATCAGCTCCCCAAGGCCGAGGCGGTACCGATTCCTGACGACGGCACTGACCTTGAAGCCATGGAGCTGGAGGCAACTCCTGCCGAGGAGGACCCTTCTCCACATGAAATGAATATATTATCATGGCAGGACAGCTGTGAGCGTTCCATGCACGAGGACATCAGCAAGATCGGGATATTCGATAACGCATGCACTATTCGAGAGTGGAAGCTGCAAGCAGGCATCAAAGATGACCATCCGTACATGTGCCCAATGTTGCGGGGTACACGCGCGACCAATGGATTTGCCTGCCTGGATGATCAGGACTGGTTTGATCAATTGTTGCACGATGATAGCGTGATAGCTCATGCGCCTGCTATCGCACAGTCTGGTTGCTTCCCAGAGTGGAAATGGATATCATTACCACATTATGACGATGTACGTTATGGTCCCGAGCTAATTGAGGAAGAATGGCTGGGAGCAAACAAATGGATGAGCAAAGACATAACGACTATGTTACGCCATGAGATCCACTACAAAAAGTTTTGGGT
This sequence comes from Prorocentrum cordatum, assembly GCA_963575745.1. NCBI lineage: Eukaryota > Dinophyceae > Prorocentrales > Prorocentraceae > Prorocentrum > Prorocentrum cordatum. The sequence continues at coordinate 24,221 of CAUYUJ010017454.1, read as the reverse complement.
CAATCAATGACATGACAGACGTATCAATATCTGGGAGAAAACAACAAAGAATGAGTGGAAGATTCCAAGCAATTGGAAATCCTTTTAAGGAGATGGTCGAATGGAAATTCAGAGATCGCAAAGGTAGACACAATGGACCATCCATGGATGCGGCAGTGGCACACTTCAAGAAAGATGGTGAAAATGATGGATATGCCGATTGGAACGACTACTACCCGATATTCAGCATTCGTGCGTTCCAGGAACATATTGATTCGCAGAAAAAACAGAATCGAGATATATGCCAAGCCGATCCCTGAGGGAGGTGACCCCAGTTCTTTTGATTGGAACAGCGTCATTGCTATTCGGTGCGTTGGTGGTCACAGCTGTGTCAACCCATCTTCCAAGCCATGGAATATGGGATGGGAGAGCCTACAATGGACAGATGTTAAATATCTCCATCACGGCACAGCATCCCGCGCTTGGCGCAACATACTGAAGACAGGGATCATTCCTGGATACATTGATCCATCTTCTCAGAGAGACAAGCATCATAAACCATCACAGCGCTCTGAGGCATTCTTTAGTTCCAGCACATATTTGGACAATGTGCAGAAAAATCCACATACTTCAGTGGAATCCTACACGTTCAATCACTACAAGAACGAGGTCGAGTTGGTGATCAACATGGAGATCGCCACAAAAACAGGTTGCAGGTTTTGGCTGGGTTCTCAGGGCGCTATCATGACAGAGGACGTGGTACCCGCTGCGGCAATTATCGCAATTCGCCGCCTCAAACCACACCACATGACTGGCCAGCAGTTATGGCCAGATGGCGACCCATGGGACTACCCGCCATCGGCAGCAAGACCGCCATTGAGCAAGTACGAGATTTGCGCCTGCCTTTCTGGAGAGCTCATCGACGACCCTCCTGGAATAGCACCTGTCGACCCCGACCAGAACATGGAGCCTCCAAGGACAACGTCAGTATCAGCACCTTCGGTCCAGCTGGGGGAAACCCCTGCTAGCCGTACATCTGCAGACGACGCCTTGGATGAACAAATCGTCCGCGCTATGATTCGGGAGACCAATCGCAAAGCAGATGATAAAGAATGGTTAATTGCCTTGTCATACTGTCGCGAAGCTCTTCGGCCGATCACATCAAAGATTACGCAAACAGATTGGGACCGTCGCCCTGCATTTAATGATGTTCGAATGGGAGACTTCATTGTCGTCAAGAGTTGGGGCTCTATCAAATGATTTTATTACGACAATACTGGCCCAAGGGCAATCACAATACCAAAATTGCCTTGACCAAGGGACACATATACGGTCCAATCATCCATTTCGGTATCTTCGACAAGTTCTTCGCGGTACAAGTACCTATTCCCAACTACGGTCTACGATGGGTAAACATATGGTACAATGACAAAAGTATGCCCCTCAAGGGCGTTGTCTTTGCATTACCGATTCGTATCGGAGAACACGCTATTGACCCAACATATATGGAGACCGTCCTGAAAGGCCCAACATCATGCAGCGACAAGATACCCCAGCACAAGAACGATGGCAGTTTACCATACCTTGGTATGCCGAGTATTTACAGACCACGTATTCCGCGCACACCGACCAAAAGGCCCGCTCCTCGGACACCCGATCCTGACGAGCTGGTGGCCACACCTGCCGAGGACAACGCTCACACGGGCGACAAACCTCGACAGCATGCAGGATCATCGACTGATCCTTTGGTCGCTGTGATCGTGGACATATCGACCATATCGCTCACCGCTGACGAAAAAGCAGCGAACGACAACATGAGAGCAGACCTCTCAGCAGACATTCAAGCAGATGAGCAGATTGAGGCGAGCATACTCGACAACATCATTGACCCGCCATCGGACTTCCTTAACCATCCAGATTACGACCCCGACGAGGATTCAAGATGGATTAGACAGTCAGAAGACTGCCGTGTATATTGTTGGACATCGGAGCTGCTGGTGGATTCGCCTATGATCAAGATGAAACAGATCATCGAGATACACAGTGGCGCGGACAGAATTGTAATGGACAAAACACAATCGCATTTACAATTTGAGATTCGATTTGGATCGAAAGCATGGAATGCAGAGTCATACCAATTGAATTACGATCACACCCACAAATGTGCACGTGACTTACCAAATTGCAGTACAGATCATTTCTTCAAAAAGTTGGTACATTACCTCGACCCAGAGACTATCGAGGAGTCGACCACAGGCATCGTTCAATGGATCTCCAAAGTATACCAGAACATCTTGAAAGATAGTATTGCGGAGCTTCCAGATTTCACCAAAGAGGCCATCCACGAGAAACATCCTGCACTCCAGGCATTGCGTGACCTATTCAAAAATTGTACTGAGACATACGGTAATCCAGACTTTCCTGTATGGGAAGAGCTGGTGGAAACACCTGCCGCGCCTCGTGGGCAAGGCGCTGAGCAGGATATTCCCCAGGATCCAGGCAGCGTTGCGTCTGCAGCTCCCGATCAGGAAACCATGGTACGTATCATAGCCGAGCAGACGGGACTCAAGCGCGAGGAGGGCGACAACGAGGCTACCTTGCAGGAGAAAGCTCGCCGTCTTCGTGAAGAGAACGTATGCCATGGCGGTGCCGAGGATACGGACAACACCAAGATAGAGTACAAAGGACTGCCAGGGGAAAGATTGTCTAGGATCGAGATCGAGGGTTTAAGTAGATCAATCGCTTCCCGACCGAACACCGAGACCAATCGTGAGGCATCAATCAGATCGGCCAGAGCCTCGCTCGCGGTCAGGACACCCGCTGGGGATCCCGCGATCACCTCACGTCGGAAGGGGCCCCCGAGACGATCTTGCATCCCATACCGCTCTGTCAGAATTGCGGTCGAGATCTGTCCCTTGGGATTGTCACAGGTGACGGCGCACTTTGTGATATCTGTTGGCAGTATACCGTGGCCGTAGTCGCCACGGGTAAGAGCACCGCCACACAGAGCGATCTCGCGTACCTCCAGAAGCTGACGAACTGGATCAAGATGACACTCTCTGAGGACCACATCGCGAGATACATGAAGGACGGTGCGCACGTCATTATGACGGGTGCGCGATCGCACGCAGGCAATGAGAAAGATCAGTTGCGGAGATTGGCCAATGCGTCCAGAAAGAGGTATCAGAAGTGGGTCGAATCAGGTAGCCCTGCTGCACACGAGTGCAGACTGATGGGCGAAGCCGATGACGACCGACCTCTGTACTACCCATTCGCCAATCTCGTACAACGCTTTCTCAACGACCTCAAGTTCCACCACCAAATGACAGGTGCCCGCGTGAACATCGGCAAGAAGCCCTGGACCGTGGAGGACATGCGTGATGCGTGGGACATCCTCGACGTCAGCATTAGGACAGGACAGGCTGAACGAGGGCCGCCTCGACAGGCAGACGCGGCAGGCTCGCGGACTGGTCACGGTTTCTCTCCCTAGAAGGGACGGAACCCGCGAACAGTTCACTCAGCGTAAGCTTGCCGCGATTGCCAACGAGTTGTTAGGCTCCCTCGATCCGTCACATACCGACCAAAGGGGGGTTGATACAGGGATGAGAACCGATCCCGATACACAATCCCACCAGTCCGATGATGCCATGGAGCCGCGCCATCCGCGGCCGCCGCCGCGCCCTGCTCCTGGCGATGCTGCTGCGTCCAGCGCCTCAGGCGCGACGGACTACACGCCCGCGGGGCCACGTGCCAAGAGAGCGCGTACATCAGATTACGCCGCCTACTGGCGCGACGACCTCGAGGACAGCTACTGGGGCCTCAGGTACTGGAGTTACTACATCAACCGTTGGATCTACATCGCGATCAACAACGATGAGTACGTATACATCCAGGACATCACGTACAATGATTGGTTTCGCAACTGGATCCCGAGAACGGCTTGGGAAACATTCACGACGAGCTACGTGACATACAACGGCCAGAGGATGTGGGGCCGCAGGTTCTACACGAACGGCAACGCGTAGTGAATCGGCCGCAAGGCCCACCGCTCAAGGCGCGAACTTCAATACAACCAAAGTTCGCCTTGAGCGGTGGCTATTACATACTTTTAGGCCACTTCATTATATATAACACAAGTGGCCACACACAAATACCTTTTGCGATAACCGAGGCAGCCTCCTAAGGAGCAACGCCAACGGGAGTCGCCAAACAGAATTTATACACATGAGTTTTCGTGTTCATCAACGCGACATTCTGTCTGGCCAGACATTTGCTTTTACACAAAGATGTGTTTCATTCAAGATCGTGTTTGTCAACACGATCTTAGCATGCATATTTTAACAGTTTAAACCTGGTTGCGTCGAGAATAATCTGATAGCTGGTGGCAACACCTGCCTCGCAAAAGCGAGGCAGTTTGCGTGTTGCTTTAACGCTCAGATCTTCTTTCTCCGCCCACCCTTGTCTCATTCTTCTCCGCCCTCGAGTGCCGAAGCGTTTTTGGGGGCGCACCGAGGGGGCGCCAAAGCGTGCCTGGCGAAGAAAAGGGGACCCAGGGTGTTCCTTCTAACTTCACTTTGCAGCTGTGGCTTCGCTGATTTTAAGCCCAGCTGCCGTCTGACTTAAGGACCAAAGGAGTAAATGGGTGGCGGATTCCCTTCCTTTGTTCCCGAGTCCTGCCCTCGCGGGCGGGATTCGGGACGGGGGGTGTGAATGGAACCCGCATAATACCCTCATATATACTCCTTATCCTTACCTCTCCTGCGCCTGGCCGTTTGGGCTCAGGTATTGAGATAGATCGATCAGACCTTGATCGTGCGGGAGGGAAAGATATCCATCTATCCCTCCTTCTATCTACCAACAGATCAGGGGTTCTGTACCCTTGTACTTCAACCCCATACACACAGGAGGCCCAGGAAGGAGCGAGGCTCGCATCGTGGGCGCTAATCTTATGAAGTTCGATGGCCCCTATCGTTGTCGACGGCCTCGCCGAGGCCTACCTGCGGGACCTGGAGCTGGAGGAGCCCCTGATAATCGTGCCCGCTGTCCGCTTTCCTTGCATCACAGGGCCCCTCGCGTCGGTGGACTACGTCTCGGTGACCTTGTGCTCAGGCTTCCACGGACGTCGCTTGCATGAATGTCTCGCCCGCCAAGATGACCGAGAGCTTCGCGGAGGACGAGGTCGTGGAGTTCTTCGACCTGGCGGGTGGCTTCGCTCAGCCCGAGCTGCGCGAGCTCGCCGACCTCGCCCCGCCGACCGAGGACTGGAACGTCGGCATCTTGCTGAGGCCTGTCCTGTTTCCCGATCCGTCGGGTGTCGGCGACCCGACGCGTGTTGGCTTCCAGCTGTGTATCGACGGCCAGGTCGAGGGGGGAGGTACCTCGCCGCCGACGAGCGCGACGGCGAGGACGTCGGCGACGACGAGTTCGACGCCGCCCGCGAGGCTGCCGCGCGGGAGTGGGCATGTCGTCCGCGTGGCGCATGCATGGCGGAAGTCCGCGGCGCTGTGGGCGAGGGATTGCTGACGGGATTCGGCGGGCCGATGGCCGGTGTGCAGGCCCTGCTGCCTCGGCAGGTGGAGCTCCCGCTGGTCGCCTCAAGCGGCCCAAGCGGGAGGCTTGGCCGCGCCCGCCCGCCAGTGGCGGGCGGCAGGGGGCGGCCGCGGGTCGATGCGGGCTCCGGGGGGCGCCGCCCCCGAGAGAGCCGCGACGCCGCGCCGGGTGGCCGTCTCCAAGGGCGACCGCCAGGCCGCCCTCGGCAGTTTCCAGAACGAGCTGCTGTGCGCGATTGGAGGAGGGGTGCGGGGTGTTTCGAATAATCGAGCAGGTCGAGAGGAGGGGCGAGGAGGTCTGCAGCCTGGCACCCATCGAGGCGCCCCCCGCCTTTCAGGGGTCGCTCCTCCAGCCTGGGCCCTCCCTGGGAATGCTGTCCCGGGCTCCCTCTGTCCCGGGCCGAGCCCCGTTTCGGGACAGGCCGAGGGGCTGGCCCAGGATGGCCGCGCAGCTGCTGGGTCCGCGGCCAGGGGCGCCAGCTCTGAGCAGAGCGACGGAGGAGGCCTTGACCGCGGCGCGCGGGCTGCCGCGCAGGCCCGAGGGGCCGCGGCCGCGCGGGCAGGTCTCGCGGGCCGCCCCAGAACGGAAGACCGACCTCGACCTTTGTGCGCTCGTCGAGGCAGGCGGCCGCGACGCGGGCCGAGCCATCCCGCTGGCGATGGCGCTGGCGCTGGAGAGTGTAGGCAGCCCCAGGAAGGCAAAGGGCGACGAGAGACCCCCGGGCGACCTACTCTACGGCGATGCCGCCTCGGGCGCCCGCGAAGCAGATCCCGCGGCGAAGAGTAACGGGGCGAATGGGGCCGTGGACTTCCTGGCGCTCGACGAGGCCATCGAGCGCAAGCCCCCGAAGTGGTCGGTCCACGTCGACGCCCAGGCCTTCGCCGAGCTCGGCTGCGATGCCGCGGGGTCGTCGTGGAGTATGACGCTCTGCGGCAGGCAGAGGGCGGGGTTCGGGCGCCTCGAGGACCGCGAGCGGTTCTGGGAGATCCCGGCGTCCCTGCTCGCGCTCCGCAGGTCTCAGCAATGCGACCTCCTCGGGGCCCGCGTCGGCCAGCATCTGGGGGCCGCCCGGCAGTCGGCGGACTCGAACGCCTCCCGTAGGTCGGCGCGGCTGATGACGGGTCTCCCCGGTCCGCGCCCCTGGGCGGGAGGGCAGAGAGAGGCCTGGCGCGCCCCGCCGAGTTCGCTGCCTCGGTTGCCAGCGCGCGTGAGATCGAGGCGCTTGAGAACGCCTTCAGGAAGGGGGGCGACGAAGGCGGGAGGGACAACGAGGACCGCGTCTGGGACGAGAAACTCAAGAGGATCAGGAGGGCGGCGGCGGCGGCGCGGGAGGCGAGCGATCACCCCGGGGTGGGTCCGACAGCTGATGGGGGTGCAGAGGGGGGCAGTGCGGGAGTCGGGCCTTCTTCGTCTACCTCTACGGCTCCACCTTCGCGGGCCACCGTGGACTCAGCGATCTGCGCATTCTGGCAGCGGCCTGCCGACCCCGTTCTGCGCCTCCCTCGAGGCGGAGGTCTACGCGCCCACCCCGGCGGGGCGGTGTGCCCCCGAGCCTTGTCCAGAGCTGCTCATTCCGCGCGGGCTTCCCTGCGATTTGCTCGCGAGTGGAGCTGCGCCGCAAAGACGCGCGCGGTGGCTTCGAGAGAGATGGCGCGGCGCTGGGTCAACGTGGCCGTCGCCTGCCTCTCCTGGCGCTCGCTCGGGCTTCCCGCTGGCGGGGCCGCCGCGTCCTGCCTCGAGGCATCTTGGAGCGAGAGGCAAAGGCAGCTGGTGCGCGGGCTCGATGGCAAACTGTCTGGTTGCTGCCGCGTCGAAGAGCCAGTGGCACTCATGACTGGCGGCGTCGCTGGCATCCATGGGGCCGCGACAAGGCCTGTGGGCGATTCGTGCCCGGGAGGCGACGCTCGCTTCGTCGCCCCCCCCCTCTCTCAGCGGCCGCGCTCGGCATCCCATCCGAGGGGGCGTCGATCTTGCTGCCTTCGACTTCGAGCCGAGCCGCCCCCCTAGCCAGCTGCCCCCCGTGCGCGCTTGGGCCGCTGGGGTGCTGTGGCCGCGCGCGTCTGGGGCGCGCGCCTCCCGCGGCTCGCGAGGCTGGGTGGCCTTCGGAGCCGCGGTGGCCTTCCATTCCAGTCCGTGCTGGGCTCCAGGGTAGAGAAGGAGGGCGATCGCAGGTTGGGGGCCGTCGTCGACGGGCGGCGGCGCAACGCCCTGGAGATGACCCTGGGAGAGGTGCTCTGGGAGTGCGCCTGCGACGCCGACATCTTCAGCAGCAGGTGCGGCTACCTCGAGCGGCTGGCAACCCTGTCGCGTGCCGCGCAGTTTGCGGGGCTGCTCCTCTCGCGGGGCGGGTTCCTGTCCATGTCCACCGATGACGCCGAGGACTTCTTCTCTTTCTTGCGGTGGCCCGACGCCCGCGTTCTCGAGACCGCCATCGGCTTCGGGCTGGGGGCGAATGAGCTGCTGGAGCAGGGGGCCGCCGCCAGCGTAGCCGTGACGAGATCGCGCTGGCCCTGGCTGCCTCGGCCATGGGGGGCCAGGGGGCGTCCGAGGCGGCCCAGCTCGCCCGCCGGCACTGCCTGCCAGCCTGCGGCTGCTTTCGCGACGAGGGCTGGCTGACTCATGGGCGGGCCACTCCTTCGGATCGGGTCGTCGAGGGGGCCTGCTCGGACGACCGTGTCGTCGTTGGTCTGCGCGACGGCCGCGATGGGGGCGGCCGCGTTCGACGGGCCGCCCTTCGGCGCATCTGGCGAGGGCGCCGGGCGCGCGGCCAGGTGGGCATCGAGAGGGGGCCGGGAAATTCTAGCTTTGACCAGGCGAATGGAGTCGTCTGGGGCGGCGAGCTGTCGTCCGAGAGGCTGGGCGTCCGCGCGCGTCATGCTGGTTGGCGCTGCCTCGGTCGCGCTCATGAGGGGGCCGTCTGATGTTTCGCAGAGAGGCCATGTGTCTCGTGGACGAGCTCTACGCGTGGCTCTACATGCCCGTAGTGGATCCTACGGCCTGGCGACGGCTTCCGAACGGGGTGATTGACGAGCTGATCAGCTTGGTCAGCTTGTTCCCGCTGTTCAGGAGCTCGCTCGACCCGACGATGGCCGAGCCGGTCTTCGCCCCCGATGCCGCCCCCTGCGTCGGCGGGGTCGCGTCGGCGCCTATCGACGTGGTGGAGGCCGTCTGGCTTTGGGCTCGAGCTCTTCGGCGAACAGGCGCTGGGGGGGTAAAACTCTTTGGGCCCCCAGTTCCCGGTGAGGCCCTGGAGGTCCCTGGCTGGGGGGTTCCGTGGCGAGCCACGCTTGCGCGCGTGGAATGGCTCCAAGCAGCTCACAATTCTGCTTTGCTGTAGGCCCTCGTGACGTCGCCGCATCAACGCGCAGGAAGCCGTCGCCCTAGAGTGTGTCACTGGTCAAGCGTGCGGCCAAGGGCCCCAGAGTGCATGGTTGGCGAGTTCCAGCTCTCATCGACACCCAAGTCGCGCATGACGTTGCTGTCCTGGGGCGTTCCTCCACCGGGCTCCTGAAGGAAATGTTGGCTATGACTCTCCCGTTTTTGGTGTTCACAGGGTGCTCCCTCCTCTTCATGTGGGCGCGCGGCGCTTTCGAACCTGCGGATCAGTCAACGCGAGGAGCTGATATGCGCCGCGCCCGCCAGAGGTTGTTGAGTGTCATCGCCGCCGCGCAGGCACTCTGGAGCTGGGCCGT
>CAUYUJ010017454.1:2500-10000 GCA_963575745.1 Prorocentrum cordatum | reverse complement strand
TTTCGTCCTCTTTCGTTTCTTCCTCGTCCGTTTCGTTGTCTTCCGTCTCGTCCCCTCCCGTGTCGTCTGCCTCTTCGAAAGCGGACGAATCGAAGCGGACGAATTGAGCAGGACGAAGCGAACAGGACGAAACGAAGCGGACAAAACGAAGCGCCCCCGTCACGAGGCCCAGAAGTTCCCAGGGGCTCCAGGCATGGCGCGGGATCGGGGCATGATCGGAGCCAGGCGCCGCGGGCCAGGTCGGGTTTGGCAGGCCCCTCCCTCCTCCTCCTCCTTCTCCTCCTCCTCCTCTTCCTCCTTCTCCTCCACCTCCCTCTCCTCTCCTCTCCTCCTCCTCCTCCTCCTTCTCCTCCTTCTCCTCCCCCCACCTCCCCCTCGTTGTGAGGCATCGCGACGGCGGGCTGTTGACTCCTTTCGGCCTCCCGGGGCCCTCGCTCGGGGAACAAACAATGACATCAGCAGAAACTTTCGGGGTCCGCGCGGATTTCTCAGATCTGCGCGGGAGCCCCCTGGTGGCGCCTCTCGCGCCAACCCCGGCGCGCTCCGCGCGCCAGGGAAGAATGACATCAGCATAAACTTTCGGGGTCCGCGCGGATTCCTCGGATCTGCGCAGAGGCGCCACCAGGGGAGCTCCCGCGCAGATCCAAGACATCCGCGCGGACCTGCAACATGTCATGGCCGTGCCACTGCTTGTTCCCCGAGCCGCCGGGCCCCAGGGCCGTCCACGAAGCAGGCCAGGGCGAGACACCCGTCCTGGAGGGTGGGGGCCAGGTCTCCGGGGAGCCGCGCTGTGGACAGGGTGTCTCGACGTCGGCGGCCCGGGGGATGGGGGGTGCGGCCGAGGTGGCGGAGCTCGGCTACGCGACGCTGCAGTACGTGCGGCTGCTGGCTGCCGTCGGGCCTCGGCGGCTCTCTGCCAGGGCGCACCTGCAGATCTGGTCCATCCTCCTCAAGATGTCCACCGTGCACATCTTCAACACGCTGCAGGCCTTCGTCATGACGCTGAACATCGCCATGGCGGTGCCGGCCGTCGTGGGGCGGGTGCTCGTGCACGGGCTGGCCGTGTTCGCGTCGCCGTGGCTGCTCTTCGGCTTTGACAGCGCGTCGTCCACCGCGCTGTCCCAGAAGCTGTGCCTCGCCGCCCATGGCCCGCTGCCACTGGTGGGGGTGCTGTCCGCGGTGACTCTCTTCCTGGCCGTGAAGGACGTGATCGAGGGGCGCTACATCCCAAAGACGCCGCACAGGGGCAGCGGCGGCGGCAAGGAGCCGCCGCCGCCCGCCGCGGGCGGGGGCAGGATGAGCACCCTGGAGTGCGTCACGCTGGCGGCGAAGATGCAGCACGACATGTTGGCGTTGTCCGAGCCAACGATACTGCTCTACGGCACCCGGGCCGGGCGAACGGGGGGGGATAGGGAACCCGGAGGGTCTGCGTGCAGGCAGGTTTCGGCCCCGCCGCCAGGCGAGTTCCTTTACACATTGGCGCCTTCGGCGCTGGGAGGCGCCGGGAAAACCGGCTGCGTAAGCTCATTTGCCACCCCTCCTTGCGTCCGACCCGAGGCATGGTCCCAGAGATCCTTGCAGCATGGTCGCTCCTGCGAAAGGGCTCGGACTTCGAGTACATCGTCGCGGCGAAGCCCACGTCGGACTGAGCGTGTGGAGGGCTGCGCGCGCGCGTGCTTGCTGGGAGGGAGGCGGCTGAGGAGGAGGAGGAGAAGGCGGATGAGGAGGGGGAGGAGGAGAAGGATTAGAAGGAGCAGAAGGAGGAGGAGGAGGAGGAGGAGGAGGGAAGAGGGTGGAGGAGAAGGAGGAGGAGGAGGAGAGGGAGAGGGAGGAGGAGAAGGAGGAGGAGGACGAGGAGGAGGAGAAGGGGGAGGAGGAGGCGCGGTGGGAGAGGAAAGAGTATGAGGAGGAGTTGGACGACGATGACAATGACGATGACGACAACGACGACGATGTCGACGACGACGACGAGGATGATGATGATGATGATGATGATGATGATGATGATGATGATGATGATGATGATGATGATGAGGATGCTGATGCTGCTGCTGCTGATGATGATGATGATGATGACGATGATGATGATGATGATGACGATGATGAGGATGAGGATGAGGATAATGCTGATGCTGCTGCAACTGATCATGAGGCTGAGGATGCTGCTGCTGATGATGCTAGTAATGATAATGGTAAGGATGATAATGAGGATGACGATGGCGATGACTATGACGATGATTTCGCTGATGATGATGACGATACTGATGATGCTGATGATGGCGATGATGATTCTGAAGATGCTTAGGATGCTGATGCTGATGTTGATGCTGCTGATGGTGATGATGAAGAGATGATGGTCATGGTTATCATGACGATAGTGGTGATGCTGATGACGATGCTCCTCATGATGATGATGAAAACGCGATCGTGCTGTGGTGATGATTTTGCTAAGCATGATGGTGCTGATGATTGTGATTATGATGATGATGGTTGTGATGGAAATGATGCTGATGATGAGGTTGAGGATGATGTGGTGATTGTTGATGATGATGATGGTGATGCTGTCGACGCTGATGATATTGGCGATGATGTTGATGATGATGATGATGGTGATGATGCTGCTGCTTATGAACGTGAGAGTGATGGTGATGATGATTGTGATGCTGCGGATGAAGATGCTGCTGATGATCATGCTGATGATGATAGTGATAACGGTAACGCTAATAACGATGCTGATGCTGCTGATGATGTTGATGGTGCTGCTGATGATAGTGAGGAGGATGACGAGGATACTGATTATAACGATGCTGGCAATGATGACGACGATGATGATGATGTTGATGCTTATGATGCTGATGATGCTGATGACGAGTAGGATGATGCTGATTATGATGATGATGATGATGATGAGGATGATGATGATAATGATGATGATGATGTTGGCGATTGTGATGGTGATGGTGATGATCATGATTAGGATGCTGTTGTTGTCGTCGTCGTTGCCGTTGCCGTTGTCGTTGTCGTTGTCGTTGTCGTTGTCGTTGTCGTTGCCGTTGTTGTGGCTGTTGTGGTTGTTGTGGTTGTGGTTGTGGTTGTGGTTGTGGTTGTGGTTGTGGTTGTGGGTGTGGTTGTTGTGGTTGTGGTTGTGGTTGCGGTTGTGGTTGTGGTTGTGGTTGTGGTTGTGGTTGTGGTTGTTGGTATTGTTGTTGTTGTCGATCTCGATATTGTTGTTGTTGTTGTTGTTGTTGTTGTTGTTGTTGTTGTTGTTGTTGTTGTTGTTGTTGTTGCTGTGGTTGATTTTCCACTACTGGCGAGATTTGTTGACCCCCCTCTGGGGCACATTTTTTTTGCAATTGAAGTGCCCCTCCCGTGGCTCGCACCCTGCTTTTTATCAGGGCAAGACTTGTGTCTCAGAATTGTGCCCCTGGCCCCCGAGTTTCAACAACAACGGCTCCCGCCTGATACTTCCTCACAACGTAATCCCCCAATCGCGCTCTCGCGCGGGAACCCCTTACAATTCATCAGGAAGCGCGCTCTCGCGTGGGATTTCCCTGCATCCTTGCAGTGTGTTCGAACACCGCGCCCTCGACGCTCAGGAATCGCGCTCTCGCTCTTGGCCCATCTCATGATTTCTTCGGGAATCGCGCTACCGCCCAAGACTGCTCGACGCGTTCTCGAGGGGCGCGCCCCCCCGAACGGTGCAGCAACAGCGCGGGGCCGCCGTGCGGACCCTGCCACTGAGGAGGAGGAGGAGGAGGAGGAGGAGGAGGGAGGAGGAGGGGAGGAGGAGGAGGAGGCGAGGAGGGGAGGAGGAGGAGAGGAGGAGGAGGAGGAGGAGGAGGAAGGAGGGAGGAGAGGAGGGGGAGGAGGGGGGAGGAGGAGGAGGAGGAGGAGGAGAGGAGAGAGGAGGAGGAGGGGGGAGGAGGAGGAGGGGAGGAGAGGAGAAGGATGAGAAAGAGGATAAGGAGAAAGGAGGAGGAGGGGGAGGAGGAGGGGGGAGGAGGAGGGGGAGGAGGAGGGGGGAGGAGGGGGAGGAGGAGGGGGAGGAGGAGAAAGATGATTCAAGCAGGACGCGCGCCTCAGCAGCCCGCCTGCTCGACCTGGCCGCCCGGGCGCGCCCACCCGACCCGCCCGTTCGGGTCCACCCGCCCGACTTGCCCGTCTGGTTCTGCACGTTCCTTCTGCTCCTATCACCCTCGTCAAAATTAGCCTCAACAGTTGCTGGCACGCCATTTCGATTTTTTCTCGCTCACGAGCTTGAGAAGGAAGGTGCAGGGAAAGGGGACGACGGAGGCGACGACCGACGGAGACGACGACTCGAACAGCCAAGCCCCTCGCACACGCCGACAGGGTCGGCGGATTACCCTCGTCAAAATTAACCTCAACAGTTGCTGGCACGTCATTTCGATTTCGGCGCGTCCCTCAATGTCGACACGCCGCCCCTTCAATGTCGGGGCGAGGGCAAAGATAGTCTGACCGAAGTTGACTCGAAAGTTTGACGTCGACCGACATTGGAGGGGCGGCGCATGCAAGTACCCCGCACTCATCGATACTCGGCCCCAGATCTTCCGACAAGCAGTTCAACCACGTCAGACATTTTTGAGGTTAATTTTGACGAGGGTTGTAGCCCCTCTCCTGCTACTCTCTCTAGTCGGGGGTCTACAGACCTCCTACCCTGACGCGTCGATTCAGGAATTGGCCGTTTTCGGTTCGCGATGGGGGCGTCGCGGCCGTCGTTTTTGCGGGTCCAGGTCCGTCGGTTTCGGTCCCAGGCCGTTTGCTAAAGGGAGGTTTGTCCACCGCCGATCTAGTGCTCCATCCTCCTCCCTCCCCCATGTTCCGTTCTTCCATCTTTCTTTTCGTCCCCTGCATCAGGGCCAGCATGGTATACACGGTGCAGGTAAGAGAGATATACTCCCAAGGGGGTATGATCGAAGACGAAGACGGCGGGTATCGCGGGTTTGGGGTATACGTGTTGAATGGCACGCGTGCAGATAAGAGCAAACAGTGTTAAATTGATTAGTATTGTTGTCGTTGTCGTCGTCGTTGTTGTTGTCGTCGTCGTTGTCGTTATCGTTGTCTTTGTTATCGTTGTTGTTACTTTTGTCGTTGTCGTTGTCGTCGTCGTCGTCGTCTTCGTCTTCGTCGTCGTCGTCGTCGTTGTCGTTGTCGTTGTCGTTGTCGTTGTCGTCGTTGTTGTTGTTGTTGTTGTTGTTGTTGTTGTTGTTGTTGTTGAGTTCTCATTTCGCAAGAAAAATAGATTCCCAAATCGCGCTCTCGCGCGGGAGTTCCTTACAATGTATTCACACGCCGCGCCTTCGACACTCAGAAATCCCGCTCTTGCTTTGGATTTCCTGACGATTTCTTCGGGAATCGCGCTATCGCTGGAGACTCGCGATTCATGCAGGACACACGCTTCAGCAACCCGCCTGCTCGACCTGGCCGCCTGGGCCCGCCTTCCCGACCCGCCCGGTAGGGTCTACCCGCCCGACCTGCCCGTTTGGTTTCGCCACGTTCTTTCTGCTCCTAGCCCCCCTCCTGCTCTCTCTCGTGCTCTATCCTCCTCCCTCCCCCTTGTCCCTTCCTTCCGTCCTCTCTTCCCCTGCCTGAAGGGGCTGCGTGAATTACACGTTGCAGGTGAGAGATATATCTTTGAGGGGGTACGGTCGTAGACGAAGAGGGCGGGTATCGAGGGTGTGGGATATGCGTGTTGAGTGATAAGAGCGAGCTCGTAACCTGATTGTTGTTTCGGTTGTTGTTGTTGTGGTTGTTGTTGCTGTGGTTGAATTCTCGTTTCTAACTTATGATTACTGTTGACCCCCCGCTCCGGTAACTATTGTGTTTTTGCAGTGAACGTGCGGGTTCCGGGGCTCGCACCTTGTTTTTGGCAAATGAAAGTGTGGGGTCACCTAACTGTGCCCCTTGCCCCGGGTTCACAACAACAGCGGCTCCCGCTTGATACTTCCTCACAATTTATTCCCAAATCGCGCTCTCGCGCGGGACTTCTTTACAATGTATTCGGACGCCGCGTTTTCGACACTTAGGAATCCGGCTCTCGCTTTGGTTTTTTTTTGGGGCGATTCTTTTGGCAATCGCGCTATCGCTCGAGATATCCTCGCGATTCATGCAGGCCGCACGCTTCAGCAACCCGCCTTCCCCTTGTCCCTTGTCCCTTCCTTCCATCCCTCCTATTTTCCCCCGCCTTAAGGGCTGCACAAAAAACACGTTGCAGGTAAGAAAGATATACCCCTAAGGGGGTACGGTCGCAGACGAAGAGGGTGGGTATCGATGGTTTGGGATGTACACGTTGACTGGCACGCGAGCGGATAAGAACAAACAGTTTTCAAGTTATTGTTGTTATGATTTTGGTTGTTGTTGTTACCGTCGCTGTTGCTGTTGCTGTTGCGGTTGTTGTTTTTTCATTGTTGTTGTTGTTTGTATTACTGTTGTGTTCCTTGTGATTGTCGTTGTTGTTGTTCTTGATGATGTTATTACTGCTGACGTTGTTTTTGCTGCTGCTGTTGTTGTTGTTGTTGTAATTGTTGCAGTTTTAGTTGTGGTATTGGCAGCAGTAGCAGTAGTAGTAGTAGTAGTAGTAGTAGTAGTAGTGGTAGTAGTAGTAGTGGTAGTAGTAGTAGTAGTAGTAGTAGTAGTTAGTAGTTAGGAGTAGTAGTAGTAGTAGTAGTAGTAGTAGTAGTAGTAGTAGTAGTAGTAGTAGTAGTAGTAATAGTAGTAGTAGTAGTCGTCGTAGTAGTAGTAGTAGTAGTAGTAGTAGTAGTATTCGTAGTAGTAGTAGTCGTAGTAGTAGCAGAAGTCGTAGTCGTATTAGTAGAAGTAGTAGTGCACCACTACTACTACTACTGCTACAACTACTACTACTACTACTACTACTTCTACTCGTCGTATTCGTAGTAGTAGTATTAGTAGTAGTAGTAGTAGTAGTCGTAGTAGTAGTAGTAGTAGTAGTAGTAGTAGTAGTAGTAGTAGTAGTAGTAGTAGTAGTAGTGGTAGTAGTAGTAGTAGTAGTAGTAGTAGTTAGCAGCGTAGTAGGTGAATTCGTAGTCGTAGTAGTAGTAGATAGTATATTAGTAGTAATTTAGTAGTAGTAGTTAGTAGTCGCAGTGGATAGTTAGTATTGTAGTAGTAGTAGTAGTAGTAGTAGTAGTAGCAGTAGCAGTAGTAGTAGTAGTAGTAGTAAGTAGTAGTAGTAGTAGTAGTAGTAGTATAGATTAGTGGTAGTCGTAAGAACAGGTAGTAGTAGTAGTAGTAGTAGTAGTAGGTAGCAGTAGTAGTAGCAAGTAGTAAGTAGTAGTAGTAGTAGTAGTAGTAGTAGTAGTAGTAGTAGTAGTTAGTAGTAGTAGTTGTAGTAGTAGTAGTAGTAGTAGTAGTAGTAGTAGTAGTAGTAGTATTAGTAGTAGTCGTAGTAGTAGATTTAGTAATAGTAGTATTTGTAGTAGTAATAGTCGTTGTAGTAGTTGTAAGTGTAGTAGTATTTTTGTT
>CAUYUJ010017453.1:150000-235572 GCA_963575745.1 Prorocentrum cordatum | reverse complement strand
GTCTAAACTCGGTCTGCTAGCTGGTCTAGGTCCGCAAATCTATTCGCATTATTCGAGTTATCTTGACAAACGCTCTCGGATTTCTGTACTTAACTCGAGCTGCAGGGCAGCTACAGAGCCTATAGTCACATAAATCGATTGGAAATCATCGGGCGCGTTTCTCTGTTGTATCGAGAGCTCTGAACTCGGCCTGCTGCCCGAGCTAGGTTCGCGAAACTATTCGTAATATTCGAGTCAACTTGATACGCGTGGTCGGTATTGTCTGCTTAACTCGAGGTCTAGGGCAGCTACAGTGCTGGTAAGCACAGCTATCGCGTTCAGAATTATCATGCGCGTTCGCCTGTCGAATCGAGAGGTCTGAACTCGGTCTGCAGCCGAGCTAGGTCCGCAAACCTATTCGTATTATCCGCGTCATCTTGATAGACGCTCTCGGTTTTTCGTACTTAACTCGAGCTCTAGGGCAGCTACAGGGCTCTTTGTGACAGAGATCGATGGAAAATCATTAATCGTGTTCGTCTATTGAAGCAAGAGCTCTGAACTCGGCCTGCTGCCCGAGCTAGGTTCGCGAAACTATTCGTATTGTGCGAATGATCTTACGTGCTCTGAATTTTCTGCACCCAACTCGTGCTGGGGGAGGGCTACAGTGCTGCGGGTCACATATATCGATTTCTACACATCGGGCGCGTTTTCCGGTCGATTCCAGAGCTCGGAACTCGGTCTGCTGCTCGAACTAGGTTCGCAAAACTATTATATTATTCGAGTCGATACTGTGAATTTTCTGCACTTAACTCGGGCTGTAGGGTGGCTCCATGGCTGGGAATCAGATGAGTGGATTCGCAGACATCAGACGCGCCCGCCTGTCGCATTCAAAGGTCTGAACTCGGTTTCATACTCGAACTGGGTTGCGAAACTGTTTGTTTTTTTGATAGCGTTATCTTGAGAGCTCCCAAATCGCTTGGGCTTAAAAAAACAGTAGTTCTTTGGAGTTTTTTCCAAAGTATATATTGTCAGGAAGCTCTACGAGTCCCCCGGCGGTAAGAAAGGTTGACGGTTTACCGCCGGCGCCCAGTGCGGCATTCCGCGCTTGGCTTCGCTATCCGGGTTTTGGACGCTTACAAGTACCTCGTAGAGCTCTTCGTTATCGATGAGCTAGAGGAATTCCGGCGCGGGGTGGAGCTAGTTGGCCCACCCGGCGGAGGCGGACAATGTGATAACTTTGGTGGTTTTGTTAATTTTGAAAGATATTTGACAACTCATTTTGAGAAAGCAGATTTTTACTCGAGCATTGAGATATAAACTTCGTTCCTGAGCAGCTTCAGCTCTCTAGAGTGATTTTCAGGACCAGTCACTGGAGCAACCGACTCATGTGACTCCGAAAATTATGGAGTTGATTTTTTCTGTAGAAAAGCTTCCAGAAGCTTCCGCTTCGATGCTGAGCTTTCTCACGGATTCAAGGAGCTCTACGAGGTTCCCGGCGGTGACCAGGTTGACGGTTCACCGCCGGCGCCAGTGCCTCGTAGAGCTCTTCGGCATACTTCGTAGAGCTCTTCGACGAGATGAGCTAAGAGGAATTCGGGCGCAGGGTGGAGCTAGTTGGCCGACCCGACCAAAAGAGACAATGTGGTAACCTGGGGTCGGTAACTCGTAGAGCTTCCCTTAGCTAGTACCTCGTAGAGCTCTTCGTTATCGATGAGCTAGAGGAATTCCGGCGCGGGGTGGAGCTAGTTGGCCCACCCGGCGGAGGCGGACAATGTGATAACTTTTGGGTGGTTTTGTAATTTTTGGAAAGATATTTGACAATTCATTTTGAGAAAGCAGATTTTTACTCCGAGCATTGAGATATAAACTTCGTTCCCTGAGCAGCTCAGCTCTCTAGAGTGATTTTCAGTACCAGTTCACTTGGAGCAACCGACTTCATGTTGACACCGAAAATTATCAACTTGATTTTTTCTGTAGAAAAGCTCCCAGAAGCTCCCGCTTTGATGCTGAGCTTTCTCACGGATTCAAGGAGCTCTACGAGGTTCCCGGCGGTGACCAGGTTGACGGTTCACCGCCGGCGCCAGTTATAGCTGGAAGCTAAGAGTAATTCCGGCGCGCTGGAGAGCTAGTTGGCTCGAAAAAAAGAACTGAACTTTTCACAACTTTTGCTCAGTTGAAAAATACGTTCTCGAAATTTGACCATTCGTTAGAGCTCTAGTATTTTTTCCCGTGATATTCGATCTTATTCCCGCTCGCCATCTTGATCTCAGCTCGATCGGGTAACTTTAAAGGCCAAAAAGCACTCTGGCGGGAACGGCCGTTTCGAGTCATCTTGATACGCGCTGTCGGTTTTCGAACATAACTCGAGCTCCAGGGCAGCTACAGAGCTGATAAGCACAGCTAATGCATGCAGAATGATCAGGCGCGTTCGCCTGTTGAACCCAGAGGTCTGAACTCGGTCTGCTAGCCGAGCTAGGTCCGCAAACCTATTCGTATTATTCGAGTCAACTTGAACACGTTGTCGGTATTTTCAACTTAACTCGAGCTGTAGGGCAGCTACTGTGCTGGTGGGCACGCCCATCGCATGCAGAATCATCAGGCGCACTCGCCTGTTGAATCCATAGGTCTGAACTCGGTCTGCAAGCCGCGCTAGGTCCGCAAACCTATTCGTATTCTTCGAGTCAACTTGATACGCGTTGTCGGTATTTTCTACTTAACTCGAGCTGCAGGCAAGCTACAGTGCTGGTGAGCAACCTATCACACTCAGAATAATCAGGCGCGTTCGCCTGTTGAATCCAGAGCTCTGAACTCGGTCTTCTGCGCGATCTAGACTCACGAAACTGTTCGTATTCTTCCAGTCATCTTCAGAGCTACTGTCGCCGTTCTGCACCTAACTCGGGCTGCAGGGGGGCTGCAGGGCGATGAATCACATGAACCGATTCGGAGACATCAAACGCGCCTGTCTGTCGCATTCAGAGGTCCGAACTCGGTCTGATACTTGAGTTGGGCTGAAAAATTATTCGTTCTCTGCAATTTTTTTTGACATTATGTGTTGTCAGGAAGCTCTACGAGTCCCCCGGCGGTAACAAAGGTTGACGGTTTACCGCCGGCGCCCAGTTTTTGGAACATTGTGCAAGATTTGACAATTCGTTTTCGTAAGTTGGATTTTTCCTACCTACAATAAGCTATGGCGCATCTGCTGGTAAAATTTTCAGGGCTCTAGAAGCAATATTACTATCAAAAGACTTGCGGGAACCGACTTTGCCCGCAGTACAGTTTGGCAGGTGACGGTGGTTGGCTTTACTTAACTCGAGCTGGCAGCAATCTACAGACCTCTCACGCACACCAGTCGATGCAGAATGATCTGACGCGTCACACTGGAAGCTCGAGAGTTCCTCGAAATGGCTGAGTCAGGAGTTATGATCGAAATAACGTCTCTATGTATGCGTGTTGCGAACGGTGTTTCGATGATAATTCGAGCTGAGTGCATGCTATGCATGCCAGGTGCATTCCAATCGAAGCAGCGACATGCGAGACATCGAATGAGCCTCGAGAGTGCCCAAATTGATTAGAATTTTCAAAATTAATGAAAAATATCGAGTTGTACAATTTTACATTTTTTATGTCGGATGATTTTTTTCTAATTTATATCGATCTATGGGTGACCTAGAGAGTTCTGGTGCATTTTTGTCGACGCAGATTGGTCTCGCGCTCTCACTGAGAGCGCGAGACCTCAAGGAATTCCGGCGCGGGGTGGAGCTAGTTGGCCGACCCGGGCAGAACGGACAAAGTGGTAACTTTTGGATGGTTTTGCGAACATTTGAAAGATATTCAACCATTTATTTTAAGAAAGCAGATTTTTCGCACCTGTAGACGACTGTGAGGGCCTCTGCGTCTTAATATGAGCTCTGTAGATGCGCTTTTACTGTCAAAACACTTGGCGAAACCAACTTCATGTCGACATCGAAAAAATCACGTTTTCTCATTTTCGAGAAATGCTTCCAGAAGCCCTCTCTTTTGATGCTGAGCACTCTCACGCGTGCCAGGAGCTCTACGAGGTTCCCGGCGGTGTCCAGGTTGACGGTTCACCGCCGGCGCCAGTCGATGAGCTAGAGGAATTCCGGCGCGGGGTGGAGCTAGTTGGCCCGCCCGGCCGAGGCGGACAATGTGGCAACTTTTGGGTGGTTTTGCGAATATTTGAAAGATATTTGACCATTTATTTTGAGAAAGCAGATTTTTCGCACCTGTAAACGACTATGACGGCCTTTCTGTCTTAGTATGAGCTCCGTAGGCGCAATCTTACTATCAAAACACTTGGAGGAACCATCTTCACGTCGACGCGAAAAAATCAATTTTCCCCGTTTTCGAGAAATTCTTCCAGGAGCTCTCTCTTTCGAATCTGAAGAATCTTAGGCGTGAAAGGACCTCTACGAGGTTCCCAGCGGTGACTAGGTTGACGGTTCACCGCCGGCGCCAGTACCTCGTAGAGCTCTTCGTCATCGATGAGCTAGAGGAATTCCGGCGCGGGGTGGAGCTAGTCGGCCCACCCGGCCAGAAAGGACAATGTGACAACTTTTGGGTGGTTTTGCGAATTTTTGAAAGATATTTGACAATTCATTTTGAGAAAGCAGATTTTTACGCCGAGCATTGGCATATAAACTTTGTTTCCTGCAGCTCAGCTCTCTAGAGCAGTTTTAGTATCAGTTCACTTCCGGGAACCGACTTCATGTTGACTCCGAAAAATCTTAATTTTATGTTTTTCTAGAAAAGCTCCCATAAGCTCTTCGCTACGATCCTGAGCTCTCTTACGCGTGCAAGGAGCTCTACGAGGTTCCCGGCGGTGACCAGGTTGACGGTTCACCGCCGGCGCCAGTTATCGCTCGAAGCTTAAGAGGTAATAAATCGTTAGAGCTTCCTTAGCTAGTTATATCGGGAAGCTAAGAGGCTCCGGCGCGCCCCAGAGCTAGTACCTCGTAGAGCTCTTCGACGAGAGAGCTTAGAGGAATTCGGACGCAGGGTGGAGCTAGTTGGCCGCCCCGACCAAAGAGACAATGTGTTACCTGGGGTCGGTTTTGGAACATTGTGCAAGATTTGACAATTCGTTTCATAAGTTGGATTTTTCCTACCTACAATAAGCTATGGCGCATCTGCTGGTAAATTTTCAGGGCTCTAGGGGCAATATTTCTGTCAAAAGACTTGCAGGAACCGACTTTGCCTGCAGTGCAGTTTGGCAGGTGACGGTGGTTCGCTTTACTGAACTCGAGCTGTCAGCAAGCTACAGACCTCTCACGACACCCCAGTCGATGAGAATGATCTGGAGCGTAACACTGGAAGCTCGAGATTCCTAGAAATGGCTGAGCAGGAGTTATTGCTCGAAATACTGTCTTATGTAGTCCATTTGCGACGGTTTTCGATGATGACTCGAGCTGAGTGCATGCTATGCATGCCAGGTACATTCCAATCGAAGTAGCGACATGCGAGACATCGAATGGGAGCCTCGAGAGTGTCCAAATTGATTAGAATTTTCAAATTTAATGAAACATATCGATTTGTACAATTTTATATTTTTTGTGTCGGATGATTTTTTTCTAATTTATATCGATCTATGGGTGATTCTGGTGCATTTTTGTCGACGCAGAATGATCTCGCGCTCTCACTGAGAGCGCGAGACTTCATATGAATAGCTTCGCTGGGAGTGAGGGAACTTTGGTCCAGCCCGGCCGAGGCGGGACAATGTAGACAAACTTTTGGGTGGGTTTTGCAATTTTTGAAAGAATATTTGAACAATTTTCATTTGAAAAAAGAGATTTTTAACTCGAGCATTGAGATATAAACTTTCGTCCCCTGATCAGCTCGGCCATCTAGAGGCACCATCTCCGCCGGTTCAGTTACTGGGCGCCGGCGGTGAACCGTCAACCTGGTCACCGCCGGGAACCTCGTAGAGCTCCTTGCATCCGTGAGAAAGCTCAGGATCAAAGCGAGAGCTTCTGGGAGCTTTTCTACAAAAACTTCAAGTTGAGATTTTTCGGAGTCAACATGAAGTCGGTTGCTCCAAGTGAACTGGCATTAAAAATGACCATCTCTAGATGGCCGAGCTGATCAGGGGGAACGCGCGCGAGCTGCCGGCGAGCTGATCAGGCGAACGAAGTTATATCTCATCTCCGGAGCAGAAAATCTGCTTTTTGCAAAATAAATTGTTCAAATATCTTTCAAAAAATTGCAAAATCCACCCCAATAGTTGTCAATTTGTCCGCCTCGGCCGGCTGGGACCAAAAGTTCTCACTCCCAGCGAAGCTATTCATATGAAGTCTCGCGCTCTCAGTGAGAGCGCGAGACCATTCTGCGTCGACAAAAATGCACCAGAACTCTCTAGGTCACCCATAGATGGATATAAATTAGAGAAAAAATCATCCGACACAAAAAATACAAAATTGTACAAATCGATATTTTTCATTAATTTTGAAAATTCTAATCAATTTGGGCACTCTCGAGGCTCATTCGATGTCTCGCATGTCGCTGCTTCGATTGGAATGCACCTGGCTTGCATAGCATGCACTCAGCTCGAATTATCATCGAAACACCGTTCGCAACACGCATACATAGAGACGGTATTTCGATCATAACTCCTGACTCAGCCATTTCGAGGACCTCTCGAGCTTCCAGTGTGACGCGTCAGATCATTCTGCATCGACTGGTGTGCGTGAGAGGTCTGTAGATTGCTGACAGCTCGAGTTAAGTAAAGCCAACCACCGTCACCTGCCAAACTGTACTGCGGGCAAAGTCGGGTCCCGCAAGTCTTTTGATAGTAATATTGCTTCTAGAGCCCTGAAAATTTTACCAGCAGATGCGCCATAGCTTATTGTAGGTAGGAAAAATCCAACTTATGAAAACGAATTGTCAAATCTTGCACAATGTTCCAAAAACCGACCCCAGGTTACACATTGTCTCTTTTGGTCGGGTCGGCCAACTAGCTCCACCCTGCGCCCGAATTCCTCTTAGCTCATCTCGTCGAAGAGCTCTACGAGGTACCAGTTCACTTGAAGGAACCGACTTCATGTTGACTCCGAAAAAATCTCAACTTGAAGTTTTTGTAGAAAAGCTCCCAGAAGCTCCCGCTTTGATGCTGAGCTTTCTCACGGATTCAAGGAGCTCTACGAGGTTCCCGGCGGTGACCAGGTGACGGTTCCCGCGGCAGCCAGTTGGCAGAAAAATCTGACGGAATTTTGCTGACTTAAACTCGTAGAGCTTCCCTTAGCACGTTTATGCTGGAAGCTTAAGAGATAATTACCCTCGTAGAGCTCTTCGTTATCGATGAGCTAGAGGAATTCCGGCGCGGGGTAGAGCTAGTTTGCCCACCCGGCCGAGGCGGACAATGTGGCAACTTTTGGGTGGTTTTGTAATTTTTTGAAAGATATTTGACAATTCATTTTGAGAAAGCAGATTTTTACTCCGAGCATTGAGATATAAACTTCGTTCCCTGAGCAGCTCAGCTCTCTAGAGTCATTTTCAGTACCAGTTCACTTGGAGCAACCGACTTCATGTTGACTCCGAAAAATCTTAACTTGAAGTTTTTGTAGAAAAGCTCCCAGAAGCTCCCGCTTTGATGCTGAGCTTTCTCACGGATTCAAGGAGCTCTACGAGGTTCCCGGCGGTGACCAGGTTGACGGTTCACCGCCGGCGCCAGTTCCGGAGCGCTGGAGAGCTAGTTGGCAAGAAAAATCTCGACGGACCTTTTGTGACTTTTGGTCGGTTGAAAATTTTGTTCTCGAAATTTGACAATTCGTTAGAGCTCTAGTATTTTTTCCCGTGATATTCGATCTTATTCCCGCTCGCCATCTTGATCTCAGCTCGATCGGGTAACTTTGAAGGCCAAAAAGCGTCCCGGCGGGAACGACCGTTTCGAGTCATCTTGATACGCGCTGTTGGTATTTTGTACTCAACTCGAGCTTCAGGGCAGCTACAGAGCTGGTAAGCACAGCTATCGCACTCAGAATTATCAGGCGCGTTCGCCTGTTGAATCCAGAGGTCTGAACTCGGTCTGCCAGCCGAGCTAGGTCCGCAAACCTATTCGTATTCTTCGAGTCATCTTGATAGACGCTCTCGGTTTTATGTACTTAACTCGAGCTTTAGGGCAGCTAGAGTGCTGGTAAGCACACCTATCGCACTCAGAATCATCACGCGCGTTCGCCTGTTCAATCCAGAGGTCTGAACTCGGTCTGCTAGCCGAGCTAGGTCTGCAAACCTATTCGTATTATTCGAGTCATCTTGATAGACGCTCTCCGTTTTCTGTACTTAATTCGAGCTGTAGAGCAGCTACAGGGCTCATTGTGACAAACATCGATGGGGAATCATCAGTCGCGTTCGTCTATTGAACCGAGAGCTCTGAACTCGGCCTGCTGCCCGAGCTAGGTTCGCGAAACTGTTCGTATTGTCCGAATGATCTTGAGACGTGCTCTTAATTTTCTGCACTCAACTCGTGCTGGGGGAGGGCTACAGTGCTGCAGGTCACATATATCGATTTGCACACATCAGGCGCGTCTTTCGGTCGATTCCAGAGCTCGGAACTCGGTCTGCTGCTCGAACTAGGTTCGCAAAACTATTATATTATTCGAGTCGATACTGTCGGTTTTCTGCACTTAACTCGGGCTGTAGGGGGGCTTTAGGGCTGGAATCACATGAGTGGGTTGGCAGACATCAGACGCGCCCGCCTGTCGCATTCAGAGGTCTGAACTCGGTTTGATACTCGAACTGGGTTGCGAAACTGTTCGTTTTTTGTTAGCGTTATCTTGAGAGGTCTGAAATCGCTTGGGCTGAAAAACTAGTCGTTCTTTGGAGTTTTTTCCCACAGTTTATATTTTCAGGAAGCTCTACGAGTCCCCCGGCGGTAAGAAAGGTTGACGGTTTACCGCCGGCGCCCAGTTCCGGAGCGCTGGAGAGCTAGTTGGCAAGAAAAATCTCGACGGACCTTTTGCTGACTTTTGGTCGGTTGAAAATTTTGTTCTCGAAATTTGACCATTCGTTAGAGCTCTAGTATTTTTTCCCATGATATTCGATCTTATTCCCGCTCGCCATCTTGATCTCAGCTCGATCGGGTAACTTTGAAGGCCAAAAAGCAGGGGGCGGGAACGGCCGTTTCGAGTCATCTTGATACGCGCTGTCGGTATTTTGTACTTAACTCGAGCTGTAGGGCAGCTACAGAGCTGGTAAGCACATCTATCGCACTCAGAATTATCAGGCGCGTTCGCCTGTTCAATCCAGAGGTCTGAACTGGGTCTGCTAGCCGAGCTAGGTCCGCAAACCTATTCGTATTATTCGAGTCATCTTAATAGACGCTCTGGGTTTTCTGTACTTAACTCGAGCTGTAGGGCAGCTACAGAGCTGGTAAGCACGCCTGTCGCATTCAGAATTATCACGCGCGTTCGCCTGTTGAATCCAGAGGTCTGAACTCGGTCTGCTAGCCGAGCTAGGTCCGCAAACCTATTCGTATTATTCGAGTCATCTTGGCAGACGCTCTCGGTTTTCTGTACTTAACTCGAGCTGTAGGACAGCTAGAAGGCTCATTGTGACAGACATCGATGGGGAAACATCTGTCGTGTTCGCCTATTGAACCGAGAGCTCTGAACTCGGCCTGCTGCCCGAGCTAGGTTCGCGAAACTATTCGTATTGTCGAATGATCTTGAGAAGTGCTCTCAATTTTCTGCACTCAACTCGTGCTGGGGGAGGGCTACAGTGCTGCGGGTCACGTATATCGATTTGCACACATCAGGCGCGTCTTTCGGTCGATTCCAGAGCTCGGAACTCGGTCTGCTTCTCGAACTAGGTTCGCAAAACTATTATATTATTCGAGTCGATACTGTCGATTTTCTGCACGTAACTCGGGCTGTAGGGGGGCTTCAGGGCTGGGAATCACATGAGTGGATTGGCAGACATCAGATGCGCCCGCCTCTGTCGCATTCAGAGGTCTGAACTCGGTTTGATACTCGAACTGGGTTGCGAAACTGTTTGTTTTTTCGTAAGCGTTATCTTGAGAGGTTTGAAATTGCTTGGGCTTAAAAAGTAGTCGTCCTTAGGACTTTTTTCCACAGTTTATATTGTCAGGAAGCTCTACGAGTCCCCCGGCGGTAAGAAAGGTTGACGGTTTACCGCCGGCGCCCAGTTTGGTCGGTTGAAAATTTTGTTCTCGAAATTTGACAATTCGTTAGAGCTCTGTATTTTTTCCCATGATGTTCGATCTTATTCCCGCTCGTCATCTTGATCTCAGCTCGATCGGGTAACTTTGAAGGCCAGACGTCTGTTGAATCCAGACGTCTGAACTCGGCCTGCCAGCCGAGCTAGGTCCGCAAACCTATTCGTACCATTCGAGTCATCTTGATAGACACTCTCGGTTTTCTGTACTTTACTCGAGCTTTAGGGCAGCTACAGTGCTGGTAAGCACACCTATCGCACTCAGAATCACGCGCGTTCGTCTGTTGAATCCATAGGTCTAAACTTGGTCTGTTAGCCGAGCTACGGCCGCAGACCTATTTGTATTATTCGAGTCATCCTGATTGACGCTCTCGGTTTTCTGTACTGAACTCGAGCTTCAGGGCAACTACAGTGCTGGTAAGCAACCTTTCGCACTCAGAATCATCACGCGCTCGCCTGTTGAATCGAGAGGTCTGAACGTCTGCTAGCCGAGCTAGGTCCGCAAACCTATTCGTATTATTCGAGTCATCCTGATAGACGCTTTTGGTTTTCTGTACTTATTTCGAGCTGTACGGCAGCTACAGGGCTCATTGTGACAGACATCGATGTGAAATTATCAGTTGCGTTCGTCTATTGAATCGATAGCTATGAACTCGGCCTGCTGCAGTGCTCTCGGTTGTCTGCACTCAACTCGTGCTGGAAGAGGGCTACAGTGCTGCCGGTCACAGATATCGATTTTCACACATCAGGCGCGTCTGTTGGTCGATTCGAGAGCTCGGAACTCGGTCTGCTGCTCGAACTAGGTTCGCAAATCCATTATATTATTTGAGTCGATACTGTCGGTTTTCTCCACTCACTCGGGCTGTAGGGGGGCTTCAGGGCAGGGAATCCCATGAGCGGATTCGGAGACATCAGACGCGCCTGCTTGTCGCATTCAGAGGTCTGAACTCGGTTTGATACTCGAACTGGGTTTCGAAACTGTTTGTTCTTTGTTAGCGTTGTATTGAGAGGTCTATCGCTTGGGCTTGAAAAAAGTCGTTCTTTGGATTTTTCCCCACAGTAGATATTGTCAGGAAGCTCTACGCGTCCCCCGGCGGTAAGAAAGGTTGACGGTTTACCGCCGGCGCCCAGTTCCGGGGCTGGAGAGCTAGTTGGCAAGAAAAATACCTCGTAGAGCTCTTCGAAGCAGAGCTAAGAGGAATTCGGGCGCAGGCTGGAGCTAGTCGGCCGACCGCGCATTAAGAGACAATGTGTTATGGGTCGAGTTTCTAATGTTTGTGCAAAATTTGAAAATTCGTTTTGAGAACGGGTATTTTTCTCACGTGTAGTAGGTTATGCCGCGACTGACAGTTAAATTCTCAGGTCCGTAACTGCAATGTTACTATCAAAACACTTGCTGGAACCGACGGCCGTTTCGAGTCACCTTGACGCTCATTAACGGTTTCTGTACTTATCTCGGGATATAGGACAGCTGCAGAGCTGATGCTTACCGAACCAATTAGCAATCATGAGGCGCGTTCATCTGTTTGATTTACAGCTCTGAACTCGGTCTGCTGCTCGAGCTGGGTCCGCAAACTTATTTCTATTCTTCGAGTCATTTTGACGAGTCTTCTCCATTTTCTGTACTGAACTGCGATCTCTTGAAACAGAAATCTGAATGTGTAGTAGGCAGCGCCGCGCAAGAAAGCTCTACGAGGCTCCCGGTGGTAACCTGGCTGACGGTTTACCGCCGGCTCCCAGTCTCGACGGACCTTTTGGTGACTTTTGGTCGGTTGAAAATTTTGTTCTCGACTTTTCGCCATTCGTTAGAGCTCTAGTATTTTTTTCTCATGATATTCGATCTTATTCCCGCTCGCCATCTTGATCTCAGCTCGATCGGTAACTTTGAAGGCCCTCTAGTACCTCGTAGAGCTCTTCGGCATCGATGAGCTAGAGGAATTCCGGCGCGGGGTGGAGCTTTTTGGCCCACCCGGCCGAGGCGGACAATGTGGCAACTTTTGGGTGGTTTTGCGATTTTTTTGAAAGACAGTTGACCATTTATTTTGAGAAAGCAGATTTTCCGCACCTGTAGACGACTATGAGGGCCTCAGCTTCTTAATATGAGCTTCGTAGATGCACTTTCACTATCAAAACACTTGGAGGAACCAACTTCATGTCGGCATGAAAAAAAACATGTTTCCTCTTTTCCGAGAAATGCTTCCGGAAGGCCTTTACGCGTGTTAGGAGCTCTACGAGGTTCCCGGCAGTGACCAGGTTGACGGTTCACCGCCGGCGCTAGTTCCGGCGCGCTGGAGAGCTAGTTAGCACGAAAAATCTCGACGGAACTTTTGCTGACTTTTGGTCGGTTGAAAATTTTGTTCTCGAAATTTGACCATTCGTTGAAGCTCTAGTATTTTTCCCATAATATTCGATCTTATTCCCGCTCGCCATCTTAATCTCAGCTCGATTGTAGGGCAGCTACAGAGCTTGTGAGCACAGCTATCGCACTGAGAATCATCAGGCGCGTTCGCCTGTTGAATCCATAGGTCTGAACTCGGTCTGCTAGCCGAGCTAGGTCCGTAAACCTATTCGTAATTCGTATTATTCGAGTCTACTTGATACGCGTTGTCGGTATTTTCTACTTAACTCGAGCTGTAGGGCAGCTACAGTGCTGGTAAGCCCGCCTATCGCACGGAGAATGATCAGGCGCGGTCGCCTGTTGAATTCATAGGTCTGAACTCGGTCTGCTAGCCGAGCTAGATCCGCAAAAATATTGGTATTATTCGAGTCAACTCGATACGCGTTGTCGGTATTTTCTACTTAACTCGAGCTGTAGGGCAGCTACAGTCCTGGTAAGCACACGTATCGCACTCAGAATAATCAGGCGCGTTCGCCTGTTGAATTCATAGGCCTGAACTCGGTCTGCCAGCCGAGCTAGGTCCGCAAACCTATTCGTATTATTCGAGTCAACTTGATACGGGTTGTCGGTATTTTCTACTCAAATCGAGCTGTAGGGCAGTTACAGTGCTGGTAAGCATACCTCGCACTCAGAATAATCAGGCGCGTTTGCTGTTGAATCCAGAGCTCTGAACTCGGTCCGCTGCGCGATCTAGAATCACGAAACTGTTTGTATTCTCCCAGTCATCTTCAGAGCTACTGTTGGCGTTCTGCACTTAGCTCGGGCTGTAGGGGGCTGCAGGGCGGGTAATCAGAGGAATCGATTCGGAGACATCAGACGCCTCTGTCTGCTGCATTGAGAGGTTCGAACTCGGTCTGATACTCGAGTTGGGCTGAAAAACCATTCGTTCTCTGAAATTTTCTTCGACATTATATGTTGTCAGGAAGCTCTACGAGTCCCCCGGCGGTAGCAAAGGTTGACGGTTTACCGCCGGCGCCCAGTAATTCCGGCGCGCTGGAGAGCTAGTTGGCTCGAAAAACAAGAACTGAACTTTTCACGACTTTTGCTCAGTTGAAACATACGTTCTCGAAATTTGACCATTCGTTAGAGCTCTAGTATTTTTTCCCGTGATATTCGATCTTATTCCCGCTCGCCATCTTGATCTCAGCTCGATCGCGTAACTTTGAAGGCCAAAAAGCACACTGGCGGGAACGGCCCGCTGTCGGTATTTTGTACTTAACTCGAGCTTCAGGACAGCTACGGAGCTGGTAAGCACAGCTATCGCACTCAGAATCATCAGGCGCGTTCGCCTGTTGAATCCAGAGGTCTGAACTCGGTCTGCCAGCCGAGCTAGGTCCACAAACCTATTCGTATTCTTCGAGTCAACTTGATACGCGTTGTCGATATTTTCTACTTAACTCGGGCTGTAGGGCAGCTACAGTGCTGGTAAGCACGCCTATCGCACTCAGAATCATCCGGCGCGTTCGCCTGTTGAATCGATAGGTCTGAACTCGGTCTGCTAGCTGAGCTAGCTCCGCAAACCTATTCGTATTATTCGAGTAAACTTGATACGCGTGGTCGGTATTTTCTTCTTAACTCGAGCTGTAGGGCTGCAGTGCTGGTAAGCACATCCATCGCATCCAGAATCATCAGGCGCGTTCGCCTGTTGAATCCATAGGTCTGAACTCGGTCTGCTAGCCGAGCTACGTGCGCAAACCTATTCGTATTATTCGAGTCAACTTGATACGCGTGGTGGGTATTTTGTACTTAATTCGAGATGCAGGGCAGCTACAGTGCTGGTAAGCACGCCTATCGCACTCAGAATCATCAGGGGCGTTCGTCCGCCTGTTGGATCCAGAGCTCGGAACTCGGTCTGCTGCCCAAATTAGATCGGTACAACTTCTATATTGGTCGAGTCATTCTCAAAAGTGCTGTCGATTTTCTGCACCTACCTCGGGCCTGTAGGGAGGCGGCAGGGCTGGTAATGACAGAAGTCGATTCGCAGACATAAGACGCGTCCGCCTGTCGCATTCAGAGGTCAACAAATATTCACTATAAGTCGGAATCTTGGATGCGCGGTTTTCTCAACTAACGTCAAGGTAGGAAGCTCTACGAGTCCCCGGCGGTAACCATGGTTGACGGTTTACCGCCGGCGCCCAGTTTTGGACGCGTAGAAGTGGACGCTTACAAGTGAACTTATAAGTTCAAAGATATAACTCGTAGAGCTTCCCTGAGCAAGTTATTGCTGGGAGCTTAAGAGTAATTCCGGGGAGCTGGAGAGCTAGTTGAGAAGAAAAATCTTGACGGACCTTTTGCTGACTTCTGGTCAGTTGAAAATAACTCGTAGAGCTTCCCTTAGCTAGTTATAGCTGGAAGCTAAGAGTAATTCCGGCGCTCTGGAGAGCTAGTTGGTAAGAAAAATCTCGACGGAACTTTTGATGACTTTTGCTCGGTTGAAAATTTTGTTCTCGAAATTTGACAATTCGTTAGAGCTCTAGTATTTTTTCCCGTGATATTCGATCTTATTCCCGCTCGCCATCTTGATCTCAGCTCGATCAGGTAACTTTGAAGGCCAAAAAGCACTCTGGCGGGAACGCCCGTTTCGAGTCATCTTGATATGCGCTGTCGGTTTTCCGAACATAACTCGAGCTCTAGGGCAGCTACAGAGCTGGTAAGCACAGCTAATGCATGCAGAATGATCAGGCGCGTTCGCCTGTTGAACCCAGAGGTCTGGACTCGGTCTGCTAGCCGAGCTAGGTTCGCAAACCTATTCGTATTATTTGAGTCAACTTGAACGCGTTGTCGGTATTTTCAACTTAACTCGAGCTGTAGGGCAGCCACAGTGCTGGTGAGCATACCCATCGCATGCAGAATCATGAGGCGCGCCCGTCTGTTGAATCCATAGGTCTGAACTCGGTCTGCAAGCCGAGCTAGGTCCGCAAACCTATTCGTATTATTCGAGTCAACTTGATACGCGTTGTCGGTATTTTCTACTTAACTCGAGCTGCAGGCCAGCTACAGTGCTGGTAAGCACACCTATCACACTCAGAATAATCAGGCGCGTTCGTCTGTTGAATCCAGAGCTCTGAACTCGGTCTGCTGCGCGATCCAGACTCACGAAACTGTTCGTATTCTTCCAGTCATCCTGAGAGCTACTGTCGCCGTTCTGCACCTAACTCGGGCTGCAGGGGGGGATGCAGGGCGGTTAATCACATGAATCGATCCGGAGACATCAAACGCGTCTGTCTGTCGCATTCAGAGGTCCGAACTCGGTCTGATACTTGAGTTCGGCTGAAAAATTATTCGTTCTCTGCAATTTTTTTCGACATTATGTGTTGTCAGGAAGCTCTACGAGTCCCCCGGCGGTAACAAAGGTTGACGGTTTACCGCCGGCGCCCAGTTTTCTTCTCAAAATTTGAACATTCGTTAGAGCTGTAGTTTTTTTTCCCATCGATCTATTCCCGCTCGGCATCTGTATCTCAGCTCGATCGGGTATGTTTAAAGGCCAACAAGCACACGGGCGGGAAGGGCCGTTTCGAGTCATCTTGATACGCGCTGTCGGTTTTCTCAAGATAACTCGAGCTTCAGGACAACTACAGAGCTGGTCAGCACAGCTAATGCATTCAGAATGCTCAGGCGCGTTCGCCTGTCGAATCCAGAGGTCTGAACTCGATCTGCTAGCCGAGCTGGGGTCGCAAACCTATTCGTACTATTCGAATTATTGTAGCAGACGCTCTCGGTTTTTCGTACTTAACTCGATCTGTAGCGCAGCCACAGAGCTGATAATCACAGGAATCGGTTCAGAATTATCAGGCGCGTTCGTCTATTCAATGAAAGTCTCGGCCTGTTCCCCGAGCTAGGTTCGCGAACCAATTTGTATTGTTCGAGTCATCTTAAGAAGTGCTCTCGGTTTTCTTAAATCGTGCTGGGGAGGGCTACAGTGCTGCTGGTCACAGAAATCGATTCCGAGACATCAGGCGCGTCCGTTCGTCGAACCGAGAGCTCGTAACTCGGTCTGCTGCTCGAACGAAATCCGCGAAACTGTTCTATTATTCGAGTTATCCTGAGAGTTCCTCGGTTTCCTGCACTTAACTCAGGCTGTATGGGGGGCTGCAGGGCTGGTAATGACAGGAATCGGTCCGCAGACATCAGACGCGTCCGTCTGTTGCATTCAGAGATCTGAACTCGGTTTCATACTCTAGCTCGATTGGAAAACTGTTCGTTTGTTTTGTTAGAGTCATCTTGAGAAGTCTAGAGTCGCCTGGGCTGAAAAACTAGTCCTTCTCTGAAATTCTTCTTCACATTATATTGTCAGGAAGCTCTACGAGTCCCCCGGCGGTAAGAAAGGTTGACGGTGTACCGCCGGCGCCCAGTTCCCGGATGGCTCCTTGGAGAGCTGAGGGTTTCGGATAAGAAGCCGGCGGTCGGTGGTGGGGAGCCCACGCCCACCTGCGCCGGTCCACGATCCCCGCAGCGCCCTGCCGGAGGTTGCAGCGGGTCCGGGAGCGTGGCTTCCTAGCGTTTCCCAATACGCGTGGCTCGAGGGTGCGCGAAGCGCTTCGGCAGAGCTTCGGAAGAGCTTCGGCAGTTTTTCCAGGCTCCTAGGCAGATCTTCTCTGCGCGCTTTGCAGGGCCCCACGCATCGCAAACGGCGCCCCCTGCAAGAGTCTCCTGTGAGGTTTCCAGCGTCCCGCGCATCGTTTCAGGCGGCCTGGCAGAGGTCCCCGTGCGGCGTTCCGCGCTTGGCTTCGCTATCCGGGTTTTGGACGCTTACAAGTAACTCGTCCTCGTAGAGCTCTTCGGCATCGATGAGCTAGAGGAATTCCGGCGCGGGGTGGAGCTAGTTGGTCGACCCGGCCGAGGCGGACAATGTGACAACTTTTGGGTGGTTTTGCAAAAATTTGAAAGATATTTGACAATTCATTTTGGGAAAGCAGATTTTCACTCTGAGCATTGGGATATAAACTTTGTTCTCTGACCAGCTCAGCCCTCTAGAGCCATATTGAGTACCAGTTCACTTGGAGGAACCGACTTCATGTTGACTCCGAAAAATCTCAACTTGAAGTTTTTGTAGAAAAGCTCCCAGAAGCTCTGGCTCTGATGCTGAGCTTTCTCACGAGTGCAAGGAGCTCTACGAGGTTCCCGGCGGTGACCAGGTTGACGGTTCACCGCCGGCGCCAGTATTTTTTCTCATGATATTCGATCTTATTCCCGCTCGCCATCTTGATCTCAGCTCGATCGGGTAACTTTGAAGGCCAAAAAGCAGGCAGGCGGGAACGGCCGTTTCGAGTCATCTTGATACGCGCTGTCGGTTTTCTCAAGATAACTCGAGCTTCAGGACAACTACAGAGCTGGTCAGCACAGCTAATGCATTCAGAATGATCAGGCGCGTTCGCCTGTTGAATCCAGAGGTCCGAACTCGGTCTGCTAGCCGAGCTAGGGCCGCAAACCTATTCGTATTATTCGAGTCATTGTAGCAGACGCTCTCGGTTTTTCGTACTTAACTCGATCTCTAGGGCAGCGACAGAGCTGATAATCACAGAAATCGATTGAGAATCATCAGGCGCGTTCGGTTGTTGAATTAAGAGCTCTGAACTCGGCCTGCTCCCCGAGCTAGCTCGCGAACCTATTGGTAGTGTTCGAGTCATCTTGAGAAGTGCTCTCGGTTTTCTGTACTTAAATCGTGCTGGGGGAGGGCTACAGTGCTGCTGGTCACAGGAATCGATTTCGAGACATCAGGCGCGTCCGTGTGTCGAACCGAGAGCTCGGAACTCGGTCTGCTGCTCGAACGAGATCCGCGAAACTCTTGTATTATTCGACATCCTGAGAGGTACTCTCGGTTTGCTGGGGGGCTGCAGAGCTGGTAATCAGAGGAATCGATCCGCAGACATCAGACGCGTCCGCCTGTCGCATTCAGAGGTCTGAACTCGGTTTTATACTTGAGCTCGATTAGAAAACTGTTTGTTTGTTTTGTTAGAGTCATCTTGGGAGGTCTATAATCGCTCGGGCTGAAAACTAGTCGTTCTCTGAAATTCTTTTCCACATTATATATTGTCAGGAAGCTCTACGAGTCCCCCGGCGGTAAGAAAGGTTGACGGTTTACCGCCGGCGCCCAGTACCTCGTAGAGCTCTCATGGTATGAGAGATAGAGGAATTCTGCGACAGGGTGGAGCTAGTGGCGAGATTTCGAAAAGAGACACAATCATACCATCCGCGGCCTGGCTCAGCCGATTTTGAAGCTCTAACCATTCGTTTGGGCTGATTATTGCGCAGAACGAAGCTTTGCACCACAGAAGCTGCCTCTCAAATTCTCAGCTCATTCCGTCGACAAATTCTTCTCAGCGAAACCAGAAACCAGACTCCAGATTGCCATTAAAAACTGAAATATTAAAGATTCAAGCATATCTACTGCGAAGTTTTCTGCTTCGATTACGGGCGCTCTTAAGGGAAAGGAGCTCACCGCCGGCGCCAGTTTTCCGGTGTGTGTTCTCTTCGATCGTGCTCTCCGGGTTTTCCTGGGTGGCTCCTTGAGAGCTTAGGGTTTCAGAAGAAGCCGAGATGGGTGGTGACGGGATAACGCCCACCTCCGCCGGTCCACGATCCTCGCAGCAGCTCGCCTGACCCGGCAGCGGGTCCGGGAGCGCTTCCGGCAGCCGTTCAGGCGTGCCCGCGCACGCGCAGGCACGCGCGGCAGCGTCGGTGGAAGCGCTTCGGAAGAGCTTCAGAAAAGCTACAGGCGAGCCCCCCACGGCCTGTCTGAAGATCTTTCAAGAGTATTCAGAACTCGCCAGGGGAGCTGTCCGGCATCTTCAGAGGGTGGGGCGAGGATCCAGGGTGGCCCAGGAAGCGAGACCCTGCGCTCCGTGTGCTGAGGCCTTACAGGGCTCGACCTGAGCAGGTCGTGAAACTGCTCAGGGGTGGCAAAGAAGGAAGGAGAACAGAGAAGGTAGAAGAGAGAGAAAAACAGCAGAGAGGAAAGAAAGATAATAAGAAAACATGATGCTGGGAAAGAAAGAGCGGCGACAGCGACGACGAGAACGACGACGCCCGCGCCGCCGGCTCACAGCGCCCCGTCCCGCCCCCGAGAGCAATCGGGCGCCGGGAGCGCGCCGGGCGGGCCGCTTGGGCGGTCGCGGCGCGCGCAGACACGCGCGCGCACGCATGCACACACGCACGCACACATCCACAGCACGCGTACACGTGCACCTCCTCGGTCGTCTCGGGCGGGTACGACGACTGGTGGACCCAATAGCACAGCCATATCCCTTCGAATGCTCGCTGGAAATAGCGAAGTGGTCCGGGTTACTGCGGGGTGTGGAAAGCGCCCAGCGCCGGTCGGGAAGTCAGGCGCATGTGGAACGAGCGGTGCGGGAGTGTCTGCGTATCTCGTAGAGATCTTCGGCATCGATGAGCTAGATAAATTCCGGCGCGGGATGGAGCTAGTTGGCCCACCCGACCGCGGCGGACAATAGTGATTTTGCGAATATTCGAAAGATGTTTGACAATTCATTCTGAGAAAGCAGATTCTTCGCACCTGTAAACGACTATGAAGGCCTCTCTGTAATATGAGCTCTCTGGGTGCAGTTTTACTATCAAAACACTTGGCGCAACCAACTTTATGTCGACACCAAAAAAATAAGTTTTTTTTTTCTTTTTCGAGAAATGCATCCAGAAGCTCCTTCTTTCGACTCTCTCTTATGCGGGAAAGATCTCTACGAGGTTCCCGGCGGAGACCAGTTGACGATTCACCGCCGGCGCCAGTTGGCACAGCCGCCGAGGCGGATAATGTGGTAACTTTTGGGTGGTTTTGCAAACATAACTTGTAGAGCTTCACTTAGCAAGTTATTGCTGGAAGCTTGAGGGTAATTCCGGAGCGCTGAAGAGCTAGTTGGCAAGAAAAATCTCGACGGACCTTTTGGTGACTTTTGGTCGGTTGAAAATTTTGTTCTCGAAATTGAACCATTCGTTAGAGCTAGTATTTTTCCCATCTTATTACCGCTGGCCATCTTGATCTCATCAATCGGGTACATTTTACTGCCAAAAAACGTCCCGGCGGGAACGACCGTTTCGAGTCATTTTGATACGCGTTGCCGGTATTTTCTTCTTAACTCGAGCTGTAGGGCAGCTATCGCATTCAGAATCATCAGGCGCGTTTGCCTGTTGGATCCAGAGGTCTGAACTCGGTCTGCTAGCCCAGCTAGGTCCGCAAACCTATTCGTATTCGAGCCGTCTTGACAGAAACTCTCGGTTTTCTCTACTTAACTCGAGCTATGAGGCAGCTACAGGACTCATTGTCACAGACATCGATGGGGAATCATCAGTCGCGTTCGTCTATTGAACCGCGAGCTCTGAACTCGGCCTGCTGCCCGAGCTAGGTTCGCGAAACTATGCGTATTGTCCGAATGATCTTGAGAAGTGCTCTCAATTTTCTGCACTCAACTCGTGCTCGAGGAGTGCTGCGGGTCACAGATATCGATTTGCACACATCAGGCGCGTCTGTTGGTCGATTCCAGAGCTCGGAACTCGATCTGCTGCTCGAACTAGGTTCGCGAAACTATTCTATTATTCGAGTCGATACTGTCGATTTTCTGCACTTAACTCGGGCTGTAGGGGAGTTGCAGGGCTGGGAATTACACGCGCGGATTCGCAGACATCAGACGCGCCCGCCTGTCGCATTCAGAGGTCTGCACTCGGTTCGATACTCAAACTGGATTGCAAAACTGTTTGTTTTTGGGTTAGAGTCATCTTGAGAGGTCTGAAATCGCTTGGGCTGAAAAACTAGTCGTTCTTTGGAGTTTCTCTTCCACACTATATACTGTCAGGAAGCTCTACGAGTCCCCCGGCGGTAAGAAAGGTTGACGGTTTACCAGTTTGAAAGATATTTGACCATTTATTTTGAGAAAGCAGATTTTTACGCCGAGCATCGGCATATAAACTCCTCTCTGACAGCAGCTCAGCTCTCTCGATGCATTTTTGCATGAGTTGACTTCCAGGAACTGAGCGAATATGAAAATTGAAAAAATCGAATTTGAAGATTTTCGCCAAAATCTCATTTTTTTGATTCTGTGTCGATTCTCTGCGCTCTTACCAGTGAGAGGAGCTCTACGAGGTTCCCGGCGGTGACCAGGTTGACGGTTCACCGCCGGCGCCAGTAATTCCGGCGCGCTGGGAAGCTAGTTGGCAAGAAAAATCTCGACGGAACTTTTGCTGACTTTTGGTCGGTTGAAAAATTTTTTTCTCGAAATTTGACCATTCGTTAGAGCTCTAGTATTTTTTCCCGTGATATTCGATCTTATTCCCGCTCGCCATCTTCATCTCAGCTCGATCGGGTAACTTTGAAGGCCAAAAAGCACTCTGGCGGGATCGGCCGTTTCGAGTCATCTTGATATTCGCTGACGGTTTTATGAACATAACTCGAGCTCTAGGGCAGCTACAGAGCTGGTAAGCACAGCTAATGTATGCAGAATAATCAGGCGCGTTCGCCTGTTGAACCCTGAGGTCTCAACTCGGTCTGTGAGCCGAACTAGATCCGCAAACCTGTTCGTATTATTCGAGTCATCTTGACAGAAACTCTCGGTTTTCTGTACTTAACTCGAGTTGTACGACATCTACAGAGCTGATATTTACAGAAACTGATTCAGAATCGTTAGTTGCGTTTGTTCGTCGAATCCACAGCTCTGAACTCGGTCTTCTTCTCGATCTAGAATCGCGAAATTATTCGTATTGATCGAGTCATCTTGAGAAGTGCTCTGGTTTTCTGAACATAACTCGAGCTTTAGGACAGCTACAGAGCTGGTAAGCACAGCTAATTGATGTAGAATGATCAGGCGCATTCGCCTGTTCAATCGAGAGGTCTGAACTCGGTCCGTTAGCCGAGCTAAGTCCGCAAACCTATTCGTATTATTCGAGTCATCTTGACAGAAACTCTCGGTTTTCTGTACTTAACTCGAGCGGTAGAACAGCTACAGAGCTTATATTTACAGAAACGGATTCAGAATCAAGTTGCGTTTGTTTGTCGAATCCAGAGCTCTGAACTCGATCTGGGGCCCGATCTAGAATCGCGAAATTATTCGTATTGGTCGGGTCATCTTGAGAAGTGCTCTCGGTGTTCTTCACTTGCGCTGAGAGGGGGCTACAGTGCTGGTTGTCATATGAATCGATTTTAAGAGATCATGCGCGTCCGCCTGTCGAATCCAGAGCTCGTAACTCGGTCTGCTACCCGAACTAGGTTCGCGACACTATTGTATTGTTCGAGTCATCAAGAGAGATGCTGTTGGTTGTCTGCACTGACCTCGGGCTGTTGGGGGGCTGCGGGGCTGGTAATGACAGGAATCGGTTCGCAGACAGCAGACGCGTCCGGTTGTCGCATTTTGAGGTCAAAAAATATTCACTATGAGTCAGAATGTTGGTAGGTGCTGTCGGTTTTCTCAACTTAAGTCGAGCTTGGAAGCTCTACGAGTTCCCCGGCGGTAACCAAGGTTGACGGTTTACCGCCGGCGCCCAGTAACTCGTAGAGCTTCCCTTAGCAAGTTATTGCTGGAAGCTAAGAGTAATTCCGGCGCGCCCCACAGCTAGTTGGCTCGAAAAATCTCGACTGAACTTTTGACAACTTTTGGTCGGTTGAAAATTTTGTTCTCGAAATTTGACAATTCGTTAGAGCTGTAGTATTTTTCCCGTGATATTCGATCTTATTCCCGCTCGCCATCTTGATCTCAGCTCGATCGGGTGAATATTACTATCGAAAAGCACTGTGGCGGGATCGGCCGTTCTGAGTCATCTTGATGCACGCTGCCAGTTTTCCGAAGATAACTCGAGCTGTAGGACAGCTACAGGGCTGGTAGGCACAGCTAATCGATGTATAATGAAAAGGCGCGTTCGCCTGTCGAATCCAGAGGCCTGAACTCGGTCTGTTAGCCGAGCTAGGTGCGGAAACCTATTCGTATTATTCGAGTCATCTTGACAGGCGCTCTCGGTTTTCTGCACTTAACTCGAGCTGTAGGACAGCTACAGAGCTGATATTTACAGAAACCGATTCAGAATCATCAGTTGCGTTTGTCTGTCGAATCCAGAGCTCTGAACTCGGTCTGCTGCCCGATCTAGAATCACAAAATTATTCGTATTGATCGAGTCATCTTGAGAAGTACTATCGGTTTTCTTCACTCAACTCGCGCTGAGGGGGGCTACAGTGCTTGTTGTCACAGGAATCGATTTAAAGAGATCAGAAGTGTCCGCCTGTCGAATCCAGAGCTCGGA
Source organism: Prorocentrum cordatum (assembly GCA_963575745.1). Lineage (NCBI taxonomy): Eukaryota > Dinophyceae > Prorocentrales > Prorocentraceae > Prorocentrum > Prorocentrum cordatum. Next base: position 211,778 of record CAUYUJ010017453.1, on the reverse strand, counting down.
ACTCGGTCTGCTGCCCGAACTAGGTCGCATAATTATTGCATTGTTCGAGTCATCCTGAGAAGTGCTGTCGGTTTTCCGCACTTAACTCGGGCTGTAGGGGTGGTAATGAGGATTCGATTCGCAGACATCAGACGCGTCCGCTTGTCGCATTCACAGGTCAAACAATATTCACTATAAGTCGGAATGTTGGTAGGTGCTGTCGGTTTTCTCAACTTAAGTCAAGCTAGGAAGCTCTACGAGTCCCCCGGCGGTAACCAAGGTTGACGGTTTACCGCCGGCGCCCAGTAATTCCGAAGTGCTGGGAAGCTAGTTGGCTCGAAAAAAAGGAACTGAACTTTTCACAACTTTTGGTCGGTTGAAAATTTTGTTCTCGAAATTCAACCATTCGTTAGAGCTCTAGTATTTTTTCCCGTGATATTCGATCTCATTCCCGCTCGCCATCTTGATCTCAGCTCGATCGGGTACGTTTTACTGCCAAAAAGCACACTGGCGGGATCGGCCGTTTCGAGTCATCTTGATACGCATTGTCGGTATTTTGTACTTAACTCGAGCTGTAGGGCAGCTACAGAGCTGGTAAGCACACCTATCGCATTCAGAATTATCAGGCGCGTTCGCCTGTTGAATCCAGAGGTCTGAACTCGGTCTGCTAGCCGAGCTAGGGTCGCAAACGTATTCGTATTATTAGAGTCATCTTGACAAGTGCTGTCGGTTTTCTCTACTTAACTCGAGCTATGAGGCAGCTACAGGACTCATTGTCACAGACATCGATGGGGAATCATCAGTCGCGTTCGTCTATTGAACCGCGAGCTCCGAACTCGGCCTGCTGCCCGAGCTAGGTTCACGAAACTATTCGTATTGTTCGAATCATCTTGAGAAGTGCTCTCAATTTTCTGTACTCAACTCGTGCTGGGGAGAGCTACAGTGCTGCGGGTCACATATATCGATTCGCACACATCAGGCGCGTCTGTTGGTCGATTCCAGAGCTCGGAACTCGGTCTGCTGCTCGAACTAGGCCCGCAAAGCTATTGTATCATTCGAGTCGATACTGTCGGTTTTATGCACTTACCTGAGGGGCTGCAGGGCTGGGAATCACATGAGTGGGTTCGCAGACAGCAGACGCGCCCGCCTGTCGCATTCAGAGGTCTGAACTCGGTTCGATACTCGAACTGGGTTGCAAAACTGTTTGTTTTTTGGTTAGAGTCATCTTGAGAGGTATGAAATCGCTTGGGCTGAACAACTAGTCGTTCTTTGGAGTTTTTTTTTTCACACTGTATACTGTCAGGAAGCTCTACGAGTCCCCCGGCGGTAACCAAGGTTGACGGTTTACCGCCGGCGCCCAGTTGGCAAGAAAAATCTCGACGGACCTTTTGCTGACTTTTGGTCGGTTGAAAATTTTGTTCTCAAAATTTGACAATTCGTTAGAGCTCTAGTATTTTTTCCCATGATATTCGATCTTATTCCCGCTCGCCATCTTGATCTCAGCTCGATCGGGTAACTTTAAAGGCCAAAAAGCAGGCAGGCGGGAACGGCCGTTTCGAGTCATCTTGATACGCGCTGTCGGTTTTCTCAAGATAACTCGAGCTTGAGGACAACTACAGAGCTGGTCAGCACAGCTAATGCATTCAGAATGATCAGGCGCGTTCGCCTGTTGAATCCAGAGGTCTGAACTCGGTCTGCTAGCCGAGCTAGGGTCGCAAACCTATTCGTATTATTCGAGTCATCGTAGCAGACGCTCTCGGTTTTTTGTAGTTAACTCGATCTGTAGGGCAGCCACAGAGCTGATAATCACAGAAATCGATTGAGAGTTATCAGGCGCGTTCGTCTGTTGAATCAAGAGCTATGAAGTCGGCCTGCTCCCCGAGCTAGGTTCGCGAACCTATTGGTATTGTTCGAGTCATCTTGAGAAGTGCTCTCGGTTTTCTGTACTTGAATCGTGCTGGGGGAGAGCTACAGTGTTGCTGGTCACAGGAATGGATTTCCAGACATCACGCGCGTCCGTTCGTCGAACCGAGAGCTCGGAACTCGGTCTGCTGCTCGAGCGAGATTCGCGAAACTGTTGTATTATTCGAGTCATCCTGAGAGGTACTCTCGGTTTTCTGCACTGACATCAGGCTGTATGGGGGCCTGCAGAGCTGGTAATCACATGAATCGATCCGCAGACATCAGACGCGTCCGCCTGTCGCATTCAGAGGTCTGAACTCGGTTTCACACTCGAGCTCGATTGGAAAACTGTTCGGTTGTTTTGTTAGAGTCATCTTGAGAGGTCTATAATCGCTTGGGCTGAAAAACTAGTCGTTCTCTGAATTTTTTTCACATGTTATATATATATTGCCAGGAAGCTCTACGAGTCCCCCGGCGGTAAGAAAGGTTGACGGTTTACCGCCGGCGCCCAGTCTCGAAAAAAAAGAACTGAACTTTTCACAACTTTTGGTCGGTTGAACATTTTGTTCTCGAAATTCAACAATTCGTTTGTGCTCTAGTATTTTTTCCCGTGATATTCGATCTTATTCCCGCTCGTCATCTTGATCTCAGCTCGATCGGGTATCTTTTACTGCCAAAAAGCACACTGGCGGGATCGGCCGTTTCGAGTCATCTTGATACACGTTGTCGGTATTTTGTACTTAACTCGAGCTGTAGGACAGCTACAGAGCTGGTAAACACAGCTAATCGATGTAGAATGATTAGGTGCGTTCGCCTGTTGAATCCAGATTTCTGAACTCGGTTTGCTAGCCGAGCTAGGTCCGCAAACCTATTCGTATCATTCAAGTCATCTTGATTCGCACAGTCGGTATTCTGAACTTAACTCGAGATATAGGACAACTATAGAGCTGGTAAGCACGCCTCATCGACTCAGAATCATCAGGCGTGTTCGGCTGTTCCAACCAGAGGTCTGAACTCGGTCTGCTAGCCGAGGCAGGTCCGCAAACCTATTCGTATTATTCGAATCATCTTGATAGGCGCTCTCGGTTTCCTGTACTTAACTCGAGCTATAGGACAGCTACAGGGCTGATAGTTACAGAAACCATCAGAATCATCAGTCGCGTATGTCTGTCGAATCCAGGGCTCTGAACTCGGTCTGCTGCGCGATCCAGAATCACGAAACTGTTCGTATTCTTCCAGTCATCTTGAGAGCTACTGTCGGCGTTCTGCACTTAACTCGGGCTGTAGGGGGGCTGCAGGGCGGGTAATCACAGGAATCGATTCGGAGACATCAGACGCGTCCGTCTGTCGCATTCAGAGGTCTGAACTCGGTTTGATATTCGAGTTGGGCTGAAAAACTATTCGTTCTCTGCAATTTTCTTCGACATTATGTTGTCAGGAAGCTCTACGAGTCCCCCGGCGGTAACAAAGGTTGACGGTTTACCGCCGGCGCCCAGTCGATGAGCTAGAGGAATTCCGGCGCGGGGTGGAGCTAGTTGGCCCAGGCGACCGAGGCGGACAATGTGGCAACTTTTGGCTGGTTTTGCGAAAATACCTCGTAGAGCTCTTCGGCATCGATAAGCTAGAGGAATTCCGGCGCGGGGTGGAGCTAGTTGGCCCACCCGGCCGAGGCGGACAATGTGGTAACTTCTGGGTGGTTTTGCGAATATTTGAAAGATATTTGACCATTTATTTTAAGAAAGCAGATTTTTCGCACCTGTAGACGACTATGAGGGCCTTCGCGTCTTAATATGAGCTCTCTAGATGCACTTTTACTATCAAAACACTTGGCGGAACCAACTTTATGCCGACTTGAGAAAAATCATGTTTTCTTTTTCCCGAGAAATGCTTCCAGAAGCCCTCTCTTTTGATGCTGAGCACTCTTACGCGTGCTGGGAGCTCTACGAGGTTCCCGGCGGTGACCAGGTTGACGGTTCACCGCCGGCGCCAGTTCGAAAGATATTTGACCATTTATTTTGAAAAAGCAGATTTTTACGCCGAGCATTGGCATATGAACTTGATCTCAGGTCGATCGGGTACCTTTTACTGCCAAAATGCAGGCAGGCGGGATCGGCTGTTTCGAGTCATCTTGATACGCGTTGTCGGTATTTTCTACTTAACTCGAGCTCTAGGGCAGCTACAGTGCTGGTAAGCACAGCTATCGCACTCAGAATCATCAGGCGCGTTCGCCTGTTGAATCCTTAGGTCTAAACTCGGTCTGCTAGCCGAGCTAGGTCCGCAAACCTATTCGTATTATTCGAGTCAACTTGATATGCGTTGTCGGTATTTTCTACTTAGGGCAGCTACAGTGCTGGTAAGCACACCTATCGCACTCAGAATCATCAGGCGCGTTCGCCTTATGAATCCATAGGTCTGAACTCGGTCTGCTAGCCGAGGTCTGCTAGCCGGGGTAGGTCCGCAAATCTATTCGTATTATTGGAGTCATCTTGACACGCGCTCTCGGTTTTCTGTACTTAGCTCGAGCTGTAGGGCAGCTACAGAGCCTATAGCCACAGAAATCGATTGGGAATTATCGGGCGCGTTTGTCTGTTGTATCGAGAGCTCTGAACTCGACCTGCTGCCCGAGCTAGGTTCGCGAAACTATTCGTGTTATCCGAATCATCTTGAGAAGTGCTCTGAATTTTCTGCACTCAACTCGTGCTGGGGAAGGGCTACAGTGCTGCGGGTCATAGAAATCGATTTGCACACATCAGGCGCGTTCCTTGGTCGATTCGAGAGCTCAGAACTTGGTCTGCTGCTCGAAACAGGTCCGCGAAACTATTGTATTATTCGAGTCATCCTGAGAGATGCTGTCGGTTTTCTGCACTTAACTCGGGCTGTAGGGGGGCTGCAGGGCTGGTAATCACATGAGTCGATTCGCAGACATCAGACGCGTCCGCCTGTCGCATTGAGAGGTCTGAACTCGGTCTGATACTCGAACTGGGTTGCGAAACTGTTTGTTTTTTTGTCAGAGTCATCTTGGGAGGTCTGAAATTGCTTGGACTGAAAACTAGTCGTTCTCTGATTTTTCCCCACACTATATACTGTTAGGAAGCTCTACGAGTCCCCCGGCGGTAAGAAAGGTTGACGGTTTACCGCCGGCGCCCAGTTTCTAATGTTTCCGTGAAACTTGAAAATTCGTTTTGAGAACAGGTATTTTTCTCACGTGTAGTAGGTTATGCCGCGACTGCCAGTTAAATTTTCAGGTCCGTAGCTGCAATATTACTATCAAAACACTTGCTGGAACCGACGGCCGTTTCGGGTCATCTTGACGCGTATTAACGGTTTCTGTACTTATCTCGGGATATAGGACAGCTGCAGAGCTGATGCTTGGGAATCATGCGGCGCGATCATCTGTTCGATGCACAGCTCTGAACTCGTCCTGCTGCTCGAGCTGGGTCCGCAAACTTATTTGTATTCTTCGAGTCATTTTGACGAGTGTTGTCCGTTTTCTGTACTGAACTCGCGATATCTTCAAACAAAAATCTCGATGTGTAGTGGGCAGCGCCGCGCAAGAAAGCTCTACGAGGCTCCCGGTGGTAACCTGGTTGACGGTTTACCGTCGGGTCCCAGTTTTTCAATCTTTGTGCAAAATTTGAAAATTCGTTGTGAGAATTGTTATGCCGCGGCTGCCAGTAACATTTTCAGGTCTGTAGGTGCAGTATTACTATCAAAACACTTGGGGGAACCGACGTTCAATAAAAACAGAAAAACGTGATTTTTCCAGTTTTTTGTTTCTCGCCCCGGAAGCTTTCTCCATATGTTCCGACGATCGCCGTGCAAGAAAAGAGCTCTATGAGGTTCCTGGCGGTAACCAGGTTGACGGTTTACCGCCGGCTCCCAGTTTGAAAACGCTGGCAGGCTAGTTGGCTCGAAACATCTCGACTGAACTTTTGACAACTCTGGCTCGGTTGAAAAAACCTCGTAGAGCTCTTCGGCATCGATGAGCTAGAGGAATTCCGGCGCGGGGTGGAGCTAGTTGGCCCAGCCGGCCGAGGCGGACAATGTGATAACTTTTGGGTGGTTTTGCAAAATTTTGAAAGATATTTGACCATTTATTTTGAGAAAGCAGATTTTTACGCCGAGCATTGGCATATAAACTCCTCTCTGACAGCAGCTCAGCTCTCTCGATGCATGTTTGCATGAGTTGACTTCCAGGAACTGAGCGAATATGAACATTGGAAAAATTGAATTTGAAGATTTTCGAAACATCTCAATCTTTTGATTCTGTGTCGATTCTCTGCACTCTTACCAGTGAGAGAGCTCTACGAGGTTCCCGGCGGTGACCAGGTTGACGGTTCACCGTCGGCGCCAGTTATGTTCTCCAAATTCAACAATTCGTTTGAGCTCTAGTGCTAGTGGGCACAGCTAATCGATTCAGAATGATTGGGCGCGTTCGCCTGTTGAATTCAGAGGTCTGAACTCGGTCTGCTAGCTGAGCTAGGTCCGGAAACTTATTCGTATTATTCGAGTCATCGTAGCAGACGCTCTCGGTTTTCTGTCCTTAACTCGAGCTGTAGGGCAGTTATAAAGCTCATAGTCACAGAACTCGATTGGGAATTATTAGGCGCGTTCATCTGTTCAATCGAGAGCTCTGAACTCGGACTGCTGCCCGAGCTATGTCCGCGAAACTATTCGTATTGTTCGAGTCATCTTGAGAAGTGCTCTCGGTCTTCTGCACTTAACTCGTGCTGGGGGAGGCCCACAGTGCTGCTGGTCACAGAATGCGATTTGAAAACATCAGCTGCGTCTGTATGTCGAACCGAGAGCTCCGAACTCGGTCTGCAGCTCGAACTAGCTTCCGAAACTACTGTATTATTGAAGTCATCCTGAGAGCTGCTGTCGGTTTCTGCACTTAACTCGGGCTGTAGGGGGGCTGCAGGGCTGGTAATATCAGGAGTCGATTCACAGACATCAGACGCGTCTGCCTGTCGCATTCAGAGGTCTGAACTCGGTTTGACACTCGAGCTGGGTACCAAACTGTTCGTTTTCTTTGCCAGAGTCATCTTGGGAGGTCTGGCTTGGGCTGAAATTCTCTTGATTTTTTCCACATTATATACTGTCAGGAAGCTCTACGAGTCCCCCGGCGGTAACAAAGGTTGACGGTTTACCGCCGGCGCCCAGTTCCGGCCCGAGGTGGAGCTAGTAACTCGTAGAGCTTCCCTTAGCAAGTTATTGCTGGAAGCTAGGAGTAATTCTGGCGCGCTGGAGAGCTAGTTGGCAAGAAAAATCTCGACGGAACTTTTGCTGACTTTTGCTCGGTTGAAAATTTTGTTCTCGAAATTCAACAATTCGTTTGAGCTCTAGTATTTTTTCCCGTGATATTCGATCTCATTCCCGCTCGCCATCTTGATCTTAGCTCGATCGGGTGAATATTACTATCGAAAAGCACTGTGGCGGGATAGGCCGTTTTGAGTCATCTTGATACGCGCTGACGGTTTTCTGAACATAACTGGCGCCGGCGGTGAACCGTCAACCTGGTCACCGCCGGGAACCTCGTAGAGCTCCTCTCACTGGTAAGAGTGCAGAGAATCGACACAGAATCAAAAAATTGAGATTTTTCGAAAATCTTCAAATTCGATTTCTTCAATGTTCATATTCGCTCAGTTCCTGGAAGTCAACTCATGCAAAAATGCATCGAGACAGCTGAGCTGCTGTCAGGGAGGAGTTTATATGCCAATGCTCGGCGTAAAAATCTGCTTTCTCAAAATAAATGGTCAAATATCTTTCAAATTTTCGCAAAACCACCCAAAAGTTATCACATTGTCCGCCTCGGCCGGCTGGGCCAACTAGCTCCACCCCGCGCCGGAATTCCTCTAGCTCATCGATGCCGAAGAGCTCTACGAGGTACTCGAGCTTTAGGACAGCTTCAGAGCTGGTAAGCACAGCTAATCGATTCAGAATGATCAGGCGCGTTCGCCTGTTCAATCCAGAAGCTGAACTCGGTCTGTTAGCCGAGCTAGTTCCACAAACCTATTCGTATTATTCGGGTCATCTTGAAAGGAACTCTCGGTTTTCTGTACTTTACTCGAGCTGTAGGACAGCTACAGAGCTGATATTTTCAGAAACCGAATCAGAATCCGCAGTTTCGTTTGTCTGTCGAATCCAGAGCTCTGAACTCGGTCTGCTGCCCGATCTAGAATCGCGAAAATATTCGTATTGGTCGAGTCATCTTGAGAAGTGCTCTGGGTTTTCTTCACTGAACTCGCGCTGAGGGGAGCTACAGTGCTGGTGGTCACAGGAATCGATTTGAAGACATCGGGCGCGTCCGTCTGTCGAATCCAGAGCTCGGAACTCGGTCTGCTGCCCGAATTAGGTCTGCGAAACTACTGTATTGTTCGAGTCGTCCTGAGAGGTGCTGTCGGTTTTCTGCACTTAACTCGGGTTGTAGGGGGGCTGCAGGTCTGGTAATGACAGGAGTCGATTCGCAGACATCAGACGCGTCCGCCTGTCGCATTCAGAGGTGAAAACATATGCACTACGAGTCGGAAGGTTGGTAGGTGCTGTCGGTTTTCTCAACTCAAGTCGAGCTTGGAAGCTCTACGAGTCTCCCGGCGGTAACATAGGTTGACGGTTTACCGCCGGCGCCCAGTTGGCCCACCCGGCCGAGGCGGACAATGCGGTAACTTTTGGGTGCTTGTTCGAATATTTGCAAGATATTTGACCATTTATTTTGAGAAAGCAGATTTTTCGCACCTGTAGTCGGTTAAGACGCGCCTGCCAGTAAAATGTTTAGGTCCGTAGCTGTAGTATTATTATCAAAACACTTGGGGGAATCAACGTTGAATAAAAACAGAAAAAACGTCATTTTTCGTGTTTTTTTCAGGTCTTGCTCTAGACGCTTTCTTCATGCTTACCGATGAGCGCCGTGTGAGAAAAGAGCTCTACGAGGGCCTGGGCGGTAACCTGATTGACGGTTTACCGCCGGTTCCCAGTCGCTCTCCGGGTTTTGGACGCTATCGACCAACTCGTAGAGCTTCCCTAAGCTAGAAGCTGGAAGCTGAAGAGATATTCCGGCGCGCTGGAGAGCTAGTACCTCGTAGAGCTCTTCGGCATCGATGAGCTAGAGGAATTTCGGCGCGGTGGAGCTAGTTGGCCCACCCGGCCGAGGCGGACAATGTGACAACTTTTGGGTTGTTTTGCGAATATGTGAAAGATAGTTGACTATTTATTTTGAGAAAGCAGATTTTTGCGCGTCGCATTGGCATATAAACTCCTCTCTGACAGCAGCTCAGCTTGCCGATGTATTTTCTTATGAGTTCACTTCCAGGAACTGAGCGAATATGAACATCGAAAAAATCGAAAACGAAGATTTCGGAAAAATCTCCATTTTATGATTCTACTCCGATTCTAAGCACTCTCGCCAGTGTCAGGAGCTCTACGAGGTTCCCGGCGGTGACCAGGTTGACGGTTCACCGCCGGCGCCAGTTGGCAAGAAAAATCTCGACGGAACTTTTGCTGACTTTTCGTCGATTGAAAATTCCCGGAGAGGTCTCTGAGAGCTAGAGGGTTTTAGAGTAGAAGCCGGACGGTGGTGGTGCCCGCCAGCAGCCCATCTCCGCCGCTCCACGATCCCCGTAGCGACTCGCCCGATCCGGCAGCGGGTCCGCAGCAATGCAGGATCGCTTAAGAAAGGTTGAGAACTCTGCAGGCGCCCCAGGAAGGTTTGATAGAGTATTGCAGCGCCACGTGTGCCGGCACGCGTGCAGGCACGCATGGGGGCGTGCCTGGCGGTGCCTTGGAAGCGCATCAAGAGGGCCCCTGGGGGTTCTCTGGCAAAGATTTCCCGTTCCCAAGAGCCTTCTCGCTCTTCTCATTTTGGTCGCTACCAATGTGCTGCTGGCGGCGCCACCACCGCCCAGCTTCTCATACCTCGTAGAGCTCTTCGGCAAAGAGCTAAGAGGAATTCGGGCGCAGGGTGGAGCTAGTTGGCCGGCCCGACGAAAAGAGAGAATGTGGTAGCCTCGGGTCCGTTTTTTTCACTCTATGCAAAATTTTGAAGTTTGTTTAGAAGTCAGATTTATTATCTGTAGTAAGCTATGGCGCACTTGCTGGTAAAGTGTTCATGGCTCTAGGTTGAATATTACTATCAAAACACCTTGGAGGAACCCACTTTTTTATGAAAACCGTGAAAATCGTCATTTTTTTAAATTTTCTGCTCTCGCCTCAGAAGCTTCCTTCACGTGTTCAGAGGAGCGCTGTGTAAGAAGAGAGCTCTACGAGGTGCCCGGCGGTAACTTGGTTGACGGTTTACCGCCGGTTCCCAGTGCCTCGTAGAGCTCTTCGTCATCGATGAGCTAGAGGAATTCCGGCGCGGGGTGGATCCAGTTCGCTCACCCGGCTGAGGCGGACAATGCGACAACTTTTGGGTGGTTTTGCGATTTTTTGAAAGATATTCGACAATTTATTTTGAGAAAACAGATTGTTACTCCGAGCATTGACATATTAACTTTGTTCCCTGAGCAGCTCAGCCTTCTAGAACCATTTTTAGTACCAGTTCACTTGGAGGAACCGACTTCATGTTAACTCCGAAAAATCTTAACTTCAATTTTTTGTAGAAAAGCTCCCAGAAACTCTCGCTTTGATCCTGAGCTCTCTTACGGATGCAAGGAGCTCTACGAGGTTTCCGGCGGTGACCAGGTTGACGGTTCACCGCCGGCGCCAGTCTAAAACCCTCCTAGCTCTCAGAGAGCTCTCCGGGAATTATATTTTGTCAGGAAGCTCTACGAGTCCCCGGCGGTAACAAAGGTTGACGGTTTACCGCCGGTGCCCAGTTGGTCGACCCGGCCAGAAAGGACAAAGTGGTAACTTTTGGGTGGTTCTGCAATTTTTGTGAAAGATATTTGGCAACTCATTTTCCCGGAGAGCTCTCTGAGAGCTGGGGGGTTTTAGATTAGCAGCCCATCTCCGCCGCTCCACGATCCCCGCAGCAACTCGCCCGGCCCGGCAGCGGGTCCGCAGCAATGCAAGATCGCTTCAGCAAGGGTTGACAGAGCTCTGCAGGCGCCCCAGGGAGGTTTGAGAGAGCATTGCAGCAAGGCACGCGTCTACGTGTGCCGGCACGTGTGCAGGCACGCATGGGGGCTTGCCTGGCAGTGCCTTTGAAGCGCTGCTAGAGGGCCCCAGGAAGCTCTCGAGGAAAGATCTCTCGTCCCCAAGGGCCCTCGCTCTCCGGGTTTTGTACGCTACCAAGTTCTCGGAGAGCTCGCTGAGAGCTAAAGGGTTTAAGATTAGATGCCGGACTGTGGTGGTGGCCGCCAGGAGCTCCTTTCCGTTGCTCCACGGGCCTCGCAGCGACTCGTCTGACCGGGCAACTGGTCCGGGAGAGCTTCTGACGAGCTTCCAAGTGTGCCTGCATGCCTGCAGGCACGCATGGCAGCATTTCTGACAGCGCTTCCGTAGCGCAACAGGGGAGCTTCCCGGAGCTCTCTTCCCGAAGGGTCCCTTCGCTCTCCGGGTTTTGGACGCTACCAAGTTTTGTTCTCGAAATTTGAACATTCGTTGGAGCTCTAGTATTTTTTCCCGTGATATTAGATCTTATTCCCGCTCGCTATCCTGATCTCAGCTCGATCGGGTGAATATTACTATCAAAAAGCACTGTGGCGGGATCGGCCGTTTCGAGTCATCTTGATACCCGCCGGTTTTCTGAAGATAACTCGAGCTTTAGGACAGCTACAGAGCTGGTAAGCACAGCTAATCGGTGTAGAATGATTAGGCGCGTTCGCCTGTTGAATCCAGAGGTCTGAACCTGGTCTGTTAGCCTAGGTCCGCAAAGCTACTCGTATTGTTCGAGTGATCTTGACAGGAACTCTCGGTTTTCTGTACTTAACTCGAGCTGTAGAACGGCTACAGAGCTGATATTGACAGAAACCGATTAAGAATCATCAGTTGCGTTCGCCTGTCGAATCCAGAGCTCTGAACTCGGTCTGCTGCCCAATCTAGAATCGCGAATCTATTCGTATTATTCGAGTGATCTTGAGAGGTGCTGTCGGTTCTCTGCTATTGGGGGCTACAGTGCTGGTGGCGACAGGTATTGATTCCAAGAGATCAGGCACTTCCCCCTGTCGAATCCAGAGCTCGGAGCTCGGTCTGCTGCTCGAACTAGGTCCGCAAAACTATTCGTATTGTTTGAGTCATCCTGAGAAGTGCTGTCGGTTTCTGCACTTAACTCGTGCTGTAGGGGATCTGCAGGGGTGGTAATCGCAGAAGTCGATTCGCAGACATCAGACGCGTCCGCCTGTCGCATTCAGCGGTCAAAAAATATTCACTATAAGTCAGAATGCTGGTAGGTGCTGTCGGTTTTCTCAACTTAAGTCGAGCTAGGAAGCTCTACGAGTCTCCCGGCGGTAACCAAGGTTGACGGTTTACCGCCGGCGCCCAGTGACTCGTAGAGCTTCCCTAAGCTAGTTGCTGGAAGCTTAAGAGTAATACCTCGCAGAGCTCTTCGGCATCGATGAGCTAGAGGAATTCGGGCGCGGGGTGGAGCTAGTTGGTCGACCCGGCCAGAAAGGACAAAGTGGTAACTTCTGGGTGGTGTTGCAATTTTTTTAAAGATGTTTGACAATTCATTTCCAGAAAGCAGATTTCTCGCACCTGTAAACGACTATGAGGGCCTCTCTGTCTTAGTATGAGCTCTGCAGGCGCACTTTTACTATCAAAACACTTGGGGGAACCATCTTCATGTCGACACGAAAAAATCAATTTTTCTTTTTTTCGAGAAATGCTTCCAGAAGCTCTCTCTTTCGACTCCGAGCACTCTTACCTGTGAAATGAGCTCTACGAGGTTCCCGGCGGTGACCAGGTTGACGGTTCACCGCCGGCGCCAGTTCGAACGCACTGGAGAGCTAGTTGGCAAGAAAAATCTCGACGGAACTTTTGGTGACTTTTGGTCGGTTGAAATTCTTGTTCTCGAAATTCAACAATTCGTTTGAGCTCTAGTATTTTTTCCCCTGTTATTCGATCTCATTGCCGCTCGCCATCTTGATCTCAGCTCGATCGGGTGAATATTACTATCGAAAAGCACTGTGGCGGGATCGGCCGTTTCGAGTCATCTTGATACGCGCTGACGGTTTTCTGAACATAACTCGAGCTTTAGGACAGCTGCAGAGCTGGTAAGCACAGCTAATCGATGTAGAATCATTAGGCGCGTTCGTCTGTTCAATCCAGAGGTCTGAACTCGGTCTGTTAGCCGAGCTAGGCCCGCAGACCTATTCGTATTATTCGAGTCATCTTGACAGGAACTCTCGGTTTTCTGTACTTAACTCGAGCTGTAGGACAGCTCCAGAGCTGATATTTGCAGAAACCGATTCAGAATTATCAGTTGCGTTTGTCTGTCGAATCCAGAGCTCTGAACTCGGACTGCTGCCCGATCTAGACTTGCGAAACTATTCGTATTGGTCGAGTCATCTTGAGAAGTGCTCTCAGTTTTCTTCACTGAACTCGCGCTGAGGGGGGCTACAGTGCTGGTGGTCGCAGGAATCGATTTGAAGACATCAGGCGCGTCCGCCTGTCGAATCCAGAGCTCGGAACTCGGTCTGCTGCCCGAATTAGGCCTGCGAAACTACTGTATTGCTCGAGTCATCCAGAGAGGTGCTGTCGGTTTTCTGCACTTAACTCGGGCTGTAGGGTGGCTGCAGGGCTGATAATGACAGGAGTCGATTCACAGACATCAGACGCGTCCGCCTGTCGCATTCAGAGGTCAAAAAATATTCACTATGAGTCGGAATGTTGGTAGGTGCTGTCGGTTTTCTCAACTTAAGTCGAGCTAGGAAGCTCTACGAGTCTCCCGGCGGTAACCAAGGTTGACGGTTTACCGCCGGCGCCCAGTTCCGAGGCGCTGGAGAGCTAGTTGGCAAGAAAAATCTCGACGGACCTTTTGGTGACTTTTGGCCGGTTGAAGATTTGGTTCTCGAAATTCAGCAATTCGTTTGAACTCTAGTATTTTTTCCCATGATATTCGATCTTATTCCAGCTCGCCATCTTGATCTCAGCTCGATCGGGTACCTTTTACTGCCAAAAAGCAAGCAGGCGGGATCGGCCGTTTTAAGTCATCTTGACACGCGATGACGGTTTTCTCAAGATAACTCGAGCTTCAGTACAGCTAGAGAACTGGTAAGCACAGTTAATCGATTCAGAATGATCAAGCGCGTTCGCCTGTTGAAGCCAGAGGTCTGAACTCGGTCTGCTAGCCGAGCTAGGTCCGCAAACCTATTCGTATTATTCGAGCCATCTTGACAGACGCTCTCGGTTTTCTGTACTTAACTCGAGCTACAGGACAGCTACAGAGCTGATACGTACAGAATCTGATTCAGAATCATCAGTGGCCGTTGTCTGTTGAATCCAGAGCTCTGAATTGGGTCTGCTGCTCGATCTAGAATCGCGAAACTATTCGTATTGTTCGAGTCATCTTGAGAGATGCTGTCGGTTCTCTGCACTTAACTCGGGCTGTAGGGGGGCTGCATGGCTGATAATCACTGGACTCGATTTGGAGCATCAGCCGCGTCCGCCTTTCGAATCGAGAGTTCCGAACTCATTCTGCTGCCCAAACTAGATCCGCGAAACTATTCGTATTCTTCGAGTCATCCTGAGAGGTGCTGTCGGTTTCCTGCACTTAACTCGGGCTGCAGGGGGGCTGCCGGGCTGGTAATCACAAGAATCGATTCGCACAAATCAGACGAATCCGCCTGTCGCATGCAGAGGTCTGAACTCGGTCTGATACTCGAGCTAGGTTTATCAAACTATTCGTATTGTTCGAGTCATCTTGAGAGGTGCTGTCGATTTACGCACGTAACTCGGGCTGTAGAAGAGCTAAAGAGCTCGTACAGAAGACAATCCAGAAGGATCGGGCGTTCGGCTGTTGCATCCGAGAGGTCTGAAATTGCTTGGGCTGAAAAAGAAGTTTTTCTGTGTAATTTCTTTCGACATTATATTTTGTCAGGAAGCTCTACGAGTCCCCCGCCGATTCGGATTCGGATTCTAGTGGCGGACCGCAAACCGCAAAAAAAACAAAGGTTGACGGTTTACCGCCGGCGCCCAGTTGGTCGACCCGACCAGAAAAGAATATGTGATAACTTTCGGTCGGTTTTGCGAAAATTTGACAGTTGTTTGACAATTTTTTTTTTAAAAAAGCAGATTTTTACTCCGAGCATTAGTATCTTGATTTTCTTTTGCGAACAGCTTAGCTCGTTCGGGAGAGTTTTTACTATCCAAACATTTGGAGGAACCGACGTATCGTAGACATCGAGAAATGCAATTATGAGGTTTTTCTAGGAATGCTCTAAGAAGCTGTCTGCTTCAAATCTGAGCACTCTTACGCGTGCAAGGAGCTCTACGAGGTTCCCGGCGGTGACCAGGGTGACGGTTCACCGCCGGCGCCAGTTCATTTAAGAAAGCAGATTTTTACTCCGAGCATTAGTATCTTAACTTTATCCTGCGATCAGTTTTACTATCCGAAGATTTGGAGGAACCGACCTCACGTTGACACCGAAAATGCAAATATGACGTTTTTCTAGAAATGCTCTGAGAAGCCGTTTGCTTTGAATCCGAGCATTCCTACGTGCAAGGAGCACTACGAGGTTCCCGGCGGTGACCAGGTTGACGGTTCACCGCCGGCGCCAGTGCTGGAAGCTAAGAGTAATTCCGGCGCGCTGGAGAGCTAGTTGGCTCAAAAAATATCGACGGAACTTTCGGTGACTTTTGGTCGGTTGAAAATACCTCGTAGAGCTTTTCGGCATCGATGAGCTAGAGGAACTCCGGCGCGGGGTGGAGCTAGTTGGCCCACCCGGCCGAGGCGGACAATGTGACAACTTTTGGGTGGTTTCGCGAATATTTGAAAGATATTTTTCGTTTTCAGAAAGCAGATTTTTCGCACCTGTAGTGGGTTTTGCCGCGTCTGCCAGTAAAAATTTCAGGTCTGTAGGTGCAGTATTACTATCAAAAGACTTGGGGAACCGATGTTGAGTAAAAGCAGAAAAACGTAATTTTTTGAGTTTTTTCTTTCTCGCTCCAGAAGCTTTCTCTTCGTGTTCCGACAATCGCCGTGCAAGAAGAGAGCTCTACGAGGTTCCCGGCGGCAAGGTTGACGGTTCACCGCCGGTTCCAGTATTGTTCTGGAAATTCAGCAATTCGTTTGAGCTCTAGTATTTTTTCTCGTGATATTCGACCTTATCACCGCTCGCCATCTTAATTTCAGCTCGATCGGGTGAATATTACTATCGAAAAGCACTGTGGCGGGATCGGCCGTTTCGAGTCATCTTGATACGTGTTGTCGGTATTTTGTACTTAACTCGAGCTGTAGGGCAGCTACAGAGCTGGTAAGCACAGCTAATCGATGTAGAATGATTAGGCGCGTTCGCCTGTTGAATCCAGAGGGCTGAACTCGGTCTGTTAGCCGGGCTAGGTCAGCAAACGTATTCGTATTATTCGAGTCATCTTGACAGGAACTCTCGGTTTTCTGTACTTAACTCGAGCTGTAGGACAGCTGCAGAGCTGATATTTACAGAAACCGATTCAGAATCATCAGTTGCGTTTGTCTGTCGAATCCAGAGCTCTGAACTCGGTCTGCTGCCTGATCTAGAATCGCGAAACTATTCGTATTGGTCGAGTCATCTTAAGAGATGCTGTCGGTTTTCTGCACTTAACTCCGGCTGTAGGGGGGCTGGATGGCTGTTAATCACAGGAATGGATTCGAAGACATCAGGCGCGTCCGCCTTTCGAATCGAGAGCTCGGAACCCGGTCTGCTGCCCGAATTAGGTCTGCGAAACTATACTATTGTTCGAGTCATCCTGAGAGGTGCTGTCGGTTTCCTGCACTTAACTCGGGCTGTAGGGGGGCTGCAGGGCTGGTAATGACAGGAGTCGATTCGCAGACATCAGACGCGTCTGGCTGTCGCATTCAGAGGTCAGAAAATATTCACGTCGGAATGTTGGTAGGTGCTGTCGGTTTTCTCAACTTAAGTCGAGCTAGGAAGCTCTACGAGTCTCCCGGCCGTTACCAAGGTTGGCGGTTTACCGCCGGCGCCCAGTTCCGGCGTGTATTCCCTTTGCTCTCTGCTCTCCGGGTTTGGGATGCTACCAAGTGGCCGACCCGGCGAGAAAGGACAAAGTGATAACTTTTCGGTGGTTTAGCGAAAAATTCAAGGATTTTTGACAATTCATTTTGAGAAAGCAGATTTTTTGCTCCTGTAGTGGGTTATGGCGCGTGCGCCAGTAAAATTTTCAGGCCTATATGTGCAGTATTACTATTGAAACACTTGGCGGAACCGACGTTGGTTAAAAAAAGAAACATATTATTTTTTGAGTTTTTCGTTTCTCGCTCCAGAAGCTTCTTTGATTGGTTCGGACGATTGCTGCCAAGAAAAGAGCTCTACGAGGGTCCCGGCGGCAGCCATGTTGACGGTTTACTGCCGGTTCCGAGTTCCGGGGCGCTAGAGAGCTTGTTGGCAAGAAAAATCTCGACGGACATTTTGAGGAATTTTGGTCGGTTGAAAATTTTGTTCTCGAAATTCAACCATTCGTTAGAGCTGTAGTATTTCTTTCCGTGATATTCGATCTTATTCCCGCTCGCCATCTTGATCTCAGCTCGATCGGGTGCGGGATCGGCCATGTCGAGTCATCTTGATCCGCGCTGCCGGTATACTGAACTTAACTCGAGATATAGGACAGCTACAGAGCTGGTAAGCACACCTTATCGATCCAGAATGGTCAGGCGCGTTCGGCTGTTCCAACCAGAGGTCTGAACTCGGTCTACTAGCCGATCTAGGTCCGCAAACCTATTCGTATTATTCGAGTCATCTTGACAGGCGCTCTCGGTTTTCTGTACTTAACTCGAGCTATAGGACATCTACAGGGCTGATACTTACAGAAACCGATTCAGAATGCTCAGTCGCGTTTGTCTGTTGAATCTAGAGCTCTGAACTCGGTCTGCTGCCCGATCCAGAATCGCGAAATTGTTCGTATTGTTGGAGTCATCTTGAGAGGTGCTGTCGGTTTTCTGCACTTAACTCTGGCTGTAGGGGGGCTACAGTGCTGGTGGTGACAGCAATCGATTTGGAAACATCAGGCGCGTCCGCCTGTGGAATCCAGAGCTCGGAACTCGGTGTGCTGCCCGAACTAGGTCCGCGAAACTGTTCGTATTCTTCGAGTCATCCTGAAAGATGCTGTCGGCTTTCTGCACTTAACTCGGGCTGTTGGGGGGGTGCAGGGCGGGTAATCACATGAATCGATTCGGAGACATCAGACGCGTCCGCCTGTCGCATTCAGAGGTCTGAACTCGGTCTCATACTCGAGCTGGGTTTGCCGAACTATTCGTTTTGTTCGAGTCATCTTGAGAGGTGCTGTCGATTGACGCACGTAACTCGGGCTGTAGGAGAGCTACAGAGCTCGTATAGAAGACAATTCAGAAGCATCGGGGGGCGTTCGGCTGTTGCATCGAGAGGTCTGAAATCGCTTGGGCTGAAAAACTATTCGTTCTCTGCAATTGTTCTCGACATTATATATTGTCAGGAAGCTCTACGAGTCCCCCGGCTCAAGAAAATCTCGGCTCAAGGCGCTTGACATTTGATCCCCTCTGCCTGGGTAACCTCCAGTGGGATCGAGTGCGCGTCAGGGAGTCACACGTTTGTCGCCTAGAGTGATATTGCACTGTCATTCATTCGACACGTTTGATCGCCTTGAGTGGTCTTCAATTGATTTATTTCCCACGTTTGTCGCCTAGAGTGATATTGTGCTGCCATTCATTTGACACGTTTGAACGCCTTGACTTGTCTTCGATTGATTTGTTTTGCTGGGTGCTTCCGAGGCAGTCTCTGCAATCTTTCGTTATGCCACACGTACGGAGTGCAAGTGCTCGCATTATGCGTCGGGCGCTGGCTGTTCATAACGGATACTGTGTGCATTTACCTATTCGTTTGCCTCTGGATGGTTTGGTGCCACCTACGTGTCTCCCACCACCAGGGCTGGAGCGGGCGACTGCCGATTTGGTTCTAGATCATCTCTTGTTGCGCGATCCACCTGTTGTTAAACGCAGTTTGGAGGAGGAGGAGGAGGCTGACATTAAGACTGTTTCGGAGAATCTTTCTTGCCGTATGCAGGCTTCTGAATCGCTGGTTGATGTAGGTATTGGAGTGCAGGCTTCTGAATCGCTGGTTGATGTTGGAGTGCAGACGGTTGATGTTGCGGACTTTCATTGTGAAGTCGGCTGTCAGACAGATAGTGTCGTTGGGATGGAGGGAGGAGCTTCAGGAGTTCTTCTTGGGAAAGTGACTGTGGCGGCGGAGGAGGAGCTGGAGGCACCCTCGAGTGCGGAGTCTTCTCCGAACGAGCAGTCTGATTCTGATAGCCGCGCCTTGTCTGGAGCGTCCCAGGGGTGTCTGAATCGTCCTGTCACGCTCAATGAGGTATCGAAGGAGTCGCGCCAGAGGACTCGAGGGAGAGATCTGGACAAGGTCAAGGGGACATCGACGTGCTCTCAGGCCACCCTTGCCGATGTCAAGGCGTGGATTGACGCTGTTGCCAGCATCAACGAGTTGAATGCGATCCAGTATTTAAAGAACGGAATGGATTTGTTTGATCAGCTGGTGACGGAACGTGGGTTCCCTACAAAGAAGGCCCAAAAAGATTATGCTCGGAAACTGTATGAGATGCTCCAGAATGTGCAAGCGACGCTGGAGGATCTTCTAGGATTCTTCGAGGTGCACAGGTTCTTGACAGGACAAATGAACCGCGCCGAGATGGCCAAGTTTCTTGAGGTTTCCAAGTGCAGCGATTACCGAATAATATTCTTCGGACGCCCGAGGAGTTTCGACAAGTTGGGATGAAGCTATTCGTGCGCACTTGTATGCAACTTTCGGTTTAGAACAGCGAAGGCTGTAATGCTTGTATCTCATCTGTTCTTGTTTTCCTCACTTTATCTCTCTGTTTGACCTCTCGCTGGAGCCATGATGGCTCTACGGCCCGCTGTGGGCCCCACTAAGCGCTTCAGGTGTGTAAAGGGCAGGAGCCCCTCATATTCTTCAGGTGACTTTCTTCCACGGGTTGTTTCCCCGTCTAATTCGTTGATTACTTCACATGTGACGTTGAGCATGCGCCTCTTGTCATACGGCGGGTTGAACATGCGTATTTCGGATTGGTTTGATGTGAATAAGAGTTTGTGCTCACTCACGCCTTGCCTGTTTGGATACGTCCGCTCCTTGCTCCGACTAGGCTGGAAAGCCTGCACAGTCGACCGCAAAGTCCGCAAAAAGAAAGGTTGACGGTTTACCGCCGGCGCCCAGTTCTTACGCGTGCAAGGAGCTCTACGAGGTTCCCGGCAGTGGCCAGGTTGACGGTTCACCGCCGGCGCCAGTTGGTCGACCCGGAGAGAAAGGACAAAGTGGTACTTTTGGGTAGTTTTGCGAATATTTGAAAGATATTTGACCATTCATTTTGAGAAAGCAGATTTTTCGCACCTGTAGTGGGTTATCCTGCGTCTGCCAGTAAAGTTTTCAGGTCCGTAGCTGCAGTAGCTGCTACTTGGAGGAACCGACGTTATATAAGAACAGAAAAACGTGGTTTTTCGAGTTTCTCAGATTTTGCTCCAGACGCTTCCTTCATGCTTAACGAGAAGCGCTGTGTGAGAAAAGAGCTTTACGAGGGTCCCGGCGGAAACCTGGTTGACGGTTTACCGCCGATTCCCAGTTCGGGCGCGGGATGGAGGTAGTACCTTGAAGAGCTCTTCAGCAAAGAGCTAAGAGGAATTCCGGCGCAGGGTAGAGCTAGTTGGCCGGCCTGGCCAAAAGAGAGGATGTGGTAACCTGGGGTCGTTTTTTTTCATTGTGTGCAAAATTTTGAAGTTCGTTTTCAGAAGTGAGATTTTCATTTCCTGTAGTTTGATATTGCGCACTCGCTGGTTAAATTTTATGGCTCTCGGTGCAGTATTACTATCAAACACTCGCAGGAACCGACTTTTAATATTGAAAAATGCTTTTCCCTGCGTAATCGGATAAGATTTTCAGTTAACGAGAGAGGGAGGAGAGTGGCTTATGCCGCGTCTGTCAGTCGAATTCTTAGATCCGTTAGGTGCAGTATTACTCACACTTGGAGGAAGTGATTCAATGAGAACCGAAACATCGTAATGTTTCGCGTTTTCCGGCTTTTGCTTCAGAAACTCCCTTCGTGTGTATGTGCAAGAGAAGAGCTCTACGAGGTCCCCGGCGGTTCCCTGGTTGACGGTTTACCGCCGGTTCCCAGTTGGCCGACCGGGCCCCGACGGACAGTGTGCGAACTTTGGGTCGGTTGGACGAACTTTGTGAGAGTTTTAAACATTCGTTTTAAGAACCGATATTTTCCGCACCTGTGGTGGGTTGTGTCGCGTCTGGCAATGAATTCTGAGGTCCATAGCTGCAGTATTACATCAATACACTTGGCGGAATCGTCGTTGGGTGACAACTAAAAAAACTTACTTTTTTGAGTTTTCAGCTTGTGTATCAGAAAAGCTTCTCTCACGTGTTCTAAGCAGCGCCGTGCGAGAAAAGAGCTCTAGAAGGCTCGCGGTGGTAACCTGGTTGACGGTTTACCGCCGGCTCCCAGTTGGCCGACCCGGCCCCGACGGACAATGAGCGAACTTTGGGTCGGTTGGACGAACTTTGTGGAAGATTTAAACATTCGTTTTAAGAACCGGTATTTTTCGCACCTGCAGTGGGTTGTGTCGCGTCTGCTCATGAATTCTGAGGTTCGTAGCTGCAGTTTTTCTATCTAAACACTTGGCGGAACTGTTGTTCGGTGACAACTAAAAAATTTTACTTTTTCGAGTTTTTACCCCGCGTATCAGAAAAGCTCCTGCCGCATGTTCTAAGCAGCGCCGTGCGAGAAAGGAGCTCTACGAGGCTCGCGGCGGTAACCTGGTTGACGGTTCACCGCCGGCTCCCAGTTCGGACGCACTGGCGAGCTAGTTGGCTCGAAAAATCTCGACGGAACTTTTGGTGACTTTTGCTCAGTTAGAAATAATGTTCTCAAAATTGGAACATTCGTTTGAGCTCTAGTATTCTTTCTCGTGATATTCGATCTTACTCCCGCTCGCCATCTTGATCTCAGCTCGATCGGGTGAATATTACTATCGAAAAGGACTGTGGCGGGATCGGCCGTTTCGAGTTATCTTGATACGCGCTGTCGGTATATTGGACTCAACTCGAGATACAGGACAGCTACAGAGCTGGTAAGCACACCCTATCGATCCAGAATGATCAGGCGCGTTCGCTGTCGCATCCAGAGGTCTGAACTCGGTCTGCTAGCTGAGCTAGGTCCGCAAACCTGTTCGTATTATTCGAGTCATCTTGACAGACGTTGTCGGTTTTTGTACTTAACTCGAGCTGTAGCACAGCTAAAGAGCTGATACTTACAGAAACCGATTAAGAATCATCGGGCGCGTTTGTCTCTTAATTCAGAGCTCTGAACTTGGTCTGCTGCCCGAGCTAGGTCGCGAACTATTCGTACTGTTCGAGTCATCTTGAGAGGTGCTGTCGGTTTTCTGCGCTTAACTCGGGCTGTAGGGGGGCTACAGGGCTGATAATCACAGGAATCGATTCGGAGACATCAGGCGCGTTCGCTTGTCGCATTTAGAGGTCTGAACTCGGTCTGCTACTCGAGCTAGGTTCGCGAAACTATTCGTATTGGTCGAGTCATCTTGGGAGGTGCTGTCGGTTTTCTGCACTTAACTCGGTCTGTAGGGGGGCTGCAGGGGGCATAATCACAGGAATCGATTCGGACATCAGGCGCGTCCGCCTGTCGCATTCAGAGGTCTGAACTCGGTGTGCTACTCGAGCTTGGTTCGCAAACCCATTCGTATTGTTCGAGTTATCTTGACAGGTGCTGTCGATTTTCGCACGTAACTCGGGCTGTAGGAGAGCTACACAGCTGATGCGCACAGAAACTGATTCGAAATCATTCTGCGCGCTCGTCTGTTGCATCCAGAGGTCTGAACTGGGTTTGCCTCTCGGACTAGCTCCGCAAAGCTACTCGCATTCTTCAAGTTACCTTGGCAGATTTCGTCCCTCTCCTGCATTGAACTCGGGCTGTAAGAGCTACGAGCTGGTGCGCACAGAAAACGATCCAGAAGTATGAGAGGCGTTCGGCTGTTGCATCGAGAGGTCTGAAATCGCTCGGGATGAAAAACTATTCGTTCTCTACAACTTTTTAACATTATGTATGATCAGGAAGCTCTACGAGCCCCCCGGCGGTAACAAAGGTTGACGGTTTACCGCCGGCGCCCAGTAATTCGGACGCACTGGCGAGCTAGTTGGCAAGAAAAATCTCGACGGAACTTTTGGTGACTTTTGGTCGGTTTAGAATTATGTTCTCAAAATTTGAACATTCGTTAGAGCTCTAGTATTTTTTCCCGTGATATTCGATCTTTTTCCCGCTCGCCATCTTGATGTCAGCTCGATCGGGTGAATATTACTATCGAAAAGCACTGTGGCGGGATCGGCCGTTTCGAGTCATCTTGATACGCGCTGTCGGTATATTGGTCTTAACTCGAGATACAGGAGAGCTACAGAGCTGGTAAGCACACCTTGTCGATTCGGAATGATCAGCCGCGTTTATCTGTTGCATCCAGAGGTGTGAACTCGGTCTGCTAGCCGAGCTAGGTCCGCAAACCTATTTGTATCATTCGAGTCATCTTGACAGGCGCTCTCGGTTTTCTGTACTTAACTCGAGCTATAAGACAACTACAGAGCTGATACTTACAGAAATTGATTCATAGTCATCAGTCGCGTTTGTCTGTTGAATCGAGAGCTCTGAACTCAGTCCGCTGCCCGCTCTAGAATCGCGAAAGTATTCGTATTGTTCGAGTCATCTTGAGAGGTGCTGTCGGTTTTCTTTACTTAGCTCAGGTTGTAGAGGGGCTACAGTGCTGGTAGTCACAGGAACCGATCTGAAGAGATCAGGCGCGTCCGCCTGTCGAATACAGAGCTCAGAACTCGGTCTGCTGCCCGAACTAGGTCCGCGAAACTATTCGTATTGTTCGAGTCATCCTGAGATGCTGTCGGTTTTCTGCACTTAACTCGAGCTGTAGGGGGGCTGTAGGGCTGGTAATCACAGGAATCGATTCGGAGAGATCAGACGCGTTCGCCTGTCGCATTCAGAGGCCTGAACTCGGTTTGATACTCGAGCTAGGTTTGCCAAACTATTCGTATTGTTCGAGTCATCTTCAGAGGTGCTGTCGATTTACGCACGTAACTCGGGCTGTAGAACAGCTACAGAGCTCGTACAGAAGACAATCTGGAAGCATCGGGGGCGTTCGGCTGTTGCATCGAGAGGTCTGAAATCGCTTGGGCTGAAAAACTATTAATTGCCAGGAAGCTCTACGAGTCCCCCGGCGGTAACAAAGGTTGAGGAAGCGGAGTTTACCTCCCGCTCTCCCTCGGCCTTGTCCCGTCGGGGGGCTCACTCGAGCTGCATCGTGCAGTCAGGCAGCCTGCCCCTGGCCCGCCGCGCGGGGGGCGCGTGGCGATCGGGCCACTTCGGCGACTTCGGCTGCCTGCACTTGTTTGCGGCATTTGTTTGCTTCCCGAGGCAAGCAGGCCGCCTGCACTTGTTTGCGGCATTTTGCCGCGTCGAGCTGGACGGGACGAGCCAGAGTCAATCGATCGATTTGGACCGCTGGGGAGCCAACTTCGGACATTGGGAGTGGGAGTATCTTGCCAGACAGGTTGGTAGAGCTCGACACGACGATAAGGATTCTCTAGTCGACATACCATCTGGGCCACCTGATCTCTCTCCCACTTTACCTCACCATCCTGTTGCCCCATATAACTTTCATCAGTTGAGTGCGCATCTCAAACGTACTCGAGAAGATCGATCGTTCTGTGCGAAGTGGAATATCCCTGGTAATATCTCAGACGGCAAGATGGCTGCCTCATCAGCTGCTGCGGTCCCCGAGGTTTTCGCTATGGACGCCACTGATATGCCCGTTCCAGGAGCCAAGGAGGAGGAGGTCCCAGAGGGAAAACGGGTCAAAATTCAGACGGTTGAAGGCCTCGAGGAGGCCATGACAAAGGGGATGGACAAGATCACGACGCTTGTTGCATCTCTGGGAGGTAAGATGACGGAGGGCTTCCAATCAACACATCGAAGCATCACGGATCTCGGCACCCAGCTCAATGCTCGTGTTGATTCGGTGGAGAAAAATGTACAGCAGGCGATGACGGACATAGATGCTATTACTAAGAAGGTTGAGGATCAGAGGCTCCAGATAATCCAGCTCCAGCAGGCTCCTGCAGGTGGGGCCCCCAGAGCAGGCACCTCTACGACAGCGTCCTCGGCGGAAACTCGGCAGTCAGTGCAGAATTTCACCCCATCGTTCGTCGAGCTCAAGGGATGGGTGACGGACTGGAGGGATGCAGAGAAGCGTCAGGAGGAGATGTTATCACAGCAGGCGTTGAATTCACTGCTGAATGAGGTCCTGGCTGGAGAATGGTTCAGTGGTGTGAAGGAGTTTCTGGACCTGAACCAATCCAAGAGGTTCAACACAGGTAGAGAGGCGTGGGGGTATTCGCGTGCTCGGCTCTATTTCCAGAATGGGGTTACCAGTGACCAGCTGTGGGATCTTCGTCGTCGACTCGTTGCCGCGATCGCCGACAACAAACTCCAGCACGCTCCCAGGGCCCTCAAGGTCCACGTGGAGGCCCCCCCCTGGAAGAAGCCCCATCTGGATGCCGCTGGGATCTTTCAGGCCAAGTTCAAGAGTTTCAAGAAGCATCATTCGAATCTCAGGGCTGAGACGGGACCACCGATTACGTTCATGTGGGGCTCCAGTGACCACTTACCACCTCCAGGGAAGATTGTGGCCAAGTTCTCTCTGCAGAATGGCTGGGAGATCACTCGTGCAATGAATCAGCTTGAGCCAGGGATCAACATTGATGAGTTGCGAGCGAGGATTTCCAGTACGAACTAGAGGTGCCACGACACCATTGCGTCATGGAATGTGCGTCGGGCAGGTGCAGAGAACGGCCATGACATAGTTAATTCACTACGTCGTTTAGATGTGGGGCTCGCGGGGTTGTGCGAGTGTCAGTTCCTGTCAGTTCGTGATCTCAGCATGCGAGGTTACACAATTTTTCGGAGTACTTGTCGGAAGGCTGCGGTGATTATGTCTAAGTCTTGGAGAGACTCGCTCAGAGCCACATATCGTGGCAAAGGTTTTGTCATTTGTAGTTATTCTAGTGTTACGGTTATTGTTGCATATATGCCACATGAGAGTATCAATGCCCTTACGGAAGAACAGTATGAGCATGATGTGTATGAGCAGATATTGTTTGATATATCCCAAGTGCTTCGCACACATAGGTCTAAGTTCCCGAAGCAGCCGCAGGACCTGGTCTTCTTGACAGATGCTAACGTCGAACTCGAGCCAGATTCGGAGGTCAACGGCTTTAGAGTTACTGGATCAGGGCTTCTGGAGGCGTCTGGGATTGCTGGGGAGTCTACGGAGATTGATACTGGGATGGAGGAGGGAGCGGATGACGGCAACCCGTATATGACTCAAACAAAACGTGGTGCACGCAAAGCCAGACCTCATAGGCTTGTCTCGGGCTTCGAAATTCGACGGGCGTCTAGGTTGCAATCGATGAGGAGGGCCCTACTGGACTTCTGCGGGCTCTGGGGCATCAGGATGGAGAACACATTCGGGCAGAGGAGGGTTACTTTCAAATCAGGTACGGGGGTGGAGAAGGTGCTCGACTATGTTGGTGTCAGCCGTCGTTTACACAGGCAGGAGCTCACCGTTGGCTGGATGCTGCCTTCGGAAGTCGGCCACGCCTGGACGGAGCACCCTTGCAGCAGATACGAGCGTGCGCTGTCTGACCACGCCTGCATAGTTGTTCGCTTGTCTTGTGCACCGTCTGCGAAGAGACGGACCCAGCCTGCTCGAAAATTCATCCACTTGCAACCGGTGTCACAGCTGGAGTTTGCGAAGAACATGGACGATCGGGGCAGTCGTTACCGTGCTCTGTGCCAGGAAAATGCTGACCCAGAGGATCGACAGGAGATGTTGGATACGCTGGGACCTGACCTCATAAAGGCCGCCGAGGAGACCCCCCAGAAAGATATCAATCCCAGGAATAATGTGCCAAAGAAATCCGAGATCCACTGGGCCGCCCAGGCAAGTAAACGTGAAGCTCTTCGTCGGGGGGATAGAGAGGAGGCTAAACGGTGCTCAAAGATTGTGAGGAGAGAAAGAAGGAGGCTAGAGGCAAGAGTACAGAGGTGGAGGACGGAAATGAACACGAGGAGGAGGAGGAGGGCCAAGACGGAGACGTTGATCCTTGCCAACGGGATGGAGTCTCAGAACCGCGAGGAGTGGGGGGACGAGATATTGGGGCACATGAAGTCTAAGGTGGAGGACCCCGAGGCCAGAGAGGTGACCCTGCGTGAGCTTCAGTCGCTGCGTGGTCTATGTTCGGGAAGCGGATCCTCAGAGGTGTTCTCGATGTCGCTCCTGCTGCGGGCGAGGGCGAAGCTGTCCACGGGAAAGGCCCCAGGTCCCGACAACGTGACTGTCACGATGTTGAAACAGCTCTCGTGGGCATCTGTGCGACGTGTTCTGGTGAGCTTCCAAGGTGTGTATTCCAGAAGGTTATGTTGTCCCGACAGTTGGCGTCAACTAGCTGCCACACTCATGCCAAAAGAAATGGACATACAACATTTGACAGATACACGTATGCTATGTCTACAGTCGTGTCTTATGAAATGGTACATGACATGTATTGTGATGTTGATTGAGAAGAGGATTGAGGAGCACCGACACTATGTATGCCTGTACGGATTCAGATCGGGACGCAAAACATCGGAAATCACCAGCGTTGCCAAGAGGCTCAGCCAGCACTCCGCTGTCTGGGGCAAAGGAGACAGTTTGTGGCTTGCCAATCTTGATATCTTACAAGCTTTCGATAATGTTACTCCGTGCCTCGCCATGCGCTGTCTTCGTGCTCTTGACATACCTGCTGATCTCATTGTGGCGTTGATTGAACCCATGATGGATAATCAGTGCGTGGCCAGCTTCGAGGGCATCGAGGCATCGTCAGCGGTCTATTGGGACAAATCTATTCGAACGGGAGGAGTAGAGGGACCTATGATTTTTCTGGCAGTTTCTATTGTACTCTGGAGAGATGTTATCGACAGATGGAGGCAAGAAACGCAGTACGGCATCAAATTGGAAAATGATGAGCGCATGTTCAATGGTGAGCGTATGACCCACAGTTTCTGGGCAGATAATCTTTTGTTGTATGCGAAGACCCGCACTGACCTTGAGTTGATGGTGCGTGACATGAGTATCCCCCTGATGAATGCAGGAATGACCTGGAAGCCGAAATCTTTGATGTATATTTACTTTGGTGCGCCGCCTGGCATCCCGCCGTCCCCTGAGCAGGATATCCGTGTGCTGGTGCCGTCTAGTGACGCCGCTCTTGGGACCCGAGAAGTGGTCCTACCGCGTGTTCAAGCGTTTGAGATCCTGGGAGCCACTCTGGAGGAGACCTGGAAGGACCACTCGGACTCAGAGGCCATGCTCCAGAAAGCCCAGAGGATGTTCTTTGGGGAAATCGCGTATTACCGCTGTTCTGGGATTGACTTGGCTGAAAGATTTACTCGCTATCAAGCTAAAGTGATTGCTGCATTATTATTCAACTGTGAGGGCAGAACGCCCGACTATTCTACCATTGCTGCTGTTCACTATTTTGAAGGCAGATGTCTAGCTATAATGTCAGGTATACGCAAGCGGAGAACTGAAGGCTGGTCTGAGTTTCAACGTAGGCGATACAAAGCGGGACGACAGAGTTTTGCTGGACTTGGATTCCGAAGTGCGGTGCAGATATGGATATTTCGTTGTTGGGATTGGGCTAAGGATGTCTCAGTTGCTGCAAGTATTCGTATGAGGAGATACACAACACACACAGAGGAGGAGGAGGGAGAGACGGTACCAAATCGGCGTCAGAGGAAAACTCGGGCGATGGCGGCGGCGGCGACTTCTCAAACATATCATGTATCTCAGATATCCCAGATGTCGAGTGGCTGTCGCCGGCGTACACCAGATGATCAGCCTGCCATACCTGAGGAGTCGGACATGTCACGTGAATGGATGATATCTAGGCTGGCCATGTTACATGGAAGGGGGAAGTGGACGGAACATCGTGACACATGTATTCTAGCAATGCCTGTAAAAGATAGGAAGCAGCTGACACGCATGAACATAGGCGGCCGCCCCCGTGGACATACTGCGTGGGACTGGTGCTTGTGCGATCTCTTTGGTTGTGAGTGGTACCTCTCATTCGACAGTTCCGCTGGGTCCCGTGAGAAATACTGCAAGCATTTGCTGACTGTGATTGGTATGCAACACTTGTTCGACTTGTTTGTTCTACCCAGGCCGCCTGGTGTGAGACATGTGAAGGCAGAGGAGGAGGAGGAGAGTGAGATGAATGAGAGGATGAGCAAACGTATTGCCGCTAATTTTGAGAATGAAACGGAGTGGAGGTGTGAGAATATTGAGCGTCTTGGGATGGAGATCTTGGGAGATAGTAAGACTGTTGTAAACTGGATGTGTGGTGAGTGGCAGATTCGCAACAAGCAGTATGTACGACTGGTGGGAACACTACAAAATACGGTATCGATGCTGTCTGGATGGGGACTGACCTCACCTGCATCGGGACAGAATCTGTATAAGCATTTCTTTCGTGAGGGTAATGAGCGTGCGGATAAATTGTCGTGGGAGGCCAGAGGTGGCCAAACTATTACTCGCTGGTTTGCATATGATAAGTTCCTCAGTACTCGTAAGACTGCTCTCCGTGGTGCATTCGATGGGGGTGTCAGTAATGAAGGATGTGGAGGTGGGTGGTGGCTTCAGATTGGCGTTGTAGGTAGGGGTTCCAGCGTGCAGGTTGATTTTCCCATCTCCTCCTCCTCCTCCTCCTCCTCCTCTTCCTCCTGCACCAGCTCGCACAGCTTCCAGTGGCACGATGTGGCCGAGGAGGCGATGAGCTTGCCTCCTGGTAGCGCGGTAACCTGCTGTGAACTAGCTGCCTGCGCTGCCCTGACGAGAGCTGCTGCTAAGGTGGCGTGCGCTCTGCTACGACCTACCTAAGATGGTGGGGGCTCAGTTGCACTGCTCCGCCGATTCGGATTCGGATTCTAGTGGCGGACCGCAAACCGCAAAAAAAAACAAAGGTTGACGGCTTACCGCCGGCGCCCAGTTTGAAATATATGTGACAATTCATTTTGAGAAACCAGATTTTTCTCACGTGTAGTGGGTTATGCCGCGTTTGCCAGTTAAATTTTCAAGTCCGTAGCTGCAGTATTACTATCGAAAGACTTGCAGGAACCGTTTTTGGATGGAAACCGAAAAATCGTGATTTTTCGAGTTTTTCGGATCTCGCTTCAGAAGCTTCCTTGATGTGTTCCGAGGAGCGCTGTGCAACAAAAGAGCTCTACGAGGTGCCCGGCGGTAACCTGGTTCCTACACCTTTGCCATTTCACATGTCGTGCTGCATCCTTTTCCTTGTTCCTGCATCCTATTCCGATGCCTATGCCTCAGTGGCTCGGCAGTGTGATGATGAGAGATGCCTTCTCTAGCTACCCTGTGCTCTGTTTGGGAGTCTTAGGGCTCAGCTGTCACAGCTGTCCGCGCCCTGACTCAAACTCAAAACCTGGCTGACGGTTTGCCGCCGATTCACAGTTCCGGGGCGCTGGTTAGCTAGTTGGCAAGAAAAATCTCGACGGACCTTTTGGTGACTTTTGGTCGGTTTGAAATTTTGTTCTCAAAATTTGAACATTCGTTAGAGCTCTAGTATTTTTTTCCCGTGATCTTCGATCTTATTCCCGCTCGCCGTCTTGATCTCAGCTCGATCGGGTACCTTTTACTGCTAACAAGCACACGGGCGGGATCGCCCATTTCGGGTCATCTTGTCACGCGGTGACGGTTTTCTCAAGATAACTCGAGCTTCAGGACAGCTACAGAGCTGGTAAGCACAGCTAATCGATTCAGAATGATCAGGCGCGTTCGCCTGTTGAACCCAGAGGTCTGAACTCGGTCTGCTAGCCGAGCTAGGTCCGCAAACCAATTCGTATTATTCGAGTCATCTTGACAGACGCTCTCGGTTTTCTGTACTTAACTCGAGCTACAGGACAGCTACAGAGCTGATGCGTGCAGAATCTGATTCAGAATCATCAGTGGCCGTTGTCTGTTGAATCCAGAGCTCTGAACTCGGTCTGCTGCCCGATCTAGAATCGCGAAACTATTCGTATTGTTCGAGTCATCTTGAGAGATGCTGTCGGTTCTCTGCACTTAACTCGGGCTGTAGGGGGGCTGCATGGCTGGTAATCACTGGAATCGATTCGGAGACATCAGGCGCGTCCGCCTGTCGAATCGAGAGCTCCGAACTCGGTCTGCTGCCCGAACTAGGTCCGCGAAACTATTCGTATTGTTCGAGTCATCCTGAGAGGTGCTATCGGTTTCCTGCACTTAACTCGGGCTGTAGGGGGGGCTGCAGGGCTGGTAATCACAGGGATCGGTTCAGAGACATCAGACGCGTCCGCCTGTCGCATGCAGAGGTCTGAACTCGGTCTGATACTCGAGCTAGGTTTGCCAAACTATTCGTATTGTTCAGGTCATCTTGACAGGTGCTGTCGATTTACGCACGTAACTCGGGCTGTAGGAGAGCTACAGAGCTCGTACAGAAGACAATCCAGAAGCATCGGGGGCGTTCGGCTGTTGCATCCGAGAGGTCTGAAATTGCTTGGGTTGAAAAACTATTTTTTCTGTGTAAGTTTTTTCGACATTATATGTTGTCAGGAAGCTCTACGAGTCCCCCGGCGGTAACAAAGGTTGACGGTTTACCGCCGGCGCCCAGTTGGCAAGAAAAATCTCGACGGACCTTTTGCTGATTTTTGGTCGGTTGAAAATTTTGTTCTCGAAATTCCTCAATTCGTTTGAGCTATAGTATTTTTCCCGTGATATTCGATCTTATTCCCGCTGGCCATCTTGATCTCAGCTCGATCGGGTACCTTTTACTGCCAAAAAGCACACGGGCGGGATCGGCCGTTTCGAGTCATCTTGACACGCTCCCTTGGTATATTTGACTTAACTCGAGCTGTAGGGCAGCTACAGAGCTGGTGAGCACACCTTATCGATTCAGAAAGATCAGGCGCGTTCGTCTGTTGCATCTAGAGGTCTGAACTCGGTCTGCTAGCCGAGCTAGATCCGCAAACCTATTCGTATTATTGGAGTCATCTTGACAGGCGCTCTCGTTTTTCTGAACTAAACTCGAGCTGTTTTTCTGAACTAAACTCGAGCTGTAGGACAACTTGAGAGCTGATACTTACAGAAACGGATTCAGAATCATCAGTCGCGTTTGTCTGTTGAATCCAGAGCTCTGAACTCGGTCTGCTGCCCGATCTAGAATCGCGAAACTATTCGTATTGTTCGAGTCATCTTGAGAGGTGCTGTCGGTTTTCTGCACTGAACTGAGGCGGTAGGGTGGCCATAGTAACTCGTAGAGCTTCCCTTAGCTAGTAACTCGTAGAGCTTCCCTTAGCAAGTTATTGCTGGAAGCTTAAGAGTAATTCCGGGGCGTTGGAGAGCTAGTTGGCAAGACAAATCTCGACGGACCTTTTGCTGACTTTTGGTCGGTTGAAAATTTTGTTCTCGAAATTTAACAATTCGTTTGAGCTCTAGTATTTTTTCTGACCATATTCGATCTTATTCCCGCTCGCCATCTTGATCTCAGCTCGATCGGGTACCTTTTACTGCCAAAAAGCAGGCAGGCGGGATCGGCCGTTTCAAGTCATCTTGACACGCGATAACGGTTTTCTGAACATAACTCGAGCTTTAGGACAGCTACAGAGCTGGTAAGCACAGCTAATCGATTCAGAATAATCAGGCGCGTTCGCCTCTGTTGAATCTAGAGGTCTGAACTCGGTCTGCTAGCCAAGCTAGGTCGGCAAACCTATTCGTATTATTCGAGTCATATTGACAGAGGCTCTCGGTTTTCTGTACTGAACTCGAGCTACAGGACAGCTACAGAGCTGATGCTTACATAAACCGATTCAGAATCATCCGTCGCATTTGTTTGTTGAATCCAGAGCTCTGAACTCGGTCTGCTGCCCGATCTAGAATCGCGAAACTATTCGTATTATTCGAGTCATCTTGAGAAGTGCTCTCGGTTCTCTGCACTCAACTCGGGCTGGGGGGGGCTACAGTGCTGGTGGTCACAGGAATCGATTTGAAGACATCAGGCGCGTCCGCCTGTCGAATCCAGAGCTCGGAAATCGTTCTGCTGCCCGAACTACGTCCGCGGAACTATTGTATTGTTCGAGTTATTCGGTTTTCTGCACTTAACTCGGGCTGTAGGGGGGCTCCAGGGCTGGTAATCACAGGAGTCGATTCGCAGTCAGACGCGTCCGCCTGTCGCATTCAGAGGTCTGAACTCGGTTTGATACTCGAGCTGGGTTGCCGAACTATTCGTTTTGTTAGAGTCATCTTGAGAGGTGCTGTCGATTTACGCACGTAGCTCGGGCTGTAGGAGAGCTACAGAGCTCGGAAAGAAGACAATCCAGAAGCATCGGGGGCATTCGGCTGTTGCATCGAGAGGTCTGAAATCGCTTGGTCTCAAAAACTATTCGTTCTCTGCATTTTTTTGCCACATTATATATTGTCAGGAAGCTCTACGAGTCTCCCGGCGGTAAGGAAGGTTGACGGTTTACCGCCGGCGCCCAGTTGCTGGAAGCTTAAGAGTAATTCCGGCGCGCTGGAGAGCTAGTTGGCAAGAAAAATCCCGACGGACCTTTTGGTGACTTTTGGTCGGTTGAAAATTTTGTTCTCGAAATTTCAGAATTCGTTTGAGCTCTAGTATTTTGTCTGACCATATTCGATCTGATTCCCGCTCGCCGTCTTAATCTCAGCTCGATCGGGTAAATATTTATGTAAAAAAGCGTCGCGGCGGGATCAGCTGTTTCGAGTCATCTTGGTACGCGTTGTCGGTATTTTGTACTTAACTCGAGCTGTAGGGCAGCTACCGAGCTCATTCTCACAGAAATCGATTGCAAATCATGAGACGCGTTCGTCTGTTTCATCTGGAGGTCTGAACTCGGTCTGCTGCCCGAGCTGGGTTCGCGAAACTATTCGTGTTGTTCGAGTCATCTTCAGAGGTGCTGTCAGTTTTCTGCACTTAACTCGGGCTGTAGGGGGGCTACAGGGCTCGTGCTCACAGGAATTGATTCGGAGACATCAGGCGCGTCCGCCTGCCGAATCGAGAGCTCAGCCCGAGCTAGGTCCGCAAAACTATTCGTATTCGTTGAGAGGTGCTGTCCGTTTTGGGCACTTAACTCGAGCTGCAAGGGGGCTGCAGGGCTGGTATCACTGGAATCGATTCGGAGACATCAGTCGCGTCCATCTGTCGCATTCAGAGCCCTGAACTCGGTTTGCTGCCCGAGCTAGGTCCGCGAAACTATTCGTATTGTTCGAGTCATCTTTCAGAGGTGCTGTCGATTTTCTGCACTTAACTCGGGCTGTAAGGGGGCTGCAGGGCTGGTAATCACAGGAATCGATTCGGAGACATCAGGCGCGTCCGCCTGTTGCATTCGGATGTCTGAACTCGGTCTGATACTCGAGCTAGATTCGCGAAACTATTTCTATGGTTCGAGTGATCTTGAGAGGTGCTGTCGATTTTCGCACGCAACTCGGGCTGCAGGAGAGCTACGGAGCTCGTGCGCACAGAAAACGATCCAGAAGCATGAGGGGCGTTTGGCTGTTGCATCGAGAGGTCTGAAATCGTTTTGGCTGAAAAACTATTCGTTCTCTGCAATTTTTTCGACATTATATATGGTCAGGAAGCTCTACGAGTCCCCCGGCGGCAAGGAAGGTTGACGGTCTACCGCCGGCGCCCAGTGCAGATGATCACAGAAATCGATTTGAAGACATCTGGCGCGTTCGCCTGTCGAATCCAGAGCTCGGAACTCGGTCTGCTGCCCGAACTAGGTCCGCAAAACTGTTCGTATTGTTCGAGTCATCCTGAGGTGCTCTTGGTTTTCTGCACTTAACTCGGGCTGCAGGTGGGCTGCAGGGCTGGTAATCACAGAAATCGACTCGGAGACATCAGACGCGTCCGCCTGTCGCATTCAGAGGTCTGAACTCGGTCTGATACTCGAGCTGGGTTGTCAAACTATTCGTTTTGTTCGTGTCATCTTGAGAGATGCTATCGATTTACGCACGTAACTCGGGCTGTAGGAGAGCTACAGAGCTCGTGCAGAAGACAATCCAGAAGCATCGGGGGCGTTCGGCTGTTGCATCGAGAGGTGTGAAATCGCTTGGTCTGAAAAACTATTCGTTCTGTGCAATTTTTTTCGACATTATATATTGTCAGGGAGCTCTACGAGTCCCCCGGCGGTAAGAAAGGTTGACGGTTTACCGCCGGCGCCCAGTACCTCGTTGAGCTCTTCGTTATCGATGAGCTAGAGGAATTCCGGCGCGGGGTGGAGCTAGTTGGTCGACCCAACTAGAAAGAACAAAGTGACAACTTTTGGGTGTTTCAAAGGTATTTGACCATTTATTTTGGAAAGCAGATTTTTACGCCGAGCATTGGCATATAAACTTCGTTTTCTGAGCAGCTCAGCTCTGTAGAGCCATTTTTAGTCTTAGTTGATTTCCCCGAACCGACTTCATCTTTACTTCGAGAATCTCAATTTGACGTTTTTCTAGGAAAGCTTCCAGAAGCTCTCCGCTTCGATCCTGAGCTTTCTTACGGGTGCAAGGAGCTCTACGAGGTTCCCGGCGTTGACCAGGTTGACGGTTCACCGCCGGCGCCAGTTCTGGGGCGCTGGAGAGCTAGTTGGCAAAGGAAAATCTCGACGGACCTTTTGGTGACTTTTGGTCGGTTGAAAATTTTGTTCTCGAAATTCAACCATTCGTTAGAGCTCTAGTATTTTTTCCCGTGATATTCGATCTTATTCCCGCTCGCCATCTTGATCTCAGCTCGATCGGGTAGCTTTTACTGAGAAAAAGCGTCCAGGCGGGATCGGCCGTTTCGAGTTATCTTGATACGCGCTGTCGGTATATTGAACTTAACTCGAGATACAGGACAGCTACAGAGCTGGTAAGCACACCTTATCGATTCAGAATGAT
Source organism: Prorocentrum cordatum (assembly GCA_963575745.1). NCBI lineage: Eukaryota > Dinophyceae > Prorocentrales > Prorocentraceae > Prorocentrum > Prorocentrum cordatum. Next base: position 175,717 of record CAUYUJ010017453.1, on the reverse strand, counting down.
TAGGCGCGTTCGTCTGTTGCATCCAGAGGTCCGGAATCGGTCTGCTAGCCGAGCTAGGTCCGCAAACCTATTCGTATTATTCGAGTCATCTTGACAGGCGCTCTCAGTTTTCTGTATTTAACTCGAGCTATATGACAGCTACAGAGCTGATACTTACAGAAAACGATTCAGAGTGATCAGTCGCGTTTGTCTATTGAATCCAGAGCTCTGAACTCGGTCTGCTGTCCGCTCTAGAATCGCGAAACGGTTCGTATTGTTCGAGTCGTCTTGAGAGATGCTCTCGTATTTCTATACTTAACTCGGGTTGTGGGGGGGCTACAGTGCTGGTAGTCACAGGAATCGATTTAGAGACATCAGGCGCGTTCGCCTGTCGAATCCAGAGCTCGGAACTCGGTCTGCTGCCCGAACTAGGTCCGCGAAACTATTAGTATTGTTCGAGTCATCCTGAGATGCTGTCGGTTTTCTGCACTTAACTCGGGCTGCAGGGGGCTGCAGGGCACAAGGAATCGATTCGGAGACATCAGACGTGTCTGCCTGTCGCATTCAGAGGCCTGAACTTGGTCTGATACTCGAGCTAGGTTTGCAAAACTGTTCGTATTGTTCCAGTCATCTTCAAGGTTGCTGTCGATTTACGCACGTAACTCGGGCTGTAGGAGAGCTACAGAGCTCGTACAGAAGACAATCCAGAAGCATAGGGGGGGGGGGCGGCTGTTCCATCGAGAGGTCTGATATCGCTTGGGCTGAAAAACTACCCGTTATCTGCAATTTTTTTCGACATTATATATTGTCAGGAAGCTCTACGAGTCCCCTGGCGGTAAGAAAGGTTGACGGTTTACCGCCGGCGCCCAGTTGGTCGACCCGGCCCGGGCGGACAAATTTATGACTTTTGGTCGGTTCTGCGAAAATTCAAAGATATTCAACCATTTATTTTGAGAAAGCAGATTTCTGCGCGTCTCATTGGCATATAAACTCCTCTCTGACAGCAGCTCAGCTCTCCCGATGTATTTTCTTGACAGTTGACTGCCGGGAACTGAGCGAATATGAACATCGAAAAAATCGAAAATGAAGATTTTCGAAAAATCTCTGTTTCATGACTCTACTTCGATTCTCAGCACTCTTACCAGTGTGGAGAGCTCTACGAGCTTTCCGGCTGTGACCAGGTCGACGGTTCACCGCCGGCGCCAGTTGGCCGACCCGGCCAGAAAGGACAAAGTGATGACTTTTGGGTGGTTCTGCAAAAAATTGAAGGATATTTGACAATTCATTTTGAGAAAGCAGATTTTTCGCACCTGTAGTAGGTTATGGCGCGTCCGCCAGTAAATTTTTCAGGCCCATAGGTGCAGTATTACTATTGAAAGACTTGGAGGAGACGACGTTGGACAAAAACAGAGAAAACGTATTTTTTCGAGTTTCTCAGATCTTACTCTAGACGCTTTCTTCATGCTTCCCGAGAAGCGCCGTGTGAGAAAAGAGCTCTACGAGGGCCCCGGCGGTAACCTGGTTGACGGTTTACCGCCGGTTCTCATTCTGGGGCGCTGGAGAGCTAGTTGGCAAGAAAAATCTCTACGGACCTTTTGCTGACTTTTGGTCGGTTGAGCATTTTTTTCTCGAAATTCAACCATTCGTTAGAGCTCTAGTATTTTTTCCCGTGATATGCGATCTTATTTCCGCTCGCCATCTTGATGTCAGCTCGATCGGGTAGCTTTTACTGTCAAAAAGCGTCCAGGCGGGATCGGCCGTTTCGAGTCATCTTGATACGCGCTGTCGGTATATTGGACTGAACTCGAGATACAGGACAGCTGCAGAGCTGGTAAGCACAGCTAATCGATTCAGAATGATCAGGCGCGTTCGTCTGTCGCATCCAGAGGTCTGATCTCGGTCTGCTAGCCGAGCTAGGTCCGCAAACCTATTCGTATTATTCGGGTCATCTTGACAGACGCTCTCGTCTTTCTGTACTTAACTCGAGCTATTTTACAGCTAGAGAGCTGATACTTTAATTAATGGAACCGATTCAGAGTGATCATTCGCGTTTGTCTGTTGAATCGAGAGCTCTGAAATCGGTTTGCTGCTCGCTCTCAAATCGCGAAACTATTCGTATTGATCGAGTCATCTTGACAGGTGTTGTCGGTTTTCTGTACTCAACTCGGGTTCTGGGATGGCTACAGTGCTGGCAGTCACAGGAATCGATTTGAAGACATCAGGCGCGTCCGCCTGTCAATTCAGAGCTCGGAACTCGGTCTGCTGCCCGAACTAGGTCCGCAAAATTATTCGTATTGTTCGAGTCATCCTGAGATGCTGTCGGTTTTTTGCATTCAAATCGGGCTGTAGGGGGGCTGCAGGGCTGGTAATCACAGGAATCGATTCGGAGACATCAGACGCGTTCGCCTGTCGCATTCAGAGGCCTGAACTTGGTCTGATACTCGAGCTAGGTTTGCCAAACTATTCGTATTCATCTTCAGGGTTGCTGTCGATTTACGCACGTAACTCGGGCTGTAGAAGAGCTACAGAGCTCGTAAAGAAGACTCCAGAAGCATCGGGGGCGTTCGGCTGTTGCATCGAGAGGTCTGAAATCGCTTGGGCTGCATTGTTCTCTGCATTTTTTTGACATCATATATTGTCAGGAAGCTCTACGAGTCCCCCGGCGGTAAGAAAGGTTGACGGTTTACCGCCGGCGTCCAGTAAAGGGTACCCAATCGAGCTGAGATCAAGATGGCGAGCGGAAATAAGATTGAATATCACGGGAAAAAATTTTAGAGCTCTAACGAATGGTTGAATTTCGAGAAAAAAATTTCAACCGACCAAAAGTCACCAAAAGGTCCGTCAACAAATTTCCTTGCCAACTAGCTCCCAGCGCCCCGGAACTGGGAACCAGCGGTAAACCGTCAACCTGCTTACCGCCGGGAACCTCGTAGAGCTCTTTTCTTGCGCAGCGATCGTCGCAACACATGAAGAAAGCTTCTGGAGCGAGAAACGAAAAATTCGAAAAATCACGAAATTTCTGTTTTTATCCAACGTCGGTTCCCCCAAGTGTTTTGACAGTAATACTGCACCTACGGACCTGAAAATTTGACTGGCAAGCGCGGCAAAACCCACTACAGGTGCGAAAAATCTGCTTTCTCAAAATGAATTGTCAAATATCCTTCATTTTTTCGTAAAACCACCCAGAAGTTATCACTTTGTCCTTTCTGGCCGGGTCGGCCAACTGGGCGCCGGCGGTGAACCCTCAACCTTTCTTACGGCCGGGAGACTCGTAGAGCTTCCTGACAATATATAGTGTCGAAAAGGAAATAGCAGAGAACGAATAGTTTTTCAGCCCAAGCGATTTCAGACCTCTCGATGCAACAACCGAACGCCCCCGATGCTTCTGGATTGTCTTCTGTACGAGCTCTGTAGCTCTCCTACAGCCCGAGTTACGTGCGTAAATCGACAGCACCTCTCAAGATGACTCAAACAATACGAATAGTCTCGCAAACCTAGCTCGAGTAGCCGAGTTCAGATCTCTGAATTCGACAGGCGGACGCGTCTGATGTCTCCGAATCGAATCCTGTGATCAGCAGCCCTGCAGCCCCCCTACAGCCCGAGTTAAGTGCAGAAAACCGACAGCACCTTTCGGGATGACTCGAACAATACGAATAGTTTCGCGCTCTAGTTCGGGCAGTAGACCGAGTTTCGAGCTCTGGATTCGACAGGCGGACGCGCCTGATATCTCCAAATCGATTCCTGTGACTACCAGCACTGTGGCCCCCCCACAGCCCGAGTTAAGTACAGAAAACCGACAGCACTTCTCAAGATGACTCGAACTATACGAATAGTTTCGCGATTCTAGATCGGGCAGCAGACCGAGTTCAGAGCTCTGGATTCAACAGACCAACGCGACTGATGATTCTGAATCGGTTTATGTACTGGGCGCCGGCGGTAAACCGTCAACCTTTCTTACCGCCGGGGGACTCGTAGAGCTTCCTGACCATATAAAATGTCGACCAACAAAATGCAGAGAACAAATAGTGTTTCAGGCCAAGCGATTTCAGACCTCTCGATGGAACAGCCGAAGCCCCTGATGCTTCTGGATCGTTTTCTGTGCGTACGAGTTCTGTGGCTCTGCTACAGCCCGAGCTACGCGAAAATCGACAGCACCTCTCAAGATGACTCGAACAATGCGAATAGTTTCGCGAACCTAGCTCGAGTATCAGATCGAGTTCAGACCTCTGAATGCGACAGGCGGACGCGCCTGATGTCTCCATATTGATTTCTGTGATGACCATCCCTGGAGCCACCCTGCAGCCCGAGTTCAGTGCAGAAAACCGACAGCACCTCTCAAGATGACTTGAACAATACGAATAGTTTCGCGGAGCTAGCTCGGGCAGCAGGCCGAGTTACGAGCTCTGGATTCGACAGGCGGCTGAGCCTGATGTCCCCAAATCAATTCGTGTGATTACCAGCCCTGTAGCCCTCCATAGACTGAGTTAAGTACAGATAATCGACAGCACTCACAAGATGACTCGAATAATAAGAATAGTTTCGCGAACCTAGCTCGGGCAGCAGACATAGTTCAGAGCTCTGGAGTCAACAGACGAACGCGTCTGATGATTCCCAATCGATGTCTGTGACTTTGAGCTCTGTAGCTGCCCTACAGCTCGAGTTAAGTACAAAATACCGACAACGCGTATCAAGATGACTCGAAACGGCTGATCCCGCCCGTGTGCTTTTTGGCAGTAAAAGGTACCCGATCGAGCTGAGATCAAGATGGCGAGCGGGAATAAGATCGAATATCACGGGAAAAAAACGAAAGGTTGAATTTCGAGAACAAAATTTTCAACCGACCAAAAGTCATCAAACGTTCCGTCGAGATTTTTCTTGCCAACTAGCTCTGCCAAGTTCGGAGACATCAGACGCGTCCGCCTGTTGCATTCAGAGGTCTGAACTCGGTCTGATACTCGAGCTAGGTTTGCTAAACTATTTGTATTGTACCTCGTAGAGCTCTTCGTTCTCGATGAGCTAGAGGAATTCCGGCGCGGGGTGGAGCTAGTTGGCCGAACTCGGCTTGATATTCGAGCTGGGTTGCCGATCTATTCGTTTTGTGAGAGTCATCTTGAGGTGCCGTCAATTTACGCGCGGAACTCGGGCTGCAGGAGAGCTACAGAGCTCGTAAAGAAGACAATCTAGAAGCATCGGGGCCTTTTGGCTGTTGCATCGAGAGGTCTGAAATCGCTCGGGCTGGAAAACTATTTGTTCTCTGCAATTTGTTTCCACATTATATATTGTCAGGAAGCTCTACGAGTCCCCCGGCGGTAAGAAAGGTTGGCGGTTTACCGCCGGCGCCCAGTTGGCCGACCCGGCCAGAAAGGACAAGGTGATAACTTTGAATCGGTTTCGCTCAGATTTGAAAGATATTTGACAATTGATTTTGAGAAAGCAATTTTTTCGCACCTGTAAACGACTATGAGGGTCTCTGCGTCTTGATATGAGTTCTGTAGGCACAGATGTAGTATCAAAAGACTTGGGGGAAACAACGTCGTTTTGACATGAAAAACATGAATATTCAAGTTTTTTCGAGAAATGCCTCCAGAAGCTCTCTCTTTCGATTATCAGCACTCTGATGCGTGGAAGGAGCTCTACGAGGTTCCCGCGGTGACCAGGTTGACGGTTCACCGCCGGCGCCAGTTCGAGTCATCTTGAGAGGTGCTGTCGATTTACGCGCGTAACTCGGGCTGCAGGAGAGCTAGAGAGCTCGTACAGAACATAATCCAGAAGCATCGGGAGCGTTCGGCTGTTGCATCGAGAGGTCTGAAATCGCTTGGGCTGAAAAACTATTCGTTCTCTGCAATTTTTTTCTACATTATGTATTGTCAGGAAGCTCTACGAGTCCCCCGGCGGTAAGAAAGGTTTTGGCTCAAGGCGCTTTTTGGCTCAAGGCGCTTGACATTTGATCCCCTCTGCCTGGGTAACCTCCAGTGGGATCGAGTGCGCGTCAGGGAGTCACACGTTTGTCGCCTAGAGTGATATTGCACTGCCATTCATTTGACGCGTTTGATCGCCTTGAGTGGTCTTCAATTGATTTGTTTCACACGTTTGTCGCCTAGAGTGATATTGCGCTGCCATTCATTTGACACGTTCGATCGCCTTGAGTGGTCTTCAATTGATTTGTTTTGCTGGGTGCTTCCGAGGCAGTCTCTGCAATCTTTCGTTATGCCACACGTACGGAGTGCAAGTGCTCGCATTATGCGTCGGGCGCTGGCTGTTCAAAACGGATACTTTGTGCATTTACCTATTCGTTTGCCTCTGGATGGTTTGGTGCCACCTACGTGTCTCCCGCCACCAGGGCTGGAGCGGGCTACTGCCGATTTGGTTCTAGATTATCTCTTGTTGCGCGATCCACCTGTTGTTAAACGCAGTTTGGAGGAGGAGGAGGAGGCTGACATTAAGATTGTTTCGGAGAATCTTTCTTGCCGTATGCAGGCTTCTGAATCGCTGGTTGATGTAGATATTGGAGTGCAGGCTTCTGAATCGCTGGTTGATGTTGGAGTGCAGACGGTTGATGTTGCGGACTTTCATTGTGAAGTCGGCTGTCAGACAGATAGTGTCGTTGGGATGGAGGGGGGAGCTTCAGGAGTTCTTCTTGGGAAAGTGACTGTGGCGGCGGAGGAGGAGCTGGAGGCGCCCTCGAGTGCGGAGTCTTCTCCGAACGTGCAGTCTGATTCTGATAGCCGCGCCTTGTCAGGAGCGTCCCAGGGGTGTCTGAATCGCCCCGTCACGCTCAATGAGGTATCGAAGGAGTCGCGCCAGAGGACTCGAGGGAGATATCGTGACAAGGTCAAGGGGACATCGACGTGCTCTCAGGCCACCATTGCCGATGTCAAAGCGTGGATTGACGCTGTTGCCAGCATCAACGAGTTGAATGCGATCCAGTATTTAAAGAACGGAATGGATTTGTTTGATAAGCTGGTGACAGAACGTGGGACAAAGAAGAACGTGGGTTCCCTACAAAGAAGGATTATGCTCGGAAACTGTATGAGATGCTCCAGAATGTGCAAGCGACGCTGGAGGATCTTCTAGGATTCTTCGAGGTGCACAGGTTCTTGACAGGACAAATGAACCGCGCCGAGATGGCCAAGTTTCTTGAGGTTTCCAAGTGCAGCGATTACCGAATAATATTCTTCGGACGCCCGAGGAGTTTCGACAAGTTGGGATGAAGCTATTCGTGCGCACTTGTATGCAACTTTCGGTTTAGAACAGCGAAGGCTGTAATGCTTGTATCTCACCGTTCTTGTTTTCCTCACTTTATCTCTCTGTTTGACCTCTCGCTGGAGCCATGATGGCTCTACGGCCCGCTGTGGGCCCCACTAAGCGCTTCAGGTGTGTAAAAGGCAGGAGCCCCTCATATTCTTCAGGTGACGTTCTTCCACGGTTTGTTTCCCCGTCTAATTCGTTGATTACTTCGCATGTGACGTTGAGCATGCGCCTCTTGTCATACGGCGGGTTGAACATGCGTATTTCGGACTGGTTTGATGTGAATAAGAGTTTGTGCTCACTCACGCCTTGCCTGTTTGGATACGTCCGCTCCTTGCTCCGACTAGGCTGGAAAGCCTGCACAGTCGACCGCAAAGTCCGCAAAAAAGAAAGGTTGACGGTTCACCGCCGGCGCCCAGTTTTTTCACTCTACTTCGATTCTCAGCACTCTTACCAGTGTGGGGAGCTCTACGAAGTTCCCGGCGGTGACTAGGTTGACGGTTCACCGCCGGCGCCAGTTTTTTGTTTCTCCTTCCAGAATCTTTCTTCATGTGTTCCGACGATTGCTGTGCAACCAAAAATAGTTACGTTACGTTCCATACCTCACTTATTGAACATGCGAGTAAAACAAAACTAGACGGCCTCCGTGGATTCTTCGACGGAGGTCGCTCTGTGGAGGGATGTGCTGCAGGATGGTGTATAGATTTGTGTGTACACGGGACGTGGCAGTTGGTGGCGGAGGAAGCTTTCTCGCTTGATGCCTCTGCTTCTGTCATGTTTTGTGAGATGATTGCAGCACAACGGCTCTGTATGGCCGTGGAGCACATTTTGGGTAGCATCTTTCATCCAAGCAGCTGACCTCATTTCATCTTGCTTGGAGCTCTCCAACACCTTTACAATTTCATGTTGTGCTGCATCCTTTTCCTTGTTCCTGCATCCTATTCCGTTGCCTATGCCTCAGTGGCTCGGCAGTGTGATGATAAGAGATGCCCTCTCTAGCTACCCGGTGCTCCGTATGGGAGTCTTAGGGCTCAGCTGTCACAGCTGTCCGCGCCCTGACTCAAACTCAAAAAAACCAGGCTGACGGTTTACCGCCGGTTCCCAGTTGGCAAGAAAAATCTCGACGGATCTCTGACTTCGGTTGAAAATTTTGTGTCTCAAAATTGAACATTTTCTTGAGCTCTAGTTTTTTTTCTGACCATGTTCGATCTTATTCCCGCTCGCTGTCTGAATCTCAGCTCGATCGGGTACATATTACTGCCAAAAAGCGTTGCGGCGGGATCGGCCGTTTCGGGTCATCTTGACACGCGGTAGCGGTTTTCTGAACATAACTCGAGCTACAGCAGAGCTACAGAGCTGATGCTTACGGAAACCGATTCATAATTATCGGGCGCGTTTGTCTGTCGAATCTAGAGGTCTGAACTCGGTCTGCTGCTCGAGCTAGGTCCGCGAAACCATTCGTATTGTTCGAGTCATCCTGAGAGTTGCTGTCGGTTTTCTCTACTGAACTCGGGCTGTAGGGAGGCTACAGGGCTGGTAATTACAGAAAGCGATTCTTCGATATCAAGCGCGTCCATCAGTCGCATGCAGAGGTCTGAACTCGGTCTGCTGCTTGAGCTAGATCCGCAAAACTATTCGTATTGCTCGAATCATCTCCAAAGAACTGTCAGTTTTCTGTACTTAACCCAGCTCTAGGGAAGCTACAGAGCTGATGCGCACAGAAACCGATGCAGAATAATCAGGCGCGTTTGTTCGTTGCATCCAGAGGCCTGAAATCGGTCTGCTACTCGGTCTGGGGCCGCGAAGCTATTCGTATTGTTTGAGTCATCTTGAGAGCCGCTATCGGTTTTCGCACGTGACCCAGGCTCTAGGAGAGCTACAGAGCTGATGCGCACAGAAACTGATTTAGAATCATCAGGCCCGCTCGTCTGTTCTATCCAGAGGTCTGAACTGGGTGTGCTATTCGGGCTAGGTGCGCGAAAGTATTTGTATTTTTCGAGTCCCTTTGACAGATGTTGTCCATTCTATGGATTGAACTTGGGCTGTAGGGGGCTACAGAGCTGGTGCGTACAGAAACAGATCCCGAAGCATCAGGGGCGTTTGCGGTCTGCTATCCGATGTAGGTTCACAAAACTATTCGTATTCGAGCGATATTTCTCCAAATGATCGTGAATGTCTTCACTGTTCTCGAGCGGCCGAAAAATTAGAAGGACATCATGAGGCGCGAAGCATCTGGACGCTTGGTTTGGGTCCGTTGCACGGTATTTTCTACACGCACAGCAAGTCTGCTATCAGCGCTCGGGCTGAAAAACCATTCGTTCTCTGCTACTCTTTGGACATAATATATGGTCAGAAGCTCTACGAGTCCGCCGGCGGTAAGAAAGGTTGACGGTTTACCGCCGGCGCCCAGTTGGCAGAGTCGACGTTAAGAGACAATGTGACGACTTGGGGTGGGTTTTTGAATACCTCGTGGAACTCTTCGGCATCGATGAGCTAGAGGAATTCCGGCGCGGAGTGCAGCTGTTCGCCAACCCGGCCCGGGCGGACAATGTGGTGACCTGGGCTCGGTTTTGAAGATTGCGAGAGATTTTCAAATTCATTTTGCGAATTCGAATTTGTATTCCATGCAGTTAATCATGACGCTTTTGATGGTTCAATCCTCAGGGCTCCAGCTGCATTATTTGGATCAAAAGACTAGGGGGAACCAACATTGTGTAACACCGAAAACAACATTTCTTTGTTTTTCAGGCTCGTTTTCAGAAGCGTTTTTCTGCTGTTATCAGGAAACTGACTTGGTCTATTCAGAGCTCTGCGAGGGTCCCGGCGGTAACCTGGTTGACGGTTTACCGCCGGCTCCCAGTCTTTGTGCAAAATTCGAAAATTCGTTTTGAGAAGCAGTTTTTTCCCCACCTGCAGTGGTTTATACCGCGTCTGCCAGTTAAATTGTCAGGTCCGTAGCTGCAATATTGCTATCAAAAGACTTGCTGGAACCGAAGGCCGTTTCGAGTCATCTTGACACGCATTGACGGTTTTCTGTACTTATCTCGAGATTTAGGACAGCCACAGAGCTGATACTTACAGGAACCGATTGAGACGAGTTCGTCTGTCCCATCTAGAGCTCTGAACTTGGTCTGCTGCTCGAGCTAGGTCCGCAAACCTATTTGTATTCTTGGATTGCCACAGACCTGGTATGCACCTGAGAGGATTCTGTATCATTAGGCGCCTCCGTCTGTTGCATCGAGCGAGCTGAACTCGGTCTGCTGGAGCTGGGTACGCAAAACGATTCGTATTCTTCAAGTTCTCTTTGTAGGCGCTGTTGGCCTTCTGTACTTAACTGAAGCTGTAGCAGAGTTGCAGAGCTGGTACGCACAGAATCAAATCCAGAACCATCAGCGGCATTCGGCTGGAGCATCTAGAGCTCTGAACACAGTCTGCTACCTGAGCTAGGTCCGCAAAATTATTCGTATGCGACCGATTTTTTCGTCGAACTGATGGTGATTTTCTCCACTTAACTTAAGCTGCAGACGAGCTTGAGAGCTCTTTCGCACAGATATCTTCAAGAAAGCTCCCTTAATGTGTACCGGGCAGCCCCGCACGAGAGAAGAGCTCTACGAGGCTTCCGGTGGTAAGCTGGTTGACGGTTTACCGCCGGCTCCCAATAATTCCGGGGCGCTGGAGAGCTAGTTGGCAAGGAAAATCTCGACGGACCTTTTGGTGACTTTTGGTCGCTTGAAAATTTCGTTCTCAAAATTCAAAAATTCGTTTGAGCTCCAGTATTTTCCCGTCGTATTCGATCTTATTCCCGCTCGCCATCTTAATCTCAGGTCGATCGGGTAGATATTACTGCCAAAAAGCACTGCGGCGGGATTGGCCGTTTCGGGTCATCTTGACACGCGGTGGCGGTTTTCTGAGCATAACTCGAACTATAGAAGAGCTACAGAGCTGATATTAGCAGACACCACTTTAGAATCATCAGGCGCGTTTGTCTGTTCAAACCAGGGGTCTGAACTCGGTCTGCTACTCGAGCTAGGTCCGCGAAGCTATTCGTATTGTTCGAGTTATCTTGAGAGGTGCTCTCGGTTTTCTGTACGTAACTCGGGCTCTAGGGCAGATACAGGGCTGGTAATCGCAGAAGCCGATTCGGAGACATCGGGCGCGTTCGTCTGTCGCATGCAGAGGTCTGAACTCGGTCTGCTACTCGAGCTGGGTTCGCAGAACTATCCATATCCCTCGAGTCATCTCGACAGGGACTGTCGGTTTTCTGTACTTAACTCGAGCTCTAGGGCAGCTACAGAGTTGATACGCACAGAAAACGATGCAGAATAATCAGGCGCGTTGGTCTGTTGAATCCAGAGGTCTGAACTCGGGCTGTAGGACAGCTACAGAGCTGATACGCGCAGAAACTGATTCGAAATTATCATGCGCGTTCGTCTGTTGCATCTAGAGGTCCGAACTGGGTTTGCTACTCGGGCTAGGTCCGCAAAACTATTCGTATTCTTCGAGTCATCTTGACAGATACTGTCCATTTTCTGTATTGAACTCGGGCTGTAGGAGAGCTACAGAGCTGGTGCGTACAGAAATTGATCGAGAATCAGGAGCGTTCGTCTGTTGCATCGAGAGGTCTGACCTCGGTTTGCCACCCGAGCTAGTTTCACAAAATTATTCGTGTTCGACCAATATTTTCTTCTAAATGATGGTGAATTGCTTAGCTGAACCCGAGCGGCCGAAAAATGAGAAAGAATTCATTAGGCGTGAAGTTCTTCCTAATGGTATTTTCCACACGCTGCAGATGAGATAGAACTGTTGAGCACAGCAATGGGATATCACTAGACGCCTGAGATCAGTCTGCTAGCAGCCCGGGCTGAAAGACTATTCGTTCTCTGCTAATTCTTTGGACATAATGTATGGTCAGGAAGCTCTGCGAGTCCCCCGGCGGTAAGAAAAGTTGACGGTTTGCCGCCGGCGCCCAGTTTGAAAGATATTTAACCATTTTCTTGGAGGAAGCAGATTTTTACGACAAGCATTGGCATATAAACTTCTTTCTGACAGCAGCTGAGCCCTTGTGATGTAATTTATTAAGAGTTGACTTCCCCGGAACGAGCCAATATGAACATCGAAAAAATCGAAAATCGAGATTTTAGGAAAATCTTTATTTTATGACTCTCTTTCGATTCTGAGCACTCTTACCAGTGTAAGGAATTCTACAAGGTTCCCGGCGGTGACCAGGTTGACGGTTCACCGCCGGCGCCAGTCGGGAGGCGCGCTAGTCTCAAGTGTCTAGACACTTGGCTTGGGTCTGTTATGAGCGTAGACGGCAAACAACTAGTCATACTCTGCTATTGTTCAGGTGATGGAATTCGTTTCCTGGACTGAACTCGACCAATCAGCGCCGCGCGAGAACGGAGCTCTACGAGGCTTCCGGCGGTAACCTGTTCGACGGTTTACCGCCGGCTCCCAGTGCCACGTAGAGCTCTTCGGCATCGATGAACTAGAGGAATACCTCGTGGAGCTCTTCGGCATCGATGAGCTAGAGGAATTTGAGCGCGGGGTGCAGCTAGTCGGCCGACCCGGCCTTCACGGACAATGTGTGAACTTCGGGTCCGTTCGACGAACTTTGTGAGAGATTCCCGGAGAGCTCTCTGAGAGCTAGAAGGTTTTAGAGAAGAAGCCGGACGGTGGTGGTGCCCGCCAGCAGCCCATCTCCGCCGCTCCAGAATCCCCGCAGCAGTTCGCCTGACCCGGTAGCGGGTTCGGGGGCGCTTCCAGCACGCGTCCACGCGGGCAGGCACGCGTGGAAGCGTTCCTGGCAGCGCTCCAGCAGCGCTTCTGGGGAGCTCCCAGAGCTCTCCAGGAAAGATTTCCCGTCCCAGGGCTTCTTCGCTCTCCAGGTTTTGGACGCTGCCAAGTACCTCGTATTGCTTTTCATTATCCATGAGCTAGAGGAATTCTGGCGCGAGGTGAAGCTAGTTGGTCGACCCGACCAAAAGAGACAATGTGATAATTTTGGGTGGGTTTTGCTAAGATTTGAAAGATATTTGACAATTCATTTTGAGAAACCAGATTTTTCGCACCTGTAGTGGGTTATGCCGCGTCTGCCAGTCAAATTCTCAGGTCCGTAGGTGCAGTATTACTATCAAAACACTTGGCGGAACCGACGTTCGATAAAAACAAAAAACGCAATTTTTCGAGTTTTTCGTTTCTCGCTCCAGAAGCTTTCTTCATGTGTTCCGAGGTTCGCCGTGCAAGAAAAAACTCTACGAGGTTCCCGGCGGTAACCAGGTTGAACATACTAGTTCCATACCTCACTTATTGAACATGCGAGTAAAACAAAACTAGACGGCCTCCGTGGATTCTTCGACGGAGGTCGCTCTGTGGAGGGATGTGCTGCAGGACGGTGTATAGATTTGTGTGTACACGGGACGTGGCAGTTGGTGGCGGAGGAAGCTTTCTCGCTTGATGCCTCTGCTTCTGTCATGTTTTGTGAGATGATTGTAGCACAACGGCTCTGTATGGCCGTGGAGCACATTTTGGGTAGCATCTTTCATCCAAGCAGCTAACTCATTTCATCTTTCTTGGAGCTCTCCAACACCTTTGCAATTTCACATGTTGTACTGCATCCTTTTCCTTGTTCCTGCATCATATTCCGTTGCCTATGCCTCAGTGGCTCGGCAGTGTGATGATGAGATGCCCTCTCTAGCTACCCTGTGCTCCGTTTGGGAGTCTTAGGGCTCAGCTGTCACAGCTGTCCGCGCCCTGACTCAAACTCAAAAACCAGGTTGACGGCTTACCGCCGGTTTACCGCTGGGAACCGGTGGTAAACCGTCAACCGAGTTACCGCCGGGCACCCCGCGCAAATCTGCATTCAGATGACAAGGCGATAGCGTTCCCGAGTTTAAGATCGAAAACTCGTAGAATTTTTATCTTTCAGTTATTTACGACGCCGGTTCCTGCAAACTGGGAGCCGGCCGTAAACCGTCAACCAGGTACCGCCGGGGCCCTCGTAGAGCTCCGGAATCACGGAATAGTGGTCGGATTCCGGCGAGAATGTAGCTTAAACAATGGAAGAGAAACTTGGCTCAGTATCATGCGAAGTTATTCCGACAAGGTTTTATAGGTATATTACAGCTAGAGGCCTCAGAATTCAACAGGCGGACGCGCCATAACCTAGTACACGTGCAGAAAACACTGGAGCTGTGTACGAATGGCGGCACTGGTGCATGCAGCGGCCCATGCGCCCCCCAGCGCCGGCCCTGTGGGTGGCGATCCAGGCGCTCGTCTCATGGCGTCGAGCAGCTTGCCAGATCGATCCAATCATGGCAAAACTGGCGCAGATGACCATGAAAATGGAGGCATGAGCTTTCAGAGTTCGAGTTTGTGTGCCGGGGATAATTTGAATCAGAAGCTGAACGCCTTGCACAGTGCCATTCGCCAGGAGACGGCAAAGGACATTTCAGCTTCTCCGAATTGCACCCCGTCGTCGCGTGGTTTTTGTCGGTTTCTCGGACGGCACGAGCGCCGCAACGAGACCGCATATGATTGAAGATTTTGTCAAGCAGTATGTAGGAGCGAATGCTTTTAGAGCGGATAATTTTTATACAGGCTCTGTGAATAGTCAGAATGTCTCCAGCTGGATACGCCGAGTTCCGTCTCAGATGGGCGCCACAGACGTCATTTTGCGCGCTGGTCAGCCGTTTCCATTTCGTTCTCCACGCGCTAAGCCGGCGACGTCGCAGGTGAATCAGCACGCGAACTGGTCGATGCCGAAGAGCTCTACGAGGTGCTACCTCCCCCCTGCGCCCGAATTCCTCTTAGCTCATCTTGTCGAAGAGCTCCACGAGGTATACTTCAAACTAGCGCGCCTGATGATGTCCTTCCGATTGCTGTGCCGAACAGCTCTGTAGCTCATCTGCAGCTCGAGTTAAGTCAAGAAACTGAGCATCATCTCTGAATAGTAGCAGATTAGGAATCGTTTTCGGACCCGGCTCTGATAGCAGACCGAGTTAAGGCGTCTAGATACTTTGAACTAGCGCGCCTGATTAGTTCCTTCCCATTGCTATGCCGAACACCTCTGTAGCTGATCTGCAGCTCGAGTATCATCATCTCAAAACAAAAAGAGTACACATAGTTTCGCGGACCTAGCTCTCGTAGCAGACCGAGTTCAGACATCTAGATGCTTCAGACTTACGCGCCTAACGAGGTCTAGATCGATTAGGTGTGCCTACCAGCGCTATCGCTTGCTTCCAGCTTTTGTCACATGTATGAGACCATTATCATTTCGAAAAATGCACCCCGACGGCCGACGGTTCCTCCACGTCTTTTGACAGTAATATTGCAGCCACGGACCTGAGAATTTGACAGGCAAGCGCGGCAGAACCCACTCCACGTTACAAAAATAGTGGTTCCCCAAGCGAATATTCAAATCTCTCACAATCCTCCGAACACCGACCCCAGGTCACCAAATTGTCCGCCCTTCCGCTTGCTGTGCTGAACATCTCTGTAGCTGATCTGCAGCTGTCAAGGGACTCATCATCAACTCGAAAAAAATTAGGTCCAGCTTGGCCGAGAAAAGCTAGAGCCCGAGAGGGGGAAACAGGGGAGAGCAAGCAGAGGCAGGGGCAAGGACAGAAGAGGACGGCCCCGCCTCGACCCTATGCCGAGAGAGGTACCAGTTGGAAAAGATAATAACTCGGATGATGTCATGGCGCTGCGTGTGTGCACGCTCCGCTCCACGCCTTCCGCCACGCGTTAGCGGGCTCTACCGCCGTCTGTCCGGCGCGCCTGGCTGCGGTCGCTGTGGCCGTGGCCGTGGCCGTGGCCGTGGCTGTGGCCGTGGCTGTGGCCTTGCGCAACGCGAGTGGTCTCGTCAGGGGCCGCGTTCTTGCCGATGGGAATGTTCGCATTGATTCTAAAGCTCGCACCGTCAGCGTCGATTCCTCGAATGCGTTTGAGCGGGAGAAATTTGATTTAACAGGCGCGTTTCTCGCCCGTTTCTCCGAAGATCGAGTGGAGGTCTTGGGGGGTCGCTCCGGGCGATTTGACTGCTGGTCCTCTTCCCCCTCTCCCGGCGCGCGCCCACTCCGAAGGAGTTAGCGCGCAGCCCCCGCTTTCGCGAAGAATCCGTCGCCGAGGCCCTCGTTCGGCCGAAGCCTTGGTTTGACGTTTGAATTCTCTTCCTCAATCTTCCCCCTCGGCTCTTTCACTTGCTCTCTTGTTCGCCCTCTAGCTCATATTTCTGATCGTCGAGGAACTCTGTCTGAATTTTTCGCTGTCTCTGAGCCCGCTGGCTCGCAGAATCCGCAGGGCGGTGGTTGAGGGGGGGCCCGGCCGCATCTGTCCTCAAGTTAGCATCGACTCACTTGTTTCAATTTGAACGTTCGGAATTATCTGGCGCGTCAGGCAGAAGTAGTAGCTTGGCGTAGTATTATGTCTTCTCCTCCCTCTCTTCCTTTGTTAACGGAAACGTGGCTTGATGCTTCTATTCAGTTTCCTAGCGTGCCCACTTAAGTGTTTGTTGCACGGAGTGATCGCGACGGCCTTGGCGGAGGTGTTGCCGTCATTGCCCATGCGTCAATCGCCGCTGCTTGTTGTCATTGGTTGACGTCCGCCGTCGCGGGAGGAGTGTGGCTGTTAGTTCATTCCGATTCGGGCCCAATTTTGATTTGTTTTTGGTATAGGCGGCCTTGTTCTAATGCAATCTAGTTTATCAAGTCGCTGTCTGGTGAATGGCTGGGCCTGTGCGCCCAAGGCGCAGGTGCTATCGCTGTTGGAGATATGAATGCATATCGCGCCCAGCGGTTGCGCCGCGGCCGGAATATCTCTCCCGAGGGCACTGCTCTTCTCCAGTGGTGCCGCACAAAGTGGTTCACTGATTGCGCGAAGAAACCCACCCGTCTCAATTGTCTGCTAGATTTGGTTCTCAGCGACATTCCCAGTTTAACGCAGGTCACTATTCTCGCAGAAGTTGCCGACCACGGAGCTGTACTTGCGAGCGTTTCTTTCCCGCCGTTGCAGTTTGATACTGTCTCCCGCGCCCTTTGGAAATTCGGAAGTGCCAGCTGGAGACGTCTGACCAGAGCCGTTTCTGAGTACAGTTGGGGTTGTATTGCCAGATCTCATCCAGACATTGTTGCGCCGCGTCTCGCGCGTATTTTAGAAAGGCTTTATGCTCTTACGCGTGCCTCGGGCCCCCGCAGTGCATCAAGTAGCGCGCCCGCGGGTCAATGAGCGCACCTTGAAACAGGCGCGGGAAAAAAAGGGACGCAGCCGGGGCTGATGGATTCCCACAGGCTGTTGCTGAATGTAGCGTTTCATTTTTGCGTGCGTTTCGGTATTGCACTGTTCTGATTGATGAGCTCCGCCGCCTGCGCAGAGGGACTGAGAAATTGTGGAAGATTTTGAAGAATCTTGTCGCAAGCGAACCAGCCTGCCTCGTCCCCGCTGCGCCGGGCAAGCGGCAGTTGGGCCACCAGAGCGGCTGGCATGGCCGAGGTGTTCTCGCGCTTTCTTCAAGCTGGGCGGCGTCTGCCTGCCGCATAGTTTACAACATTCACGGATTGCTGGTCCCTTCTACTAGGCCCAGACAATTCATCTTGCGTCGGTCGCACTCGCGTTTGTCGGGTCTTCCACCGGGCCTTCCGCCCGCCTCTGGGACAGACCCGGACCCATCCCAGCGAGGTTCTTGGAAGAGTGTGCGAGTTCTCTCGCTGCCCCTGCCGACAAGCTGGCGCGGCTCATCATTCGGAAAGGATGCTGGCCTCGAGGATGGTGCGAGCATTGGGTTTACCCTTCGCACAAACGCTCTGCCATGAGCGACCCGGACAGTTTCAGAGGCATCAAGTTGACCGCGCATTTATCCGAAATTGCGGAGCGTGTTCTGGCCCAGCCGTTTTGTCCCTCGGCTCGAGCGCTTGGCCGCCTACGGGTCGAATCAATTCGCATGGTGCCGTGAGCGCGGGGCGAGAGATGCCGTGCTGAATTTGATTTTGCGCCGGCTGGTCGCTTTCGCTGGCGGCCGCCGCGCGGTTGTTCATCGACTCGATGTCTCTGCCGCGTTCGACAGTGTCGATGCGGGCAGGCTGATGCGCAAATTTCGTTCGTTGTCCTTCTAACTAGATTTGCTACTGTCTTGGACTGTTGGTTCATGCCCTGGAGCGCCCGCGTTGTCGCCCAGGGGTCTTTGTCTGATCCAGCGCGCATGGGAAACGTGGTCTTCCAGGGTGGCATGTTAGGCCCTATTTTTTGGAACGTGTATTATAGTGATGCTTGTATGGCCATTCGCGCGTGTGATTTCGGGGAGGTATTTTCTTGCTAACGACGAAAGCGCTTCCATAATATTTGACGCGAGTATCACTGACCCCCCATGCGTGCGCTTTTTCTCGCGAGTGTCAGCCAGCCTACACAGGTGGGGGGCCGGGATCAGAGCGTTGTTCGACCCCGGGGAAGAATATATATACACAAAAGAATTGGGTATCAATTTCCATCTCGGATTGCGCTCGCGAGTGTGGTTGGCGCACCCGCAGCATTCTTCGCAGCCGCCGTTTTTTTCTGTGACCGTGAAGTTAGATTAATTTACAAATATCATACTTCATCGTTAACTGAATATAGAACATCATAGTTTCATGTCGCCTCGTCCTCGGTTCTTTCTCCCCTCGACGCCGTGCAGGGCCGTTTGTTAAGAGCTACTCGTATATCTGATCTTGATGCGCTCTTGTATTGCTTTTGCCCCTGCGCACTCGGCGTGACATTGCCATTCTAGGTATCATCCACAGGTCCGTTCTCGGTAGAGGCCCGCCGCTCCTCCATCAATTCCCCCCCCCCCCGCTCCCCTCGCCGCCACCTCGTCGATCCATGTGGCTTGCCGTTGCCGGAATATCTACATAATTCCGCCCTTGGCTCCGTTCGCGTCTGCAATGTTCTTCCGGACTCTGTTGCGCGCGCGCGAAGCGTCAAGGATTTCCAGCCCCTCCTCCAAAACCTCTTCTTGTGCTGCGTCCTCGCCGGGTCCGCCCAGGAAACCAATTGGCGTCCCCTTTACGGCCCTTGCAGAGCTCTCGCAAACCACCCTCTGTGGCGCTGCCGGAACTGGAGGCCTGCGGCGTGATGTTTTGCGAGGCATTTTCGCACATCTTTTGGCCTTTGTTCACCTGGCTGGATCTGGACTCTCTATCCGGAAATTGGATTTGAATTTTCATGTGTATTTTCATTTCAGTGTTATACCGAGCGCTTTGTCCTTCTTCTCGTTTTTGTGCTTGGCATGTCCCGGCAGTAGTAGTTTAGCATTTCATGCGCTTATCGGTCGGCGCGTTTCAGATCATATGATGTTTTGTTGTAGGGTTGGCTCAATCATTTTTATCGTGCCTTTTGTTATCCTAAAATATACAATACATATTCATCTTATTATTGCTAGTCTTATCATTTTTTTTTTCTCTCTCTCTCTCTCTCTCCCTCTCTCTATCCCCCCCTGTTCCCCTTTTCCTTTTGTGCCCGCTTGCTGTTTTGGTCGTGTCTTGCCTTCGTTTTTTTTCGGTTGTTCGTTTGTGCTGTCGTCTTCTGCCGGCCTTCCCTTCCTCCATCCTCTGGCTGCCTTGCGTGGAACGCAGGGCGCGCGCTTCGGGCGGTGCCTCCATTGGGCTCGGCCCTTCCCCATTCCTTTCTCCTTCCCCCTTTCTGTGGTTGTCTGTTGCCTCCCCCCCCTTCCTCCTTCCCCCCTCTTTTCGTTCCCGCCTTTATATATTATGCAGCTTGCCGCGTCTTTCATGGCTTGCCTGCAGGCGCGACGCTGGCCTCTCTCTTCTGGGCCGAACAGTAAATTTTCGACTGTATTTTTTTTGGGGGGGGGGGAAGTGCGGCTGCCGAATGGGAATGCGGCTGAATTGCGTCTGACGCGCGCGTGACTTTTCGAAGTGGTCAGATTGTTGATTTGCGGGGCTGTACAGGAAAACAAGATAGAGCAGCTAGAGCGGTCCATGTGCACCGATCGCTCCATGGTCATCGGGGACGTGGTCAAGAGGAACGCGAAGCCTTTGGCCGGTCTGTTACTCGCTATTACCAAGCTATATGCACGCTAGTACTTGCGCATGGTCAGTTTTTTTTGAATTGCATATTGAAATCAGTTCATGTGTACTAATAGCTGCAGTGCAGCAACATCAGGAGGATCCTGGGATTCTCTGCCGCAGACCAGAAACCCCCTTCGCATGCTCGGTCTTTCGACGAGGTAGGCTCTTCTCCGAGGCCCCCTGTCAGGCATCCCTGGTCAGGTCTCCAGTTAGACATCCCGGTCAGGCATCCCCTGGTCAGGCTTCCGTTTTGCGCCCTGTTTGAGGCTGCATGGTCAATGTCTGGAATTAAGAATCGGTCGAAGCTTGTTCGCTCCTTGGTAGCTTGTTTCTGGATCCCAAGATCTAAACTCGGCGGCGGCGGTAAACCGTCAACCAGGTTGCCGCCGGGGGCCTCGAAGAGCTCTTTGCACGCATACGAGTGCTCTAAGTGCAGTCAGGAAGCTTCCTCGATTACAGGTTAAAAAAGCTCGAAAGATGTATATATATATATATATATATATTCGGTTTTCGGCACAACGTAAATTCCGCCGAATGTTTTCAAAGTAATACAGCAGATACGGATCTGAAAGTTTTACTAGCCAAAGCACCTAATCTATTACCGGGGCGTAGAATCTCCATTCTGCAAACGAATTGTCAGATCGTCATAGTCTCCAGAATGCCGACACTTTCTTTGACACATGTTCTTCTTGATGCGGTTCCTGGAAGCGAAACGATAGAGAACTATTGCAGGTACAGCCTTGAGATTTTCACCAGAGAGCTGGATTCAATGCTCAGCTCAAACATCCTCAATTCATGTCGCTTGGCGAAGAACCCAACCATCTGCAGTTGTGGGTACCGTCTTTGTGAGCAACGCATTCGGTGGGGTTCCCTATGCGGCCGCGAAGCGCTGCCCTGGGTGCGGGAAGCGCATGCGAACACCCCCACTGGGGCCTTCGGTGGAGCTCTCCATGGGGCCACGAAGGGCTGCCCTGGGTGGGGGAGAGCATGCGGGCACCCCCACTGGGGCCTACGGTGGAGCTCCCTATGGGGCCACGAAACGCTGCCCTGGGTGGGGGAACCGCCTGCGGGCACCCCCACTGGGGCCTACGGCGGAGCTCCCATGGGGCCACGAAGCGCTTCCCTGGGTGGGGTGACCGCTTGCGGGCACCCCCACTGGGGCCTACGGTGGAGCTCCCTATGGGGCCACGAAACGCTGCCCTGGGTGTGGGAACCGCATGCGAGAGCAGCCACTGGGGCCTACGGTGGAGCTCCCTATGGGGCCACGAAGCGCTGCCCTGGGTAGGGGAAGCGCATGCGGACACCTCCGCTGGGGCCTTCGGTGGAGCTCCCTATGGGGCCACGAAGCGCTGCTCTGGGTGGGGGAACCGCCTGCGACCCCCCCATTGGGGCCATCGGCGGAGCTCCCGATGGGGCCACGAAGCGCTGCCCTGGGTGGGGGACCGCGAACACTCCCACTGGGGCCTTCGGCGGGGCTCCCCATGGGGCTACGAAGCGTTGCCCTGGGTGGGGGAATCGCATGCGACCCTCTCCACTGGGGCCATCGGCGGAGCTCCCTATGGGGACACGAAACGCTGCCCTGGGTGGGCGAACCGCATGCGACCCCCCTCCACTGGGGCCATCGGCGGAGCTCCCTATGGGGACACGAAACGTTGCCCTGGGTGGGGGAAGCGCATGCGACCCCCCCCACTGGGGCCTTCGGTGGAGTTCCCTGTGGGGACACGAAACGCTGCCCTGGGTGGGCGAACCGCATGCGACCCCTCTCCACTGGAGCCATCGGCGGAGCTCCCTATGGGGACACGAAACGTTGCCCTGGGTGGGGGAAGCGCATGCGACCCCACCCCCACTGGGGCCTACGGTGGAGCTCCCTATGGGGCCACGACACGTTGCCCTGGGTGGGGGAAGCGCATGCGACCCCTCCACTGGGGCCTACGGTGGAGCTCCCTATGGGGACACGAAGCGCTGCCCTTGGTAGGGGAACGGCATGCGACCCCTCCCCCCTAGGGCCATCGGCGACCCCCGCCCCCGCTGGGGACATCGGCGGAGCTCCCCATGGGGACACGACACACTGCCCTGGGTGGGGGAACCGCATGCGACTCCCCCACTGGGGCCACCGGCGAAGCTCCCCATGGGGACACGACACACTGCCCTGGGTGGGGGGACCTCATGCGACCCCTCCCACTGGGGCCTTCGGTGGAGCTCCCTATGGGGCTACGAAGCGTGTGAGAGGTGTGCCGAGAGCAGAGGCAAGGAGGTGGAGGAGGGAGGAAGGAGGGGGCAGCGGGAGGAGGAAGGAACGCGGGGCGCGGTTTCTTCAAAACGAGGACCCAACACCACAGGATGGTTGGGAACAAATGAATTGTCGAATCTGTTACATTGTTCGACAAACGGAGCCCAGGTCATCACGCGTTGCAGTCTGGCCCGAGTGGCAAACTAGCTCCACCCTACGGCAGAATTTCTTTAGCTCTGTTCGGACCAAGAGCTCCACGAAGTACAAGCGAAATCGAACTACCGCGGACACGCTGGAACCGACCAGGCACCTTGGAAAGGAGCTTGTGACCCTGCCAGCGGCTTCTTCTCTACCGCCCCCTGTAGCTTCCCCTTTAGTATCCCCGTTAGCGAAGCAGCGCCTTCGTTGCGTGCTCTGGAGTCAGCTCCCGTGCCCTTCAGAAGCACTTGCGGAGCGCTCTGGCTGCCTTCCTTGATGAGGCTTGTGTCTTTCTTGTTTCGATCCCCGGCCGCGACTCTCCCCGGGGGAAGCATCCCGCCGTGCTTTGCCCCCAGCTCTAATGCATGCGAGGTCGGCTGCGGGACCGATGGACATGCTGTGCTTCGCGAGTGGGGGGCCAGTGCCAAGAACTGGGTCGCCTCCTTCGTAGCAGCCGATCACGCGCTTTGCCATGACACGCGTCTCGTGCCCATGCCTGTCGCCCGCGCCGTTATTCTGTGGTATGGATGGGAACCTTGGATGGGGCTCCAGCGCCGACGACCGCCAGCGCGCCTCCCACCAGCGTGTCGTTTTCGCTCTGGAAGCCCCAGCCTGTCACGTCTCCGCGCCGGACGCCCGCCCAGTCGCAGCGGCCTCGGGTGCTTCGCCCCCCGCCCGCCCGCGCTCTGCGGGCCCCGCGGCGGCCCCACGGCCCCCCTGCGCCTCTGGCGGCCGCGCTATTCGGGCGACCGCGACCTCGGCCGCGTCCGCCAGATACATTGCCCTGCACCGTCGCGCGCGGCGCCTCAGCCCCTCGGCTCCGGCGCGCAGGCGGCGGAACACAGCGGTGGCTCATCCCGGCCCTGCCTCCTCTCGACCCTGGGGTGGAGCTCCAACTGGTGGTCCTCGTGGGGCGCCGACTCCCGCGCGTGCCGACGCTGGGCCAGCCGCGCCCCCCCCTCCCCCCTCCTCAGCTGGGGCTCGCCGCGGGGCGGCGGTGCTCCCTGAGCCCAGGGCAGCGGCAGCTCGCCAGCCCCGGGTTTCATCGGCTGCGGCCGCAGGTCTTCGGGCCTCCGCTGGCAGCCCCGGGACCGGGCCGCCCCCGCGCTCCGCCCCGTGGCTTTGCGTCCGTTTTCCGCGCCAAGCTGGGCGCCGAGGCTCGGGGGGAGTGGCGCGCTTTCCCTCGCCCCTCGTCGGGCCGCGGGGCGCGCCGCGCTAGACACCTCGAGTCCTTCCTGGGCTGGTGCCCCACGAGTGGCATCGACGTCCTTCATCTTCTGGTGCAGGCACTAGGCGCGCCTCCCCCGCCTGCCCCAGGGGCGCGGCGGACGCGGGACTGGGGCGTGGCCATCCCTGGCCTGGCTTGGCGCAGGGTCGAACCAGCCCGGCCGTCCAGCTGGGTCATGGGCTCGGAAGTGCGATCGGCCGCGGTCTCTTTGCCCCGCGTGCATTTCCGCAGCTCGGGCTCGAGAGCGCGGCTCCCCCCCCGCTCTTTCGCGGGAGGCTGTTGCAGATAGCGGCCGCCGTGGGCCCGTGGTGATGCGCGTGCGTTTGCACTGCGCATTCCGCCCCGTGATGCCCTGGCCTGTCTTGCCAGCCGGCGCGCAGCTGAGCAGCGACTGCCGCGGCGCCTGGAGGCCCAGCGTCGACTGCGGTCTTCATGTCTGGCTAGCCTGCCCTGGCTGCCGCGTCTCTGGCTACTGGGTCTCCGACGCCCCGCTGGCCCTCGTGGGCCCCGCCCTGTGCGGCTACTGTTGCCGCTGGTGCTTGTGTCGCCGCTGCTGCGGGTGGGCTCCCCCGGGCACAACCCTTCGGGTGCGGTGCCTCCCGCCCACAGGCCGCCGCCCAGGAGCTCATTCCTTATGTCAGGCAGGGTGACGTCCTCGGCGCTGCCCCTCTCAGCGAGTTCGACTCCGCAGTCCAGAGCGGGGCAGAGATGAACTGCCTCCCAGGCTGAGCATGCGCCGTGGCCAATTTCTACAGTCGTTGCGCACGCTACGGCTCCGCGCCGACGGCACTCGCTGTCCCTCATTCAGCTGCCTCCCCGCCATTTCCCGCGACCTGCGGTGAGCGCCCCCGACAGTGACCGGGGGCTGCGCTTCGCCTTCGCGTGCTCAGAATGCTACGCCCAGTGGTCCATCCCAGAGCACCCTCCGCCATGTCGGCTCGGTGACAGCCCCAGCTGCGAGCGCCCATGCCTCGGCGCCGCTGCCGGCCGCCGCGCCGCGAAGGTTGGTGCGGGCCCGACGGGATCAACAAGTGCCGCGCCACTGATGACCCCTTCGCTCCTGGCGACGGTGGTGGCGCGTCATTGCACCGATGGGGTCGTGTCAGCGTCTGGACAGCCCAATGAGTTGATGGCGCCTACCGTTTTGCATTTCCAGAGTGGCGCCGCTCAGCGCCGTCCGTCTCGCCCCTGCGAGTGCGTTGCTGCTCCGCCCTCTTTGGCCCCCCCCCCATCGGGTGCCTGCCTGCCTCGGGTGCGTGTCTGCCCGCCTCTGGCGCTGGTCGCTGGCCGGGGGCTCCGCTGTTCCTGCCCTTCGCCCCGCCTCGAAGCGTCCTCGCGGTTTCTTCGCGGGTCATTCGGTCGCCTAGGCGGCCCTCCGCCTGCTCCCCGCCCGGCTGCTGCCGTGCCCGCCCTTCAGGCGCGAGGTCATCGCGGGGCATCTCGTTTCGCGCCCCGCCCAGCGGGATCCCCTGGGTGGAACCTTAGCGGCGATCGCCCGGCCTGGCCTCTGCCGCATTTCCAGTGCGTCTCTGCCTCCCGCTGCCGCCCAGCCCCGCGATCTTCCAGTCGCCGCGCTGCCTCGGGCGCGGATCTGCCCGCCGCGCTGCTGGCGCAGGGCGCCAGTCTGGTGCCAGCCGCCCCCTATGCGCGCCCGGCTGCCTCTCTCGCCGCGCGCTGCCTTACCTCGGCGGTGCCCGTCTTTTCGGTCAGAAGGCGTCGGCCCGCGTGCCTCCGGGCGCAGACTCGCTCTTCCCGCCCCTCTTGGCCTGGCCAGCTGGA
>CAUYUJ010017453.1:127500-147500 GCA_963575745.1 Prorocentrum cordatum | reverse complement strand
GTGTGCGTGCGTGCGTGCGTGCGTGCGTGCGTGTGTGTGAGTGTGTATGTGTGTGTGTGTGTGTGTGTGTGTTGGGTTGTGTCCGTTTTGTCGTGATCAGCATCGTATCGCTCGCTGTCAAAACGACCATTGCCATCCCCATCCCCAGCCCCATTCCATTCGTCAGTCCGTAGCCTTTGTCTTATTTGCTCAGTTTGTCTTATCTCGATCGTGCCCTTCCTCTTCGGTGGTGGAATGCCCGCCGTTGCGAATTTTCATATCGAGTCATCGCATGCTTCCGTGACAAAGACAGACAACAGAACATTGGCTGTTCTTGGGGCCCTCGCTTTCACCATCGGTGCTGTCATAGCTGGTGGGGTTGTTGCAGTTGCAAAAGGGTCGGCTGAAATTGGTGAGTACTTCTGTCGACCAGGCCAAGGCCAGGTCGGACAGAATTATTGGGCCAGCGATGCGAGCACACTAGATGCGTGCAAGTCGAAATGCTCAGCGGATGAAAAGTGCATGGGTCTTGATTTCCCAACGCATGTCCAGCCGAGCCAGTGTCGCTTGTATGGGGCCAATACCCCCCGCTTCGACAAAGGCGTTTCGCAGAGTTACCAGTATTGCGTGAGACTTGCGTTTGAGTCTGAAATCAAGAGCTCTTTTCTCCCTGGTGAGTCTGGATCGCTTTCGCTTCGCGGGGAGCACGGCTGGAACGCGTACAAGGGTTGGGCGTTAGCTGGATTGCGCCGCTCGTCAGTTGGGCTGGTCAGCCGTGTCGTTTTGCCGCGTTGTTGGCTTCCCGAGAATTGTATGGGCCTTTTGGGGGATAGTTGGGGCTTCGTGGGGGCCTCTTGTGACCTTTTAGAAGCGTCTTGGGGGAATCTTGGGGGCCTGCTGGGACCTCGTGGGGACGTCTTTTGGGCCTCTTGGGAGCCTCGTGGGCCGATTTCTGGGGCCTCTAAAAATGCTTTCTGCCTTTGCAGGCCCCGTATGGGGTTCCTCTTGGGCCCCCCTGAGCTGTCATGAGGACCTCCCAAGCCGTCTTGAGGCCTTATTGGGTAATCTCAAGCTGGCTTGGACCGTCAAGTAACCATGTTAGGCCATCTGCAGGCTCCCTTGGGCCCTGTTGATGCCGTCATGGGCCTTCAAGATCGCAAATATTCAGAAATTATGTTTGTTGAACTTTCAATGTGAAGAGTCATTGTTGTTGATCCTCCCTTCTGGTGCCTAGGGTGTTTTTTCAATTGAAGTGCTCCTTTCGGGCCTCGCCCCCAGTTTTTCACAAGGACATTTCTTGGGCTTCAGACAGTGTTGTTGGCTCCTGGTTTACAATATAAATAGCGGCTCCCGCCTGATACGACCTTAGATTTTGTTCGGAATCGCGCTCGTGCGTGGGCCTTACTCACAATCTATGAGGGAATCGCGCTATCGCGTGGGACGTGCTGTATTCAGACGCCGCGCTTCAACAATCAGGAATCGGGCTCTCGCTTTCGACTTCTGCACGATCTACTCGGGCATCGCACTAGCGCTCGAGAGTTCCTCGCGAGTCCTGCCGGACTGACGCTTCAGCGATCCGCAAGGTGGACCAGGCCGTCCGGGCCCGCTTGCTTGGCCCGCCCATCAGGGTTCGCCCGCCCGACCCGCCCCTCTGGTTCTGCCGCTTGTGCTACTGCTCCTGACCCCCAGGGCAAGGGCAAGGGCGAGGGCGAGGGCAATGGCAAGGGCAAGGGCGAGGGCGAGGGCAAGGGCGAGGGCAAGGGCAGGGGCAGGGGCGAGGAGGAGGAGGAGGAGGAGGAGGAGAAAGAGGAGGGGGAGGAGGATGCTGATCTCTCTCGTGTTCCATCCTTCTCCCTCTCCCTTGTCCCTTCCGTCCTCTCTCCCTTCCCCTGCTTTAGGGGCTGCGCCAAGTACATGTGGTAGGTAAGACATTTTTATCCCCAAGGTGGTGTACGATCGAAGACGAAGGAGGGTGGGTCTCAAGGGTTTGGGACGTACATGTTGAGTGGCACGGAGCAGATGTGAGCGAACAGTTTTAAATTGATTGTTGAATGTCAATGTCTCAAGAAATGTTAGTATTGAACCACCCTCAATTGCCCATTGCATTTTTGAATTTAGGTTTTTCTCCCGGAGCTCGCGCTTCGTTTGGTAGAAGGAAAAGTCTTGAGGCACAGACTGCGCCCATTGGCCTTGGTCTACAACCACAGCGGGTCTCGTCTAAAAGCTTCCTCGCATTTTTTCAAAATCTCGCTCCCGTGCGGGAGTTCCTCACAATTTATTCAGACGCCGCGCCTTCGACACTCAGGAATCACGCTCTCGCTCTGGACTGCCACACGATTTAGTTAGGAATCGCGATATGGCCAGAAGATTTCCTCGCGAGTCATGCAAGACTGACGCTTCAGCGACCCGCCCGCTCGACCCGGCCGTCTGGGCCCGCCCGTCCGACCCGCCCGTTAGGGTCCGCCCAGCGGAGCAGTGTTTGTCGCATATTTGAAGCCATAAGTTTCGCACCGCGTTGTTTTCCAAACTGTAGCTCGAAAACAGCCTGACGTTCCCGACGTGCGGCCCGGGGTTCTCTCGCTGCTCCTGAACCCTCTGGCGCCACCAGGCCCACCCCGCAGAGCCGTTTGGATATTGAGGTCCCCAGGGGATGAGGTTTGAGAGGCAGACGTCACCCACGCCGGTACCCAAGTGGTCGATGAATTTGTTCCGACAAAGGAGTGGCTGTCGAAATCATTGGGGGGAGTTCCTGTCAGCCATCTGAGTGTGAAGAAGTTCGGAGGCGAGGGGAACAGGGGCGTAAGTGGTGCTTCTTTCTTCAAGTGCACCGCAAGCTTTGATGGCCCTGTAGTGAATCCCACCTACGGGCTTCCGACCGAATACTTCCTCAAGATCCGGAACGCAAATCAGGACGCCAACGAGTTTGCAATCGAGAGTACAGTGGACAAGCTCGCTGAGAATCTTCCACACCCGCCGCCGTTGGCACACATGTTTTCGATTGGCCAGAACCACATGCTCATGGAGGATGCTGGAACTCCATTAGACGGCAACTACACATTCAATGAAGCAGAGATGACTCAGGTGCTTGACTCATACGCTGACCTCCATGGTGCTTTTTGGAACATCCCTAAG
This sequence comes from Prorocentrum cordatum, assembly GCA_963575745.1. Classification (NCBI taxonomy): domain Eukaryota; class Dinophyceae; order Prorocentrales; family Prorocentraceae; genus Prorocentrum; species Prorocentrum cordatum. Next base: position 144,389 of record CAUYUJ010017453.1, on the reverse strand, counting down.
GTGGAACTTTTGAGGTCGGCAGAGTGGTGGGGAGCAGTCTTTACGGGCTCTTTTCTGGGCAAAGAGGAAATGGATCGTTGGCTCGATTGGCGGATGACGCCAGAGCCTTACTTGTCGTTGATTCGACGTGCTCGCGATGAGCTTGGTTTTGAACGGATTTTCGAATTTATGAACAGACATGGTGTGACGCTTGCGCAGGGCGACGCCCACAATGGGCAGTTGTTGCGCCTGAGCGAACTCGCATCGTCGACACATGGAGGCAGGAAGTTCGGGATTATAGATTTTGGTACAGCAGTCCGAGCGAACCCCGCTGTGGACGTTGGTAGCATACTGAGGTCCTTGAACGCCGATAAAAGACACGAGGAGTTCGACTTTGTGAGGTATTATCTGAAATCATTGAGGTTACGCCTCGGGGAACACGCCACCACGCTCAAGATGACCGATGAGGATTTTTTCCATGACTACAAGCTCGGTAAACTGTTTCGTATTCTCTTCGAGGGCACGTTCCAATGGATGTCCCTTCCGGACGAAATTAAGAACAACGCCAATTATCCGAAGGGCTTCTCCCCAAGACGCCAGCCCCTCCCCAGCATCATGTGCGTGGCTTGGTTGGTTGGATGGTTGGCTTGCCGTCAGACTTGTGCAGGTTGGCAATTCGTCTGTTTTGCTGGTTGGTTGACCGGGTGCATGGTTGGATGGCTGGCTGGTTTCTTGGCGGGTTTGCTGAGTGGGGACGGAAATCAAAGGAGGGAACGACGTCGAAGATGCGCGCTTACGAGGGATTGTTGCTGAGCGAGCGCAGACCCATGGCATTTTTCAAGGGATCGGACCCATCGTGTTTTTTTACATGGGATCGTTACCCCGTGGCGCTGATCCATAGTTTGTTCCTCTCGCTTCGCGGGGTTCACGTCCAGAGCGCGTCAAGACTGGGCTGCTCGTCTGGCGCGCTGGTCTGCCGCGTCGTTCTGCCCGCCCGGGGGCTGTATCAGCGCCACGGGGGGCGGATGCGCCCCCCCCAGTTTAGCGCTGGGACGAGCAAGGAGCATTCACCGTGTGTTAGCATCAGGTAATGCCAATTTCAAATTTCGATTACCCTATCAACGACGCGCCAATGGTACAGAATTGCGCGGGCCTCTTGGTACGTTCTTGGGCCGCTTGGGGGCTGCTTTGGGGGCGTCTTGGAAGCTTCTTTGGGGCTTCTGGGGGCCTCTGGGGGGCCTCTTTGGGGCCTCTCGGAGGCCTCCCTGCGCCGTGTTGGGACCCTCTTCCGCCGGCTGGCCCCGTCGGACGCAGTCTTCGGGGCCTCTCAGAGTTGCCTTGTGGCTCTCTTGGTGTCCTCTTGTTGGACCGTCTTGGGGCCCTGTTGGGCCGCCTTGGGGCCGTCTTGGGTGTCTCTAGGGCAGTCTCGGGGCCATCTTGGAGGCTGCTTGAACCGTCATGGGCCCCAGAAGGTCGAGAAAGGCGAGAACGCGAACGCCTAGTAACCACTATCGGAGAATCAGTGTTTTTGGCCTCTGGAGGTGCTTGGGAGCCCCAGCCCTCTGGAGCCGTTTTGGGTGCCTCTCGGGCCCTTCTGAGACCATCTTGTGCCGTCGTGGGGCCATCTTGGGCCGTCGGGTGGCCACATTGAACAGTCTGGAGGCCCTCTTGGGACCCCGGGGGGCCCCAGAGGCCGACATCACAGATTTTCGAACTGCCTTGGTACGTCTCTGGGCCTCAGAAGGGGGGCTGCCATCTTGGTCCGCCAGAATGGCGCGACTCCTGAGGGGAGTCCACACAATATTACAGGATGTAGCAATTATGCAAGCCCTGGATAGGATACTTGGGATCTGTTCCGTTCGGTCTTCCGCTCCTTTCCGCCGCCTGCCTCTGGCAACGCGTCATCTCTGGACGCGGACTCCTCTCGCTCCGCGGGGTGCGCGTCCGGAGCACGTGCAGTTCTGGGAACCTCGAGGTGGAGGCCTTTTGTGGGCTTGGGTCCTCATGGTGACCTCGTGGGCCGTTTTGGCTCTTCTGTGCCGTCTGGCCTCTCCGGAAGCCGTTTCGGAGGCCTCTTTGGTCTGCCTTGGGGCTCTCTTGGGGTCCTCTTGGGCCGTCTTGGGGGCCGCCTTGGGGCCCTCCTCGGGGCCTTTTGGGCCGTCTTGGGGCCGTCTTGGAGGCTGCTTGGGCCGTCATGGGCCCCCTAGAATCGAAAAGGGTGAGAACGCCAAACTCCTTCAAACATCTATGGAATATCAATGCTTTTGGCCTCTGGAGGTGCTTCTCTTGGGGGCCCCCTGGGGGCCCTCTGCGGCCGTCTTGGAGGCCTTTTGGGCCTCTTGGGGCCATCTTGGGCCGTCTTGGGGCCGTCTTGGCCCGTCTCGAGACAATCTTGAGCTGTCTTGAGGCCCTTTTGGACTCCCAAGAGGCCGACGAGGCCCAAATCATAGATTTCCCATAGGTTCCTGTAGGGTTTCGCAGAATGAGGGTCGTCAGATCGGTACGCGCATGTGGCGCGACTCCAGGGGGTTAGGGGGTAGACGTACTAATGTAAAACAATACAGTAAGTAGCATTGACGCAATCATTGCATGCATGGATTGCGTTGCATTATAGCCTTCGTGGAAAAAGCTGTTTCTCAGCACGTCACTTCGGACGTGGATTGGATTCCTCTCGCTTCGCGGGGTGCACGTCCAGAGTGCGGAGAGAGAGAGAGAAAGAGAGAGAGAGAGAGAGAGAGAGAGAAAGAGAGAGAGAGAGAGAGCTGCCGCGCTGGTTGGCTCAAAGGTAAAAAAGCATTCCGCAGGTTATGAGCCCCGCGCGTTTGCCCCCCTCCCACCCATCTCCTCCTCTCCTGGGCCTCCCCTGATCCTTGTTAGAGCGCGCCGCAATGTCGACGTCGATTAACACCAAGATCCCTAATGACGATGATGACCTACTCGATCCGATCACGAGCATCATTTCCACTGGAGCTCCCGCGCCAGAGGGTTTCCCGACCCCTGTGGCCACACGGTCGCGCCCTACTGGTGCGGGCAGCCGTGACGCTGCGTCACGCCCGGCTGGAAATGCTGGTCTTCGCATGGCAGCCGTTACCTCGTCCGACAGCCGTGACGCTGCGTCACGTCCGGCTGGAGGACAGGTAGAGACCCGTCCGACACGTACCCTCCTGGCCTTCCGCCTCGCGGCCATCGCCGTGCAGTGCCGCTGATCCCAGTGTCGCAGTCAGATGTCAGCGCATTTCTGATGTGTAAGGTAGCGAAGAGCTTAGCGGGGGTCGCCTCCGCCATGCAAGCGAATAGCAGTGGTGGAAGTGACTAGCCGTTACAGTCGCTACCCACAGGACCACACACTCTGTACCAGTTAAAAGGGTTGGCGCCACTGGGTGCACGCACGGTTGGTGCGCCATTGAATGGCAGCGTTCGGCCGCAGTTCAATGGTTTCGCGATCATGCCCTTGACTTTGCCGTCAAACAGGCGCGACAAGAGCTGGAACATATGCAGGATGCCTGGCGTCGCGGTGATCCAGAACCCACTCTCCGTGGATTGCGGCAGCGAGCGATGGCCACGTTGCGACGGCTACGGCCTCGAGCGGAGGGCCACATCCAGGCGGTGGAACTCACCGGTGGCCAGGCCACCTCGGACCCGCACCTCATGGCCTCGACGCTGCCCCGCCACTGGGGCCAGGCATTCCAGCGGAAAGGAACCGATCGCACCGTGGACCTCACCACCTGGACAGCGCAGTCGCCTCAACTCCCGGCCTTATCCAGGACTGGCATGTCACGGTGGAGGACGTGAAACAGGCGGTCAACTCGTCGGGCTCGTCGTCCCCTGGCCCCGATGGCATCCCTTATTTCTTCTGGAAAGGCATCGGGGAGACCGGGCACACGGTGCTCTACGACTGCCTCGTCGCACTCATGGCGGATGGGTCGGCGGACAGGCTCGCGGCGGAGTATGGCTCAGCTGATGATTGTTTCGGCCTTTGCGACTTTACTGCGAGCTTGCTGGTACTGCTGCCGAGGAAGCCCGCCCGCGCCGACCCAGAGCTTGGCCACGTGTACAGGCCAGAGGACACGAGGCCGCTGATGCTGGTGGGCACTTCCAACCGCATTCTGGCCAGCGCGCGCTGGCTGAAGATCGAGCCAGCGGTGGAGAAGCTCGCCAACGATTGCCAGCGGGGTTTTCTGCAAGGCAGCTCCATCCCTGCCAGCATAGTCGAAGTCGAGGCCATCATGCAAGAGGCGGCCCTCGCGTGGTCCTGACCCAGGGCGTGGCTCTTTGACATGAGAGCCGCGTTCCCGTCGATCGAGCACGACTTTTTGCACAAGATGCTGGAGTTGAGCGGGCTTCCACTGCCGCTACGGAATGCGATCCGGGCCCTCCTACGCGGAACAGAGCTGCTTCTTGAGGATGCACGGGGAGCGACTGGGCGGTTTCCGCATCTTCACCGGGATCCGGCAGGGATGTCCATTAAGTACTCTTCTTTACGTTCTTGCCACAGAAGCTCCCAATCAGGCGCTTGTCCTGATTGGCGGGCGCGCTGCCTACAGAGCGTACGCTGATGACTTAGCGCTGGTGGCAGAAGGCGGCCTGATCCGCTGGGGCCGCGTCAAGCGGCACTTCGACTTGCTGGCGAGAGCTTCGGGGCTCCACCTCAATCTGCAGAAATCGGTAGTCATGCCGCTTTGGGAGTGGCGCCTGGACGCGGCCGCGCAGGAGTGGAGCAATCACATGCCAGAGTTGAGCAGCATGCGTGTTTCGCACAGTGATTCACACTTGGGCTTCCAGGTTGGCCCATTGGCAGGTGAGGATGCTTGGGCGGCGCCAGTTTAAAAGTTTTGAGAGGCCGTAATTGCTTGGAAGGAGCGGGTGTTGGGGATGTGCGTCGCCGTGCTGGCCTACAACGCGTGCGTACTCCCTAAACTGATGAATGTAGCACAACTTCAAGGCTGCTTCAAAGACTGGCCAGCCACAGAGGTATGGGCTATCCAACGCCTCTTCCCTGGCCCGGCTGGGTGGCTACCGAGCTCGATCGCGCAGTGCATGCAGGACGAGTTGGGCATGCCGACGCAGCTACGCTCGCTGACCACCGCCGGCCCAGCGGCCCAACTCCGCGCAGCGACCGTCGGAGGCGATCGCGGTCAGCAGCTGCGCCCGCCTGCGGTTGCACCCGCCGCAGGCCCGCCCGCGCGGCAGGCTGGCCAAAATCTCGCCGCTTGGGGTGTCGAGTGGCGATGGGCTGCCTGGTTTCGCCACGGGCCGGCGCGACGGCTGCTGCGGGCTCAGGAGGCTCTCGCGCGCGACGGGATCACGACCAACGCCGTTCTGGAGGCCTCCATGGGGGCTACCCCCCGGCCGGTCACAGCAGGGCGTTGGCGACGAGCGCGCAGAACGCTTCAGTCGACGGCCGCGCGGCTTCCAAGGCAGCGGCTGTGGCTCCGCAAAGGCCATTGGGATTTCCGGCGGAAGCTGAAGCAGTGCAGCCTGGGCCCCTTGTAGGGCCGGCGCGTGCTGGTTTGCATGAGGGTGATGAAGACACTGCCCAAGTGGCTCGCCCCTGGAATCCGCGCTGCCGTCCTCCGCACCTGGCTGAACGGGCGGTGCGCGGCTCGGCGCTTTGGCTCGCGTGGGCATGCCTGCCGGTTGGGATGCGCCGCAGGCGAGGACTGCCTCCGCCATTGCGTGCGCCGCCCGGTCCTGTGGGATTTCGGTCCGCGCCATCTCGGCCTGCATGGCCCAGGGAACTCGGGCGGGCGCGCGCAGGCATCTCTGCTGTGGAAGATGGGGTGCTCACAGGAACGCTTCGTGCAGTTGGCGACGCTCGTGGCCGCCGCCTACCAGACGCACGACATTCTCCGGTATCGCCGCGGCGGCCCGCTTCAGGCCTGGCAGCTCCTCGCCCAGGTGCCGCGGGAGATGCGCGCGCAGACTGGGGCGGGCGAGCTCTGAGCGCGAGGATTTTGTTGTTTCTCATGAATTCAGTCCCCTTCTTCTTCTCCTCCTCCACAATTACTCAATATGAATATACTCTCCCTCTTCCCTGATGGCGTCCGGGTGATGGCCGCGCGCCCTCCGCGTATTGTTTTTTACACACAGGATGCCCAGGAAATCCCGGGAAACGACTCTCGCTAAGGCGCCGGCGTCATTTTTTCCCAAAATACTGCTTTCGTTGAGGCGCCGGCTTCATTTCTGCTCCCGAGTCGTTCCGAATCGTGCTCCCGCTGCAGCGTGGGCTTCATTTTCGGATCGGTGTTTGGCCTCCGTCGTCCAGGATGGCGTTCTCGCCCCAGCGCGGGCTTTTTTCTCGCGCGCCCATCCGCCCGCCATCGCCGCGCCGCACCGCCACCACCACCACCACCACCACCACCACCACCACAACCACAACCAGCACCAGCACAAGTACCAACACCACCACCACCAGCACCACCACCACCACCACCACCACCAGCACCACCACCACCACCATCGCCACCACCACCCCCACCACCACTACCACCACCACCACCACCACGACAACCACGCACACACGCACGCACGCACGTGCACCACCATCCACTACGCACGCGCGCGCGGAGCCACAGGTCCGCTACGACACGCGTCCGCGGATAGAGAAAATCAGCGCCATGGTGAGGGATGGGAGGGAGGGGTAGGACGTCAGATATGACGCGAGCGCACCTAGCTTACCCTCCTTCCCCTCCCCCCTTCCCCCCCCTTTCCCCCGTCGCGTATGAAATTTAGTGCATGTCGGCCCCGTCGTAGCTGGACCTCCGCAGGTCCGTCCGGCTCGCGGCCTTCTGGGCGGCCTCTTTCGGTCCGCTGCCCCGTTGGCCTCGCGGCCCTTGGTGGCGTGTGTTGCATGTTACCTTGGTTGGCTGTGCGCTGTTTCATTCATCGCAGTGATCGGGGTCGCGCGCGTTTCGCGTCTCCTTCCCCTCCCCCTCCTCGTCCTCCGCCTCTGGGTTCCCCCTCGGCTCGGGCGGAAGAGGGCCGCGCTTTGCTGGGTGGGCGTTCTCCTAAGCAGTGGCGGAGAATAGCCCCGTCCCCCATGGAACTTCTGCCAGTGCTTTTTTTCTTCAGTCAGGTGCCAGACTTTTTAGCGCACCAGTGGCAGAGGATGCAAGTCTGGGCCATTTTCGTATCTGCCCCCCGTGTTCCTCCTCCGCCTCCTCCTGCCCCCTTTCCCCGCGCGGACTTTCACGCGTAATTGCGGCCGCGTTCGCAGGGCACCCCTGCGTTTCCTGGGCCGCTGCTGGTTTTTGCTCTCTGCCAGGTTCAGTGTGTCGCGCGCGGAGTTCAGGAAAGTTTCCTCGAGGGGCAGCGGATTCTTGAGAGGTGGATTTGTTTGCCCCCCCAAAATAAACAAAGGTTGGCGCGGCTGTCAAGCGGGCGGATTCGCTGACTCTGTTCGCCGAGTGCTTGCCGACCCTGATCTCGACGCCAGTCTTGTCCACAGCACCCCGCGTTTCGCAAAAAGCGACCAGGCTTTCGCTTTCGAGTTGTCCGGAATTGCCGATGCATGCGTGCATCAATTGTATTTTCAGTCAGCTCACCGTGCCGACGGCGTCTCTATGCATCGCGGGCTCTAGCCGTTCTGGCATCCGATGTTTCCCACGCGGCATCCTTGAACGACATGTTCTCGGACCCGACCCCTGTGACCGATAGAACCTACCTCGAGCGCGCGTTGCGAAGCTGATGTCGGAATGCGACGAACTGCGAACAATAGGGTCCACTACGTCCAAAAACAAAACAAACGACGGTCATTTACAAAACCGGCCGGCAAGATAAAACCTCTCCAGGTTGCTCTAGAGATGGGGTCTGAGACCAGTCCCAACGGCCTGCAGCTTACCGGAAGGTTGGCGAATGGGTTGGTCTTGTTTGAGACGCATCTCTCACCCTTCCTGTGCCTCCTAGCGTCTAGGCCGCGGCAGTTCAGACAGGTGCGTTTGACAGAGGCAAGCCCGCCAAAGGCAAGGGCAAAGACAAAGACAATGAGAGGTGGATTCCATGTTCGTTCTACCTGAATTGTTCAGCCAGCGCGGCGGCAGACGCAAGCTTTTGCGCGATGGGGCCCCCCTGCAGTTTTTCAACCAGCAGTCGCGAACGTTGCCGAACGGCATGGGGGAAATGCGGCCATTGCGGCCCGTGGGGCAATGAACCCGAACGATAGAAATGCACAGGAGGAGAGTGCGGAGGTAAGAAATGAAACAGTGGTACCACGTATAATCAGAGTTGGATTGGGCAGCATGTGCGGCACCCCAGGGGCTGTCATGAGCAGGGCCCCCTCGCCGCGAGCCAGGTTGGATTCCAGGAAAAGGAGCTGCATCGGAGCCGGCGAGGTTGCGCCTGATGGGAACGAAAACTGGATCGGAACGGGCCCTGCTTCATCGGATATTTTCCCGGGCGGCGGAGATGCGCTGGCCCCTCCTCATTCGAACACCCTTGTCACGCTGGGGACCCTTTCAGCCCTCGCGGACCAATGCGTGGCCAAGCATAGAGACAACGGCAAGGACGCCATGGCGCTGTTGTCGCTCCTTTCTGGATATGTTCCGGGCCCCAGTGCTGGCCTTCGCCCCAGGTGTAAACGTCATCTCGTCAGACGTTGGCCTCTTGATGATGGGGGGTACTAGGGCCGAAACTAATGTGATGCGTGGAAAAGATTACAAATGCGCGCTGAGTCGTAGACAAATGCCTGAGCCGCTTGCATTGGAAACCGCGAACAGTGAGTCCGTCGTCGCCGAGCAGGTGGACGCCAAGTGCGTCGCGTCTGCGTGCCTGCTGTGCGAGACGGCCCCCTCGCGTGTAATGGCCATCTGTTTGTTGGCTGATTCGGGGTGGGAGTGCAGGCGATATCGTCGTGGGGCCGCTCTGACGTCACCGAGCGGCGGCATGCTTAATTTGGACAGACATGATGGCTTGTGCATCTTGCACGACATGGTCGAGCAGTCCCCTGTCCGGCTTCCCTGACAGCTGCGCTGGTGCGTCGCGGCCGGCTGGGGGTGGGCAGGGCAGCCCTTGCGTTTCCGTCTGTTGCTTTGGGCGGCGCAGGTGATAGCTTTGCCGCTGAGCCGCGATGGGCTGGACATGCAACGCCGCGGCCTCTAATCCGCCAGCCCAGTTTCTTCTTCAGTTACGCGGTCTTCGTAGTCAGGGCGGAGAGGGCCGTGATCTTGAACAACCCCCACTCGGTCATGGAGTGCCTTCAGGCGTGCAGCGACCAGATGTCGATGCTGAAAAATTTGCCATGGTTGCTCAGTTCCACTGCGGCAGCTGCGTTCGGAAGGGCTGCGCAGTAACTTAAAATATTTCCTGAGCCGCTTGTGTTTTACAGCGCCCGCCTTAGGATAAGCATACGAGAGGGATGTGGTACTATTGTTCATGTGAGATGCGGGTCATTCTTATATGCGTTTCTACTGTTTAGGTATGTTTAGACGGTTCAATATGGCGCCCATAGCCGTAAGCATGTCTACCACACAGATTTTAATGCGCGCGGCGCCGCTTCGCTGCCATGCCGAGGCCGCTCGCGGTGACGAGGAGGACGAAGCAGAGGAGCCATTCTCTTCAATCGTTGCTCTACTTGGTCCCCGTCGGGATCCCCCCTCCTCCCCGTTATCCTCTTGGCGGTTGCTCCTGCTCCATGCGCCTCGCTCCTCTTATTCCGTCGCCGCGCGCCCTCATCTCCCCCCCGTCCGTCCGTGCTCGTCCAAATCAATCCCCCCCTTGGATCCACATCGTGATCCTTGTGCGCCCTCGTCGAACTTGCTATCCCCGCTCGTGCTTTTGATTCGTCCTCGCCTTTCTCCTCCTCCTTGCCTTCCTCCTACTCCTCCGGGCTCCTTTCAATTTCTCGCTCGCGAGTCCCTCGTTGCACAGTCCACTCCCCCGCAGTGGTCGCCGTCGTGCTCCTCCCCGTCGCCCCCATTGCCGCCGCGCCCGCGATCGACCACTCTTGCTCCTCATTCCTCCTTGGTGTTCACGTTTGCTTTTCCTTGCCCGCGCCGCCCCTGTCGCTCTCGATTTGACGCGTCCCCCATCGTCCTTGTCCCCCGCCCCCCCCTCTTCTTTACTCCCCCTCCTAATTGTCCGTGCTCCTTCCCAGCTCTCCCCGGAATCTTGTTTCGTCGATCCATCCTACTACTCGTCGTGTTTGTCGTCGTCGCTCATTCCTCATCGCTGCGGCTCGCCACTATCCCCATCCTTGCTCATTGCTTCAATATGTATCATTGCTCTTGGTTGCTCCGAGAGCACAGCAATCAGCATCCGTTGTGGCAGCGTCATTTACGAATAGATAATGCGTAACCATGCCATTCTTTGAACATTCGATTAGAATGTGTACATGTCTGTTTTCTTGAGGACAAATAGACGCGGCCCCGAATATCTAGATATGATTGGCAAGTATATACGTTTAGGTATTGCGGCGCTTCCGTGCAGGCCAGGGGCGCGCATTCAATGATTATACATGTGTGCAGATTTATCTAGTCGTCCATGCAGAATATACGATACGATAGGCTTCTCGCCTGCGACAGGTCGCCATCGCATCTAAACGCATGTTTTTTAGATGCGTCTTGCAGAGGGGCCCCTCTCTCATTTCGCCCAGGGCTCCGCACTGGGCCCGGCAGTTTACGACCGCCCTGGGACAGGGCGCAGAGCACGACCTATCGTGCGACATTTGCATTCGGGCCGAACTTCGCGTTCGCCCTGCCTGGCGCCTGCCAGATGCGCCTCGGTGCGGGGGGATCTGAGCAGATCTCGCTGGACCGTTGCTTGCGTTTTCCGATGGGAACACGTGCGGGTTCGTTGCAGTGTTACGTCGTTCGCGCCACGGTCTCGCGCGCGGCCTCCCGAACAAGGAGTCGTGCGGTGCGCAATGTTTATATCGCTCGCGAACTCGACCAACGTCGCCCCTGGCGCTTCCACGTGGATTCTGGTGGCGAGTTCCATAGCGAGTGTGAGCGCTGGTTGATGGAGCCTAGTTTGGTTCGCGGGTATGTACGGGTGTCAAGCAAATAGTATTGCGCAGCATCGTATGCAGGAGGTGTTCGAAATCGTTCGTGTTTTACTCTTCGAATCCGGCGCGCCGAGGGCTCTCTGCACGCGAGCTCCCTGATCGACGTCGCCGCCCAGGCCGTGCCCGGGCGCGACGCCAGGCAGGCTCCGCAAGCAGTGGGTGACCGAGTGAGCTTATTTTCGCGATGTTCGTACATTGCAGCCATGGGGATGTAAAACTTACGACCGTATGCCCAAACCGCGCCGCCCTGGCAAGTTCCAGCCCGTTGAAAAGCTCGGTGTCTGTGTCGGCTTTGATTTTGCCGCGTTTGGAGGACACAGGCTCGACCCTGTCTCTCCGATCAGTGATCGTTGGTCCTTCGAGCAGCCAGTCGTCGCAACGACTGTCGGCTTCGTCGACGATGCGTTCCCGCTCTCATGTCCTGGACGCGCCAGTGCGCCCCTTGATGTGCCGTTCGATGATGATGATGCTTCTCTTCAGCCTGCCGCGCCTGGGTGTTGTGCCGGCGTTTGGGATGCTGTGCCGCCGCCTGTTGCTGCTCCTTCTGCGCCCGCGCCGGCCGGCCAGCGTGGCTTTCCTCAGGCAGCCGTGACGCTGTGTCGCGCCCCGCTGGGCCCAGCTTGCCCGCGGCGGTGCGAGTCGAGCCCGTGCGACCGAGGAACGGCGTCGGTATTGGCCCGACTGTTACCCAGCACGTGAACGAACGTGGGCATGACAAGAAGGTGATGGTGACGCTGATTCGTCTGCTCCCGACGGGGACCTTCCCGAAGCGAGTGCTCCTTCCTCGTGGGCGTCTGACATCGACGACCCGTGCCTTGACCCTGCCTCAGAGGAGATCGCAGCGATCTTCGTGCCGCCCCTTCGCGCCAGTCTTACATCCCAGCTGGCGCTGGCATTTCCGCGGTGCCTGCTGATGTGTCCCGTGCGTTCTTCGCTGCGATCGCCCGGAGGGAGTCCCCGGCCGAAGCCGTGTACTAGGTGATATGCGACAGTGTATCTCAGGCGTCCTGATGGCCGTGGCCTTGATGCGGTGGCTGAAAAGTATGGTGCGGCATTCCGTGTGGCCTGCTCCGAAAGAGCTGGGGTCTGTCCCAGAGAACGCGCGCATCGTGGAAGCTACGCTGCTCATGTCGGGAAACATTGTAAACTCCAGAAGCAGTGCGCGAATGCAAAGCTCGTTTTGTAGTTGTGGGCATTGCATGCGCGTTGTCCGTTCAAGTTCTGGCTCACAATGAGCACCAGTTTCCAGTCTTGCTGGCGCCCGTTTCGTCCAAGTTTGTAGCCCTGCCACGGGTGGAGAGACGGAGACAATCAACCTCCTCAGTGCCTATCAACAGGTTCATCTCGGTGCATCGCCGCCGAGGTCATCGACGTACTGCCCCAGGCCATCCCTCTGAATTTCGATTTCTCTGGATGCCTGTTGTCGCCTGCAGCGTGCATTGGGCGGGCTCCACCGTCGCGGCATGGTTGGTTTGGAACGCTTGCCAGTCGATGGAGGAGGATCTTGCTGTGCTCTTTTGTTTGCGTGGCGCCTTGGAGCGCGGTGTTCTCAAGTGCTCTATGACACTCGAGTCTTGTGTCGCTTCTGAACCAGCTGCTAGTCGAAACTCTTCTGCCGTCTGCGATGATTGCTCGCCTCCCCGCTCGCGGCGCGATGTGGCCCTGGAGACGGGGCCGCCGCGGCGCCGCCAACGTCGTGGTTCAAAGTGTTGCGGCGTGGTGGTTACCTATGTGGGCGGCTGCGAGCTCGACGCGCAGAAGAAACGTTGATCTACGATCTGGACCGTCATGCGTGTCATGTTCGCCCCGTAGGGCTCTGCGGCCGCACGCAATCGCAGGTGGGAGATGCGCTCCGTTCATCGGGCTGCGTGGCCCGATTGACCGCCGCGTCTGCGAAGCAGGCGTTCCACCTCGACCCGAGGACATCGCAACTGCGGGCTCGGGGATGAACGACTCCTCTGCGTGGGCAGCCACGGCCAAGCGTGCACTCCGCCTAGCTGCAATTCTCGAGTGCACCCGGCCGACGCAGGTGGAGGTTCGCGGGCGCGTGGGCAACCTAGTCGTGGAACTCGCCACCAAGAAAGGGTTGAGTCAAATGTTAATGCATTTTTGGGAGCATGCTGAGGTATCCTTGCTGTTTCTCCATGAGCGCGGCGTCGTGCCTGAGCGCTCCCCGGGCGTTGAAAGCGTCGCAGACGTGTTCGCGAAGGCGCTTGGTCGCAGCGAGAGCTTGTATTTGTCGGGCCGTTTGGCTGGTGCTCCCATCCGTGGGTTAATTGGCGGTCGATTCGAGTTGGAATGCTTTGGGTTGTCTTAGTCTCTGCCTTTGCCTCGGCCTCGGGCCCTGGCCGTGCGCCCGCGGCGCTCGAGCCCAGCCAAGGGGTGGCTGCCGCTGTCACTCGCGCGGTCGCGCTGGACGGCGCCGAGTATTTTGCGCAGACAACAAGCCGGTGCGACGCGGGGCGCCGGGCGCAATGGGGTCGGCAGTTGACGCGACGGGACCTCCGGGCTCAACAGGTATGGAAAGCAGGCCGCCTCGCAGAGCAGCTCTGGGCGGAAGCCGTGGCCGAGCGACCCGACAAGGACAGTTGCGCTGTTCCACGGTCGGCTGGATCTGCCCGCTTCCGGGCCGACGTAGACGCAGGAGTGCTTGCGGGGGTGGTCGCCAGACATGCGCGCGCACGGAAAAAAGGCCAAACGCGACGCACGGCTGCCGCCTGCGATTGCATTTGTTGCACCGCCAGTGCGCCTTTCCCCATTTAGAGCCATTCGGGTCACGATTGACGGCTCGGACGACGCTGGTTTCATCGCCCAGTGCCTCAGTCCGCTCTTTAGGGATAGTTTCGAGGTGCAGGCGTCCCGGGGCGCCCAGCTCGGTGACCTCTTGCGCGAGGTCTGCAAGGTGCAAGGCGATGTCGCACTTGTTTCGGAGACAGACCTGTGGTTGAACACCTGCCTTGTTAAAGACGTCCCGGATCTTGTGGGGGGCGACTGCTCAGGCAGAGAGGAATTATTCGATTTGGACAAGCGTTGTGGCTGGCGCCCGCCGCCCTCAGACAAACAGAGGGACCGCAAACATCGCAGCCACAACGGACGCGAACGAGCGTTGAGTGCTGCTTTGGAAACGACGACGCCGAAGCCTAGAGGAGCGCCCTTGGGAACAACTCCTATGGCCTTCCGCGCGCCACCTTTTACCGCGGGGCCATTGCCCAGCAGGGGCGCGCCCCGTATTTAGGAACGTTTTGTACGGTGCACGCGCCTGCCGTTCACTCGCGTGTTTCGCCTGGCCTGGCCTCTGCGCGACTTTTGTAATATATATATATATATATATATATAGATATATATATATATATATATATATATATATATATATATATATATATATATATATATATATATATATATATATATATTATTGGATCGATGCTTGCGTGCTTGCGTGCAGCGCGTGGGTTTGAACATCCTGAGGACTCCACCTGCCCCGCGTCGTCGCCCTGTCACGGCGGGGTGGCGTGCGTAGGAAGAGAAGGAGAGAGAGAGAGAGAAAACAACAACATATAACGAGAAAAAGAGAAAGAGAAAGAGAGAGAGAGAGAGAGAAACAACAAGTTAGAGAGAGAGGGAAACGAGAGAGAGAGAGAGAGAGAGAGCGAACAGTAACAACAAAACCAGAGGGAGGGATATGCCGAGCTGGGGCATTCCGCCCAGAGCACGTGCAGTCCAGTCGTTGTGGGGCCTGGTGGGGGCCTTTTTGTGGCTTCTTGGAGGCCCTGGGGGGCTTCTTGGGGCCTGTATGTGATTTCTTGGGGTCTCTTGAGGGCTTCTTTGGGGCCTCTCGGGGGCGTCTTGGGCCGTCTTGGGGCGGTCTTGCGCCGTCGGACCCCTTCGGAGGCCGCGTCCTGTGTGCCTCTCGCGGCCGCCTGGGGGCTTTCTTGGAGGCCTCTTGGGCCGTCTTGGGGGCCTCTTGCGCCGTTTTGGGGGCCTCTTTGGGGCATCTTGGGGCCCTCTTGGGCCGTCTCTGGGCCTTCTTGCGGGCTTCTTGGTCCCTCTTGGGGCCATTTTGGAGCCTGCTTGGGCCGTCATGGGTTTTTGACAGTTGAAACAGGCGAGAACGCTAAAATCCGTCAACAACTAAATGGGCATCAATGCTTTTGGCTTCTGGAGGCGCTCTTGGGGGGTCTTCTTGGAGCGTTGAGGGCCCCTTTGGCCCCTTTGGCCCCTTTGGCCCCTTTGGCCCCTTGGGGCCATCTTGGGCCGTCTTGGGGTCTCTTGGGGCTTCTTTGGGACCTCTTGGCGCCTCTTGGGGGCGTCTTGGGCCGTCCCGGGGCGCTCTTGCGCCGTCTGGAGTCTGGCCCCTTCGGTTGCCGCGTCCTCTGGTCCTCTCGCGGCCGCCTGGGGGCTCTCTTGGAGGCCTCTTGGGCCGTCTTGGGGGCCTCTTAAGCCGTTTTGGGGGCCTCTTTGGGGCGTTTTTGGGCCTTCTTGGGCCGTCTTGAGGCCTTCTTGCGGGCTTCTTGGGTCCTCTTGGGGCCATTTTGGATCCTGCTTTGGCCGTCAGGGCCTTCTGGGATTGAAACAGGCGAGAACGCTAAAATCCGTCAAAAGCTCAAAGGGCATCAATGCTTTTGGCTTCTGGAGGTTCTCTTGGGGTCCTCTTGGGGCCTTGATGAGCCGCGTTGAGAGCAACTTTGGCCCTCTTGGGGCCATCTTGGGCCGTCTTGGAGCCATCTTGGGCAGTCTTGAACAAGTTTTGAGCCGTCTTGAGGCCGCCTCGGAACGTGCAAGAGGCACAAGATGCCGACATTAGAATTTTTCCATCGGTTTGGTATCTTCTCGGGCCCCAGAATGAGGGGCGTTGGATTTGTACGCACATCTGGCGCGACTCTGGTGGGGGATAGGGGTAGGAGGGGGGATGCGTAATAATGTAACACAGTACAATATGTAGCAAGTATGTAATAATGGCATACATGGCAGATATCCATCCATTGGATATGTAAGATACGTTGCAGCATCGTCCCCGCAGATCTGCCTCTGGCAGCGAGTCACTTCCGGACGTAGATTCCATGGCTTTCGCCGCACCGCCGACCCGTTGGGGGCCTCCTCGGGGCATTGGGGGGATCTCGGACGATTCTGGCAAACCTTTGAGGGAGTGTGTATTTTGGGGCTCCCTCTGGAGCTCCCTGGGAGCCTCGGGAGCCTCTTTGGGGCGTCTGGAGCCGTCGTCGGACGCCCTGGTGCCGTCTGGCGCCCTCGGAAGCCGTTCTGGGAGCGTCTGTGAGGCCGTTACGGGCGTCTCCTGGGGGAGCTTATCGGGCCGTCTCGGCGAGCAGCGCGCCCTGGGCAGCAGGACCGCGGGCGGGACTCGGGCGCCCTCTCGGTGGACGGCAGGGAGCCCCCTGCCTTCTGGTGACGATCGCATTGGCAATCTGTCTGTTGCGCTCGCTCGTTTCGCCTCCTCCTTCACCTCGGGCAGTCTTGGGGCCCTCTCGAGAGCCTGGGGGCCCTTCTTCGGGGCCTCTCTCGCGGTCGTGGCGCAATCGTGGACGCTTATTTGCCGTCTTGAACGCTGTGAGGGCGATTAGGGCGAACATGGTGCAAGTACACGTTTTCTCACGTGTGTGTGGGACGACTGTTCCTCGTAGGGGCCGTGGTGGGTGTCCCCTCGGAGCTTCCGGGAGTACGGGCCCACGTGGGAGTTTTGGCGAGCCGTCTTTGGGTGTCCCTGGGCCGTGTCGAGGGCGTCGGAGGCCCCTCTGGGAGTGTTTCCAGAGCAGCCGGGGCCGCCAGAGCTCTGGCCAGACGCCCCGCCCTCAAAACCGGCCGGCCGGGCCCCAGGGGGGAGGGCATCGGGGCGTGGCCAGAGTCTTACACGAGCTGCGGAGGAAGGCGGGGTCGTCTTCGCCGACGTTGGCGC
>CAUYUJ010017453.1:117500-122500 GCA_963575745.1 Prorocentrum cordatum | reverse complement strand
GAATATCACGGGAAAAAATACTAGAGCTGAAACGAATTGAGGAATTTTGATAACAAACTTGGCGCCTGGCGCCCCTGCGTCGATTGCGGAGCTCTCACCTGGCTGGCCAGCCCTGGCTGCTGCACGCCTGCCTCTGCCCCGTGAGAGACCGGCCGCTTCCTTTCTCTTCGGCTCAGGGGCAACGACAGGGGGGGACAGGCATAGGGGGGGGGATGCATCGCCCCCCAATCGCCGACTGATCGCCGACAGGGACCCGATAGCCCCACCCCGCCCAGGAAGGCGCGGATTCACGAGCGGGGGCCTATCGCGGATCTATCGACGATGTATCGCCGATTCCAGGTCGATGCATCCCCCCCTATGCCTATCCCCCTGTATCGTTGCCCCCCATCGGCGCGTGCGCGTCGGCAGCTTCTCTGAATTGCGTGGCGTTGCGCCCGCCAGCGGACGACCCGAGTGTGTGTGTGTGTGTGTTTGGAGATCGCAATCACCATCCGTGTCACGCAGTCGTGCACCCACCGCGCACCTCAGGCTCTTGCGGTGCTGGGTGTGGACATGTGTGAAGCACGAGTGTCTTTGGATGGCGACAGCATGGGCATGATTGTTTTTCGGTATCGCAGCCAATTCTTCTAGGCCTTCCAAGTAGGGTCTGAGTAGATGGGGTCGAAGGATCGTGTCGCATCACCGATGCATCGCCGTTGCGGCTCGATGTGGAGCCCGACTCGCCGCGCCGACGGCGCTGATGCATCGCCGACGTCGGCGCTACATCGCCGACGTCGCCGCTACATCGGCGATGCATCGGCGATGCATCGGCGATGCGGGGCCATCCTCCGACCCCATCTGTTCGGACCCCACTTGGGAGGCTCCAAATTCTGTCAGCCGCCATGGGTTCTGCCCCTCCCCGGGCGGAGCTGGAGCGCCTTGCGCGCCTGCTCCAGGCGCAGCAGGGGCAGCTGGCCGTGCTCTCGTCGCGGCTTTCTGGTCTGCACGACGAGCACGAGGCCGAGCCTCTGTCTCGGCAGCAACTCATTGCAGCCTTGTACACCTTCGCAATTCCGTCCTCGGAGTGCATTAGCGTCGACTGGCGTCTAGTAGTCGATGAGGTAGCGCCGAGTCAGTGTCGATTCGCGTCCACTAGCGTCGACTTAGCGTCGGCTGGCGTCGGCTGGCGTCGATTCGCAAGAGCTAGCAAGATGTACGGGAGGCTCCGCTGAGTTGCCACCGACCTTTGCGCCATCAGTTTCGTCGTGCCATCATTTTCGATTCATGCCTTGGGGCGCTCGTCGCTCTGTCTGCCCACCAGCATCAGTGGCAGAGTTAGGATGGTACAGGTTCCGAGGGGGACGCATCGATTCCAAAACACACATTCATCCCCGATAGAAGCCGGATAGCCCACCCCGTCCAGGAACGTGCGGGTTCGCTATCGGAAGCTGATCGCTGCATCGCCGATTCGAAGTCGATGTTTATCCTCCCCGATCGTTCCCCATCATTTCTGTTTTCCCAGCACCAGGGACTGGAAGACATCGATATTGACATCGTGACGCCACCGATTGCCTCCTCAGCAGCAGTGGCTGGATGTTTAGGGGTTGCCTCACGGGATCTTCGACGCATCGCAATGTCTCAATGGGGGGGGCCTGCATTCGGCCATGTGGTGACGGGCGCAGTGCCGTCCATGCTGTGCGAATGCCGGACGCATTTTTCCTCTTTAGTTGCGATGACCGTGCGATTCTTTCAGTGTTTTCTTCTTCCAGAGCGAGAGCGTAAGGGAGCAATCTTGGTCCTGAGGACCTGAGCCGTGGTGCTCGAACTTGCAGTTGGTGTCCCGTAGAGTTTCTGCCCTTGTGCCGTGTCGCGCGGTGCCCTTTTGGCGGCGTGGTATTGTGCGGTGCCGTACAATGCCCCTTCATTCATCAGCTCTTGTGGGCTCTTGTGCAAGGTATACGCTTGATGGTGCCTTGATGTGTGTGTATATATATGTACAAATAGGAGTGTACATACACATGCATGCATCTGTATACACATTTATACAACATATATCTGTGCACTTGCTCCAGGTACTGGGAATGATGGAAGCGGGTGCTTGGATGCAGTCGAGGAGTTTTGCATTCTAGATACCATTCCCTGAACGTTCTCGAAGCAGCTTCGGGTATCCCTACCAGCACATCCAGGAACGATTCCCAGGCGAGATATCGTGACAAGGGCACTGGTGTTGTGGAACTCGAGTGAAACAAATAGGTGGACTCCGTTGACACCTAACCTGGGGTCAACTTGGATCCCCCCAGCAATGTCCAACCTCGGGATGTTCGAGCCTCTTGGAGCGCTCCTGGAGCTCTATTGGCGTGCTCTTGGGGGTCTTTCTGGCCGCGCTGGGGCCTTCTCTATTGGGGATACCTTGGGTCATTTTCGGGCCACCTTAAATACATACGTCTGTCGTGTCATGATGTTGGGCCGTCGGGTTGGAAGGCTCAGTGACCACCTCGAAGTACATTGGGGTCGCCAGGGGGCGTCTTGGAGGCATGAGGAAGGTCATCTTGGTCCACCGTCGGCCATCTTGAGCCATCTTGGATGCCATCTTGGGTTATGTGGCGCCGTATTGGAGCCATCTGGGGCCATCTTGGAAGCCCATCCGCCTCGGGGAAGCACGGGCCACACTCTTGGGAAGGGAAGGGGGGAGGGACCCACCCTACGAGAGAGGAATGGGGGGTTGTTTCGAAAGAGCTGCGAATGTCCAGAGGGCCAGTGGGATTCGATGTCCATGGTGGTGGTCGTGGTTTCGTGGCAGTCACGAGGCTTGACCCCGAGCCAGCCACAAAACTCCCCAAGGCCTTGCGCGAGTGCTTGACGGCGTCTGGGACCGTGACCGAGGACCGGCTGCTGGCCCGGCTGCACCGCCAGCGCTTCACCACGGCGGTAAGGTGGGAGCAGTCGGCGGCGTGCAGAAGAGGGGGGCGTGAGGGCGGCGGCTTTCAAGTCCACTGCTATTTTTTCATTGTGTTATGCCTACACGTATATCTGTATCGCAGACGCCTACGGTGAATCACCGCCGCCCCCTGCCTTTTGGAAACGCCCATGCGGCCAAACGTTGGGCCGAAGGCTGGCCAAGCTATTGCACTAGGTGTTCCCCCAGTCGTTGTGGACCCCCTTGGGGGAACACTTGGGAGAGGACGAGGGATGATGTTGTTGTTGATGATGATGATGATGATGATGGTGGTGGTGGTGATGATGCTGCTGCTGATGATGATGACGACGATGATGATGCTGATGCTGATGATGCTGATACTGATGCTGCTGCTGCTGATGATGATGCTGCTGATGATGACGATGTTGATGATGATGATGCTGATGCTGCTGATGATGAGGATGATGATGATGATGATGATGATGATGATGATGATGCTGCTGCTGCTGCTGCTGCTGATGATGATGATGATGGTGGTGGTGGTGGTGGTGGTGGTGGTGATGATGATGATGATGATGATGATGATGATGATGAGGAGGAGGAGGAGGAGGAGGAGGAGAAAAGGTGGAAGCAAAGGATGCCTCTGGAGATCATCTTGGGGCCTTCCAGGGGCTTCCTGGGAGCTTCTTGGGGCCCTCTGAGGGGCCTCTTGGGAGCCTCCTGTGGCCTCTTAGGGGGCATTCTGGGGCCTCTCGGGGGCCTCTTGGGGGCCCCCGCGGGCCTCTCAGAGACCTCCTGGAGGCCTTCTGGCATCCTCCTGGGGTCGAGAGCTCGAAATGTCAGTTCGGGCTCTCTTCTTGGGCCCGTCTTGGGCCCTCTGAGGCCACCTTTGGGCTGTCTTGGAGGCCTCTTGGGCCGCCTTTGGGTCCTCTTGGGCCGTCTTGGGGCAGTCGGAGACCCTTTGGACCGTCTTGGGCTGACCTTTGGGGCCTCTTCGGCCGTCTTGCAGCAATGGAAGCCCGAAGAGGCGAGAACGCTAAAAACACCTTAGGACGTTTTGGAGGCCTCTTGGGTTGGAGCCGTCTTGGGGACCTCTTGGACCGTCTTGGGGGCCTCAGTGGGCCCCTGTTGGCTTGTCTCAGGGCCCCTGGCCTGAGGAGAAGTCTTGCGGGAAGCCGCAAGGGTCCTGCGACAAGCCCCCAGAGGTCCCGAGGTCCGAAGCGTTGTGGCACCTGAACGGGTGCTTCTACAGTCAGTGCTAAGGGTTAGGAAAGACCTGAAGACACTCCACTTGGAGCCCAGCGGCACAGTGGCGGATATCGGTGTTGGTGCCAACTCCCGGATCTGTTCGGTTTGGGGGCCTTCGTGGGGCTCATCTGAAAGATCTGTGTGACTCTGGCTCGAGTCTAGTTCGACTCTTGTTCGACTCCCGCTCGACTCAAGTGCGACTCACATTCGACTCAAGTTCGACTTGGGTCGACGGCCGGGGGACGCAGCACGGACGCACTAGTGGCGCGAGTCGCTCCAGGAAGGTCCCCCGAACGAGCATCTGGCAAGCCGATGCAGTCGAGGCAAGGGCAGCGATTCAGCATCGTTTTAACTCACTCCCATCCCCACGCTCATCCCCTTCGAGACCCCCACCAAAGTACCACTCCAGTTGGGGATACACCCATCGAAACCCGAAGGGGACGACCCGTATCCCCATCTAGGGGGTGAATCGGCCAGTGGGGCCCGGGCCACGCCGCTGGGGATGGGGATCGGTGAAACGATGCTGGAGCGGCCTGGATCTTGCCAGCGGGCTTCCGGGAGGTCGTGCCGGAGCGCGGACGGAGGGCCCTCGACGGGGCGGCCTCTCGCGAGGCTTGCGGGGCTCCCGAGAGGCAGAGGTACGGATGCCCCCGCTCTCAGCATCCCCTGGGGCTCATGCCTAAATTGAGCGTAGCGCTAAATCGAAACTGGCCACCCCAGCCCCATGATCGTGCTTCCATGTGGTTGCCAAGTGGAGAGCAGCACGGCCGAATTGGACCACTGACACGAAGGAGAGGGGCCATTGGTCAAGTATCTGCGAATCGTTACCGTTGTTGCTGCTTTACTTCTTCATCAA
>CAUYUJ010017453.1:87500-112500 GCA_963575745.1 Prorocentrum cordatum | reverse complement strand
TCCCTCTGCCCCTCTCCCGTGCTCCCGCAACCACTGTGGGCCCAAGCCTGGGGCCCCAGGTTTCTTTGCTTCTCGGGCGGCCCGCGCCCGAGATCGTGGAGCCTGTGCTGGCGCGCTGGCTGGTGCAAAAGGGGGTGCGCCCACACTGATAGCAGCAGGGAAGCAGATCGGTGTTCAAACTGGTAGCGGAGCAGGTTTCGATCTACGGCGGCAAGAATGGCCCGCTCGACAGACGAGTCCACCGAGGAGCTCTTTGTCGACAAAGAGGGCATCCCGCATTGGGACGGCGAGAACATAGCTCTTCTACGAGAATACCGCATGAGGGTGATGATTGAGTACAGCACCCAGTCCAGCTCGACAGAGGCTGGCAAGGAGAAGAGGGCGAACTTGGGCTTGCGCTTGACGCGAGGTCTCACTGGCCGCGCGTGGAAGGCGGTGGAGCCCCTGCTGGACGACATGGCGTCGCTCACCCAGGACGGCTCGCACCAGAAGATCATCGAGGCTCTCGATGGCTTAGACAAGGTAGCAGTAGTGCGCAAGCAGCAAAAGTTCGACGACTTCTTCAAGAGGTCCCGCCGCCGGCGTGGCCAGGAGATCGTCGAGTACCTGAGGACGTTCCACAACAAGTACAAGGAGCTGACGGAGCTGGACACCGGGACGAAGCTCAGCGACGACCTCTACGCCTACTTCCTCCTCGAGGGGGCGATGCTGACGGACGACCAGAAGAGGCTGGTCACGATGGTGGCGGACAACAAGTACGAGACAAAGGCCTTCGAGAACACACTGAAGACGAACTACCACGACCTCCACCTGCAGGAGAAGACCTCCCGGCTGCCACAGCCTCATCTTCACGGACGCTCGAAGGGCGGAGGCAAAGGCGGCAAAGACAAGTCCAAGAAGCAGACGAGGGTGTACTACACCGAGGCGGACGACCTGGACGACGAGGAGGACGAGCAGGACGAGGACTACGATGACGAGGTCTACGAGGCCTACGAGGATGGCGAGGCCGAGGATGACATCGCCAGTGACGCAGGGGCGAGTCAGGACGAGGCCATCAACAACGCATATGCCGCATACGACACTGCCCGGGCCAAGGTCCGGGACCTCCAGAGGAAGCGCGGCTTCTTCAAGGCAGAGGGCACGCTGACGTTCGAGGAGCGCAAGGCGGAGATCGCGAAGGACAAGCAGCGCACGCACTGCGGGGCGTGCGGCAAGATCGGCCACTGGGCCGGGGACCCAGAGTGCCCCATGGGACCGAAGAGGCCGAAGCCGTCGGCGAAGCCTAAGAGTCGAGCTGATCCGCGTGGTCGAGCAGCGGCGTTGGGTCGCCCAGCCTGGAGCAGTCCGGCGGCCTCGGGCAGCAGCCCACGTCCGACGAGCAGTACCAGTGCCAAGAAGCGGAGAGATGCGACACTCTTCGTGCTGGACGACGTCGAGTACGACTCGGCCTTCTTCGTCGGCTCGGACCGCGGCTCCGACATCGGATCCTTCAAGCTCGTGGGCAGCGACATCGGCGACAGTGCGAGTGTGGTCAGCGACGGCCTCAGCACGACTCTCCCGACGATGAAGGACGACGAGGTGTTGCCGTGCCCGAAGTGCTCCAAGGCTCTGGTAGCTCGCCAGAACCATCGGACGGGCGGCTGGTTCTTCGGATGCAGCCAGTTCCCGAGCTGCAGGGGCACGCTGAACTACAACGAGGGCGAGCAGAGGCTGCGCGAGGCGCGGCCACCGCCGTCTTCGGCCCGAGCACACTCCACACCGGGGCCCAGAGGGGCCCCTCACGGGCGCCACGAGCGCCCAGTACCCGGGGAAGGAGTTCTGGAGATAGTGCTTATGGTGAGTGAAGACAGTGACACGTCTGACGTACCAGTGGCGCTCATCGACACCGGTTGCACAAGATGCATGCACGGCAAGCACTGGCGGGAGCTGTTCGAGAGGAGGTGCCTGCATCCCCGTGGCCTCGAGATCAAGATGACGGACCGCGTGAGGAGCTTCTCCTCGGCCTTCGGCAAGAAGCAGGAGGGGCGCGTGGTCGAGATCCCGGTCGCCCTGGGCGGCCGCCGCGGGGTGATCTTCAGCACGGAGATGGACGACTGCGACACCCCGCTCCTGGTCAGCCTGGCGTCGCAGGAGGCGCTGGGTGCCGTGCTTCACCTGAGGGAGATGCGGATGGAGCTGCAGACGCTCGCCGTGGACGTGCAGCTGATCAAGGTGGGCGGTCACTTGGCAGTGCGACTTGACGATTGGGGAGACGATGATGGTCACCGATCGGCAGCAGCTCCGAGTTCGAGATCAGCGACGGCGATCTCGACGAATAGGGACTCGGAGTTCTTCTACGCGCAGTCACAGAAGGAGTCGGCCTTCGAGGAGTCCGACGGCGAGGAGATCCGAGTCGAGGAGGAGGTTGGCCACGCCTTCCTGTCGAAGGATCGCGGTGTGCTGGCCACCGACGCGACAGGGATCCTCTCCAAGACGACTCGGAAGAAGCTCGAGTCCGCCTGGCGTGGGCTTCGTGGAGAGGATCGTCGACTACGGGAAGAGCTGCTTCGACCTAGGTTCGAGGCGGAGCGTTTCGTGACTGCCGACTTCCAGACCACGGTGGTGTTCGAGCCGTTCGGTGGGGAGCACATCCTGACGCGCTACGGTGCGAAGGAGTACGGATGGATGCAGTCTCAGCCGTTGGATGTGGACCACTCTCCCGACTACGATTTGCTCAAAGGCCCTGGGCGGGCCTTACTCTACCGAATCCTCGACCTGCAGTGGCCTTACATCACAGTGTTGGCTTTTCCCTGTCATCCGTGGTCCTTGATGACCAACATGAACAAGGGTGTAGACTGGGATGAAGTCCGCAGGAGTGCTCGTCGTTATCTTTTGCTTGTTCGACGAGTATCTCGATGTGTGCATGCGAGAGGACGGTATTTCTTGATAACTTTCTTGGGAGTATGACGGCATCCTGATACGTTTATGGGATTTGGAAGGTGTTGTCTTTGTGCGTGGAGATCAATGTGCCTACGGAGCCTGCGACAGGGACACGGGCAAGCCGATCAAGAAGCCGACAGGGTGGCTCACGAACAGCGCAGCGGTGGCGAACCAGCTGAGCAGGCGCTGTGCCTGTCCGCCCGGCGCTCACCAGCAGCTGCTCGGGAGGAACTCGGGTGGCTATCGGGCGCAGCAGGCGGCGGCCTACCCCGTGGGCCTCGCGAAGGCCTTCTGTCGCGGAGTGCTCCAGCAGATGCAGATCGACTACCGCAGCTCGCTGGTCATGGATGCGGCCTTCCCTGTGGAGGATGCTTTCCCGCACGAGCGTCCGCGATCGCGGACCCCGCCGCGAGGAGAGCCTGTGCCGGAGGAGGCACACCAGGAGGGCCCGCCTCTCGGAGAGGACGCGCCGCCCGCCGAGGCGGCAGCGGAGGCCCCCGAGGCGCCGGCCGAGGTGCCCGCGAGGCCCAGGCGCGGCCGAGCGCCTGCTCGACGCGAGCGCGGAGTGCCTCCTGGCGGACGTCCGCTGGGCTTCCGCCGGGGACGACGTACACAGTACGGCGAGTTCGAGCTGCTGACGGTAGAGCTGTGCGCCGAGCTGGACACGTTCCGGAGTTGGCATGGGCGACTACTGGAGAAGATGGGCGAGGATATCGAGACGATCATCTGGGGCTCGGACCTCTTCCTGGAGGAGCTGGGAGGAGTCATCAGCGAGCCGCTGAAGATGGTGAAGGCTAGACGCGGGGGTCAGCGGCTCCAGACGGCGCAGCCACAGCTGCACGCCGCGGACGCCCCGCTCAGGATGGTCACGACGCTCAAGGGCGACCAGCTCTTCAGGCTGGACTTCGAGGACTGGTTGCAACAGTCACTGCAAGCACGACGGCGCTGGTTGCCACGACACTTACTCGAGAACGACGTGGTGGTCTTCTACTTCGCGGGCTACGAGCGGGGCGACCTGCCCGAGGGGCCGGCTGCAGCACAGCAGCGGGACGCCTCACGGGAAAGGAAGCGACGTTGGGAGCTGTTGCCGAGGGCCGTCAAGAGGGCGATCGAGCGGGTGCACGTGAACCTCGGGCACCCCTCACGGCCGGCGCTGCTCAGGGCGCTGCGCCTGGGCAAGGCGACGGCGGTGGCGCTGAGGGCAGCAAGGTTGTTTGTTTGCGAGAGCTGCCGGCGAGTGCAGCGACCCAGCATCCCACGTCCGACCCAGCTTCCGAGGGTCGACGAGTTTAACGTGCTGCTCGCGATGGACTGCTTCGAGAATGTCGACAGCGCCGGCAACAACTGGGAGTTCCTTGGCATCATGTGTATGGGGACAAACTTTCACGTGGTTTGCCTGCTGGAGGACACTCACAAGAACCCCAAGGCCGCGGAGGTCAGGAAGTTCTACGAGCTCTGCTGGGTCTCCTGGGCTGGCCAGCCGGAGGAGGCGATCATGGTGGACCGCGCGCGGTCCTTCCTGGGCGAGTTCGCGGACTACCTGGAGCAGGAGGGCGTGCGCCTGGACTCGGCCGCGCTGGCCTCGCCGTGGCACATCGGCAAGATGGAGCGCCACGACGGCATCTGGAACTCGATGCTCACGAGGGTGGTGCACAACAAGCAGGTGGTGGGCCTTGAGGAGATGAGCACGGCAGTGACGGAGTGCAACAGGGCCAAGAACACTCTGGCCCGGCGGGCTGGTTTCAGCCCCTACCTCTGGGTCCTTGGCCGGGATGTCCGACTCCCGGCGAGCCTCGCAGATGACGCCGAGGTGGAGTGTGTGGGCGAGCAGGTGGCAGCTGCTACGCCGGGCTCACGCTTTGCCCGCAAGGTGGAGATCAGGACTCAGTGCAGGATGGCTTTCATCCAGACCGACGCGGAGGATCGACTTCGACGAGCAGAGCTTCGACAGATACGACCTACGAGAGGGCCGTTCGTTGTTGGCCAGTGGGTACTTTTCTACGACCAAGCGCAGCCAGTCAAGCATCGACCCGAGCATCCAGACAACTGGCGAGGGCTGGCGCGCGTGATCGGACATGAGGGACGGCATGGAGTGTGGCTCGCTTTCCGTGGCCTCACCGTGCTCGCGAGCCCAGAGCACCTGGCTGCAGCGACCGGCCACGAGATCCACGCCTGGAGATCGATTGCACAGGAGCAGGAGTTGGTGCACGACGCGCCCGTCAGTGGCGGCAGCGGCTTCGTGGACTTGCGAGGTCGACCCAGGCCCCCCGCCGCAGCGGGGCAGGAGCCCGCTGAGCAGGGCGACGAGAGCGGCATGGACGTCGGGCCGCAGGCAGGGGCGCCGGAGGAGCCGCAGCCCGCCCCGGCTCCGCCTGAGCCGGAGGCGCCTCAGGCCCCGCCTGCGGCGGAGGCTCCTCGCGCGGCTCCCGCCGCGCCCGAGCCGCCCGCGGCGCCAGCCCCAGCGGTGGGGGCTGAGGACGTGCCCGTGCCGCCCGACCTGGACTTCGACGCGATGGAGTTCGACGCAGCGATGCAGGACATCATGAGAGATGACGGCGACGATGACTGGCACCCTGACTCTCACGGGGTGCAGACGGAGCCCGAGCCGGAGGCCTCTCGGCATCGGCGTCCTGGGAATCTCCTGGAGGAAGAGGAGACTGAGGAGCGCCGCGAGCGGGAGGCCAAGCGACGGCGCCTGCTGGACGACGTCCCTGTCTCGATCCGACAGGGGACTGCCGGATCCAGCCTCTCTGCGCCTGTCGACTCGGCGAAGTTCGTGCTGGACAATGACCTGGAGGAGTTCATGGAGGCCGGCTTCGAGACTTACCAGCAGGATGAGGCCTTCTTTGTCCAGGAGGGCATTGGCAAGGAGGAGTTCATCTTCGGTCTGATGCGGAATGATTTCGAGCACGCTTTTCTGACGAAGAAGCCTGGTAGGAAGGAGATCAAGCTCGGCAGCTTGCCTGAGGAGCAACGCCGGATGTTCATGGATCGAGGTGGCAGTCGTGATGCAGAGTGGCGATCCTGGCAGGACTTTGATGCAGCTGAGCCGATCCCGCCGGATGAGAGTGACTCGATCCGCGCGGACAAGGCCAGCATCATCATCCCGATGCGCTGGGTGGATACCGACAAGAACGACGGGAAGTATGATGAGGCCGGAGCCCCTCTGCCGCTGCTCGCGAAGAGCCGCCTGGTCGTGGTGGGCTTTCGCGACCGCTTGCTGGGTATGTTCAGGCGAGACGCTCCCACTGCCTCACGGCTGGCGGAGGCGCTGCTCCTGACGTTGGCGGCGGCCATGGGCATGACCCTCTCCCTGGGCGACGTCAAGAACGCCTACTTCAACGGGCAGAACCTGCAGCGCGAAGTCTACCTGGAGCAGCCTCGAGGAGGTCTGCCTGGCCTTGCCGCGGGCCAGTTGCTGAGGGCCCGCAAGGCCATCTACGGCTTTGCTGAGGCAGCAAGGCTCTTCTTGCTAGCGCTGCGTGACGCTTTGCTGTCCGACGGCTGGCTTCAGTCGCGCCTAGAGCCGGCGCTCTTCTACAGGCGCATGGACGGGCAGCTGAAGGGCATCGCGGTCTCGCACGTCGACGACGTGCTGGTGGCGAGGATGAAGGACATGCAGCTGCCGGACCTCTTGCCGAAGGTCCTGGGTACGTTCCAGTGGAAGTGGAGCGAGCTGCCCTTCACCTTCCGTGGCCGTGAGATTTCAAGTGATCCGAGAGGTTTTCTGGTCAAGATGGTGAACTACGCAACTTCCATCAAGCCGATCAAGATCCCAGCAGGACGAAGGAAGCAGTTGCAGGAGGACCTGAACGAGAACGAGGCGAAGGAGCTGCTGAGGGTATCTGGTGAGATCGGCTGGCTAGGTCGACAGTGCCGACTCGACCTGGCCTTCCTCTCAGGCGAGCTGCAGAGGGCCCGAGCGGCCCCGTGCGTGGCGGACCTGGTGAAGGCGAACCTGGCGGTGTCTGAGGCCAAGAAGGGTGCCGAGGTCGCGTTGGTCTACCCGGCCAACCTGAGGCTGTCCAGCGCCGTGATCGGCGCGGCCGTGGACGCAGGCCACGCGAACGGCCCAGAGCACGACGACATCGAGCGCTACAAGAGCTGTGGAGGCCACGTGGTGCTCCTCACGACCGACGGCATCCTGGCCGGACACCAAGCACCAGTGGCAGTGCTGGACTGGAAGAGTGGCATGACACAGCGTGTGTGCCGCTCAACCTTGGCGGCGGAGGCCAGTCACCTGGCCGATGCGGTGGAGGCCGTCGACTGGGCGGCAGTGCTGTTCAGAGAGGCTATGAATGTCTCAGTGGACTTGCTCAACTGGCAGGGGGAGGTGCAGCGGCTTCCTCGCTTTTGGGCAACGGACGCCAAGTCCGTCTACGACCACCTCGCGAAGGAGGGCTCGGCCAAGAGCAAGGACAAGAGGATGGCTATCGAGGGTGCCTTGCTCAGAGAGGTACTACGCTGCGAGAACACCCACCTCAGGTGGATTGACGGCTCGCAGAACATAGCAGATGTGCTGACGAAGCTGGGAGTAGACAAGGTCTACCTCTACAAGGTACTGCGGGAGGCCAAGTGGAGTCTGGTGCAGGACCCGGCGGCAGCGGCGATCAAGATGAAGAAGAGTATGCAACGTGCCAGCCGCAAGACCGCCATCGACTCGAGGAAGACGGAGAAGAGGCAGCAGGACAAACTCGTGAGAGCTAATGAGATGCGGGACATCGCAGTTTGAGGTGCCAGGCGGTTTTCGGCGTCTCCTTTTGAGGGCGTGTGAAGATTTCCAGGCTCGCCTCAACCCGCCTATCCCTTTCCTCTTTGCTCTCCCTCTGCCCCTCTCCCGTGCTCCCGCAACCACTGTGGGCCCAAGCCTGGGGCCCCAGGTTTCTTTGCTTCTCGGGCGGCCCGCGCCCGAGATCGTGGAGCCTGTGCTGGCGCGCTGGCTGGTGCAAAAGGGGGTGCGCCCACACTGATAGCAGCAGGGAAGCAGATCGGTGTTCAAAATGATGGTTTGATGGTGATTCTGTTGATGATGCTTATGATGGTGGTGATGATGATGATGATGATGATGACGATGGTGGCGACTGATGGTTGATGGTTGGTGCTGATTGTTGATGGTCATGATGCTGCTGATGATGGTGAGGCTGCTGATGATGCTAATGATGATGATGATGATCATGCTGCTGCTGATGATGCTGCTGATGATGCTGATGATGCTAATGATGATGACGACGACGACGAGGACGATGACGGCGATGAGGATGACAATAGTGGTGATGGTGATGAAAATAATGATGACGATGATGATGATTATGATGATGACGATGATGATGATGATGATGATGGTGATGATGATGATGATGATGATGATGATGATGATGATTAGGTAGAGGAGGAGAAGGAGGAGGTGGAGGAGGACGAGAGGCAGGACATGGAGGTGAAACAGACGCAGCAAGACGATGAGCAGTCAGGTGGGAGGCAGTTGGAGTGAAAGGTAGAATGGCATGCCGCTGTCCCCCGACTCGAATCGGCAGCCGATTCACTGGTGGCGCGACGGTAGCGGAGGACGAGGCGAGGACGGCGCGACGGCGCGGGCAGGTCTGGACGGCGTGGGGGCATTGGACATGACCTCGCGGTCGCTTCACCACAGCGTCGCGTCAACCATCCCGGAGCTCACGTCGCTCTTCCCGGTCAACGGGGTGGCGGGTGAAGAAGGTCTCATGTGGTCAGGAAATTTGGCTTAGCGGGTCGCTCCGCTAGTTTTTGGCCCACCACGCTTCGGCGTGTCACGCTATCCACATCGCAGTCTCCAGGCGTCAACGTTTCGAGTTGTTCCCAGTCTCTCGCTCGGCGGAGCGGAACGACACGCTATTTGCCCGCAGGGCATAGCGTGTTGCCAGGGCCGCCGCCGCGACACGCAAAGCAAAAGGTTTCGACGATGACGCTATGTAGGCGAAGAGAGTCTCAATGGGAAGCCCTCTTTGGGTCGGCATCACGATTTTTTTTTGCGTTTCATCTTGCGGCAGCGTGTGTGTATGTCCAAGCCAGGCTAAAGGAGGAGGAAGAGGAGGACATGGTGGAGGCGGGATGAGCAGGAGGACTGACGAGGATGATGACGACGATGTTGATAATGATGACGATGATGAGGGCAACGATGACGATGATACAGATGATGAAGATGATCATGCTGGTGTTAATAGTGGTTATGATGCTGATGATGCTGCTGATGATGATGCAGATGATGATGGTGATGATGACGATTGCATTGGTGATGGTGACGATGATGATGATGGCTGTGATCGTGATGGTGATGATGATGGTGCAGTTGATGAGCATCATGATGCTGATAGATGCTGAGGATGATCACGAAGACGATCATAATGATGATGATGATGATGATGATGCCGATCATGTTAATGATTATGATGCTGATGATGATGATGATGAGTAGGATGCAAAGGAGGATGGGGTTGATGATGATGACGATGATGACGAAGACTACTATGCCGATTCCGATGACGATGATGATGACGATCGACGATGGTGATGGTGATTATGATGATGATGGTGATGATGATGTTGATGGTGATGACGACAGTGATGACGATGACGATGACAATGGCGATGAGGATAATGATGATGATGCTGCTGGTAGTATTGGTTGTGGCTTAGCGGTGATGATGTTGGTGGTGATGTTGATGGTCATGGTGATGGTGATGGTGCTGCTGCTGATGATGATGATGATGATTGTGGTGAGGGTGCAGCTGATGTTGATGGTGGTGGTGGTGGTGAGCATGGTGGTGATGATGATGAGGATGATGATGCGGATGATGTTGATGTTGATGATGATGATAAAGATGATGATGATGATGATGATGATGATGATGATGATGATGATGATGATATTGATTATGTTGTTGTTGGTGCTGATGATGATGATGATGCTGAGGCTGATGGTTTTGATGGCGGTCATGATGACGATATTTGTGGTGATGACGACGATGATGACGACGTTGCATCTGCTGCTGCTGATTATGACGACCATGACGACGATGATGATGATGATGATGATGATGATGATGATGATGATGATGATGATGATGATGATGTGATTATGAGGATGTTTATGATGATCATGCTGATGATGACGATGATGGTGACGAGTGTGCGGCTGATGTTGATGGTGTCAGTGATGGTGAGCATGGCGATCATGATGATGTGGTTGCTATGATTATGATGATGTCGAGGCTGATGGTGTTGGTGGAGGTTATGATGATGACATGTGTGGTGATGACGACGATGATGACGACGATGCAGCTGCTGCTGATGATGATGATCATGATGATGAGGATGATTACGATGCTGCTGCTGCTGATGATGATGATGATGATGATGATAACGATGGCGGTTATGATGATGATGATGACGATGATGATTATGATGATGGTGCAGCTGATGATGATGACGATGGTGGCGGTGATGATGATGATGTTGATGATGCTGATGACGATTGATGCTGACGCTGATGCTGATGCTGATGCTGATGCTGCTGCTGATGATGATGATGCTGATGATGCTGCTGCTGCTGCTGATGATGATGATGATGATGATGATGATGATGATGATGATGAAGCTGATGAGATTGATGATGGTTGGGAGGAGGATGAGGAGGATGAGGAGGAGGAAGGAGGAGGAGGAGGAGGAGGAGGAGGAGGGGGGGAGGACATTATGATGACGAGGAGGAGGAGGCGGAGGAGGTGGAGTGTTCAAGAGGGTGCGGGTCAGGCGGAGGCCTTCTGTCTATTTGCCTGTGCTGCTATCGAGCCGCGAATGCCATGACTGTGATTCCTGACTGGCCATCGTTCTGTTCCCCCGAGCACCCACTGTGTTGATTGATTTCTGATGACGTGCCTCAGCTCAGGCATCTCCAGAGATGCCAAGCACGTCCAAGGACTTACTGTGGTCCTCCTACTTCGACGTTTGGCGCCTGATCGACCCCCACCCCCCGGAGGGGTCCAGTTCCCTGGGGGTCCACGTCACCAACCATTCACGGCATAAAGTAATCACGATGTCGGGGTTCTGGCTTTGGTGCCTCCTGCAGTAGCGGAGCTGGACGGTCCGAAGTGAAGCGTGGCGCAGCGCGCGGCTTCTTGTGGACGGGGCGCCGCACGGCCGTGGCGATGGCGCGGAGCGCGCTGCTGGCGCTGCGCCCGCCGGGCATGGCGGGGCGGGTCGCGGCTCTCGGGGGGCGCCGTGGGGCCGAGCCCAAGCGCACAGCCCGCTGCTGTCGCATCGCACGGAGAGGTCGGCAAGCTGCGCACCAGAGGCCATTCTTGCCCAGGGACGCGCCTAGCGTGTAGCCGATCTGAGGCCCCAGGGGGAGCTTGATCCCAGCTGGGCAGCGGAGAGAGAGAGGCTGACGGAGGACCCGAAGAGGAAAGGACACCCCCAACCCGTCCCAGCCACTTGAGGCCCTGCGCTCTCTTGCGCCCGAACCCTCGCAAAACCTCCATCCTCGATTCCGATCCCACTCCTCCTGCTCGATACGTTTTGCTACTCCCCAGCTCCCAAAAACCTCGATCCTCGATTTCGATCCTCGATCGTCGTCCTCCTCGATCCGTGATCCTCGATCCTCGATCTTTCTCTTCGATCCTCGGTCGTCTCAATCCTCGTTGATCCTCGATGCTCGATGCTTGATCCTCGATGCTCGATGCTTGATCCTTGATGCTCGATCTGTTGCGATCCTCTCGATCCTCGATCCTCGATCCTCCTCGATCCTCGATCCTCCTCGATCCTCTCGCGCCTCCTCCTCGGTCCTCGATTCTCGCTCCTGCCTGCGCAGGTGAGCCTCTACGCGATCGGCGGGGAGGCCGGGCAGGCCGCGTTGGCGTCCGTGGAGCGCCTCGACCCCTTGGCCGGCAGGTGGACGCCATGCCCGCCCCTGAGCGCCCCGAGGACGGCGCGCCTCGCCCCCTGGAGGTCGGACGAGGAGCGAGGATCGAGGATCGAGGATCGAGGAGGAGGATCGAGGAGGAGGATGATGATGAGGAGGAGGAGGAGGATCGAGGAGGAGGAGGAGGAGGAGGAGGAGGAGGAGGAGGAGGAGGATCAGTGTAGACCCCAAACGCATCAACGATGTTGCAAGTTTTTGTTATCGGTCCCCAAAAACCTTATTTTCATTGCGGGAAGTGGCCCATTGAAAGACACTCACTCACCCACTCGTGCCATACGCCGGAGCGTGTGGGCGAAAAGAAGACAGGGCCAGCCTATTCTCACCGCTTTGCGGGAGCGGCGGCACGACGGCGGTCGCATAAATCGCAACGTGTGCGGCAGGTGGAAGAGGAAGAAGGAGGGAGGACCGCCTCTGCGAATCCTCAACCGTGCCAAAACATCAGTCCTGGGATTCGGAGCTCCGGGCGTGGCACTCCTGGTCGCCACGGGCGATCTTGCCTCTTGTCGTCACGGTCTCTGGTGCCATCAGGAGATCGGTCTGGCTTGAACAGCAGAAAGATGGGGCCCAGACTCCGGTAGTGATTTCTCGCGGTGGTGCATGGCCCTGCTGGACGCATGGCTTGAGTGAGCGGTGCATATCTGTTGCGGCATCGGATCTCAGGGCGCCCTGGGGAGGTCTAAGAAGGTCCCTCCGCCCTCCCTCCCTCCCTCTCCGGGCCCCCTTCGCGTCGTGAGGACGGCACGGCAGGAGGCTCGTTCGCTGCTCTCGGCCCTCGAGGGCCCCCTCGCCAGGCCTCGGGGCCGTCATTCAGCGGCCCGGGAATCAAGAGCCGGTCCCCGGCAAGGGGTCCAGTTCTCTCGGGGCTCCCGTCATGACAACATCATGACGTCGGGGGTCGGGCCTCCCTGCACCCTCCACCCTCCCTCCCTCCACCCCACTCTCTCTGTCTCTCTCTCTCCCTGCGTCCCTCCCTCCCCCCGCCATTTGTGAACCTTGAACGGTGGTTGACTTGGGTCACCGGATCGATGGTTTCGATGCTTGGTTTGGGCTGGCCGGCGGCCCTTTGGGGAGTGCCTCCTGTCGAAGCTTGCCCTGCCTCTGGGCGCTCGGCGGACGTCCAGAGCCAGTATGGACTATGGACGCTCTGCCCCCTCGTCCCTCCACCCTCGCTCCTCCCTCCTCTCTCCCTCCCTCCCTCCCCCCTCCTGTCGGCTCGGACGAAGGGGTGGTGGTGGGCAAGGGGGGATTACGAAGACTGCCACGTGCAGCTGGTGGCTGGCTTCGGCCCCGCCACAAGGCGCTCTCCTCGGTACACAGGCGCCTCCTGCGCAAGGAGGGACGACCAGCCACGCACGCTACTTCGGTGACCTCCTGTTACTGACCCCCCTCTCGTCAGACCCGATCCTCCTCTGCCCGACGACAGAAGCCGGCGTCAGCGCACACCCGAGAGGTCCGCGCGGATTTCTCGGGCCTCGCGCCGGGTGCCTCTGGCGACGCCTCCGGCGCCGCGCACGGCGCTCCTCGCGCGCCAGGGGAGGGGGGCCCGTCCAGTGCCAGTCCAGGAATTCCGCGTGCACCTCCGAAGCTTCCCGTTTCTGTCTTCGGGCGCACCCGCCCGCTCGACCTGGAACGCTTCCACATCCGAGCGCCTCCTTCTCTTTTCCCCCGCCCGGCGCTTCCCCTTCCCCTCTCCCTGCATGCCGGTCAATCTGCTATTTTGCTATTTCTGTGCCCCTGTTCAGGCCCACGTTGGTGCGGATCGCGTCCGCCTCGCCGCCGACGAAGAGAAGTTTCTGTCTTCGAGGTTGAGACTCGAGGCCTGGGGGTCTTTCTCGCCCTTCTCTGGGCCTCTGCGGGGGTCCCTCGTCGACGCGGCGGCGGGATTCCCGTCGAGACTCTGGCCACAGCGCTTAGGGGAGGCCCGGGGGCTTGGGTTTGTGGCGGGAGGAGGGCCCATCATTTTGGCGGACTGACTCTTTCGACCCTGTCGTTTTGTGCTCCATCTTCCTGCTCCTGCTCCTGCTTCTGCTCCTGCTCCTCCTCCTTAAGCCATGGCCTCGTCCTGCGCAGCACCATACATCCGAGATAGTAGTCTCAACATGTTGGAGGTCGGTTTGTGACCTGATTAGGCTTCTCGGCAAAATGATGAGCAGTGCAGCCGCATGTGAGCTCGTTTCAGTCACTTCGTGGAACACCTCGATACGTTGTGCTCGATGCTCCTCCTCCTCCTCCTCCTCCTCCTGCTCCTGCTGCTCCTCCTCCTCCTCCTCCTCCTCCTCCCTCTTCCTCTTCTGTCTCCGTCCTTCTCCTCATCCATCGTCCTCATTCCCCACCCTTCTTCTCGTTCTCCTCCTCTTCCTCACCTTTCTCTTCCTCATCTTACCCCTTCTCTTCCTCATCTTCTTCCATCGTTTCTCCTCCACTTCCGTAATGTTCCTTGTCATTCGCCCTTCTCATGCTCCCTTGCCTACCTCCTCCTCCTCCTCAGCTCGTCCACACTTCGGGAGTATCGAGTTGCTGAGTTCAGGCGGCCTAAGGGTGGATAGCTTACTCATATTGCCTGGGCGCTTGGTGCGTTTGGCGCACGAAAGAGTTGGCATCGCCTCTCTGTGGCCCTGCGGTCGTCGATAACGTCGGTGACCCGAGGCGCGTCAGGTCGTTCGATGAACAGTCGACGCGCAACGACAGAGTCAAAGCCACGGCTCACATGCTGGGCGCAGTCGAGGACGGGGACGAGGGAAGGGGCGGGAGCCGAGGGAGCGGTCAGAGAGGGGAGGGTGGAGGGGTGAACGACTCGCCCAGCCGAGGAGCTCGTTCCGGGCAGCGAGTGTGTGTGTGTGTGTGTATTTTTGCTTCCTCTAAGCTATCCTTAGACAGCCCAGGGTTCGCCAGGGACTGGTCTCCTCCCAAAACAGCGAAAACGCTTCCAAAGCCCGAAAACCCTTCCAAAACCCTCCCGAAACCCTCTGACAACCCTCCCGGAACCCTTCCCGGAGGGTTTTCGGATGGTTTCGGGAAGGTGCCGCCTGTTTCGAAAGGAAACCAGCCCCTAGCTGACCCTGGACTTTCTAAAGCTGTCCAGCAGCTTTCCGTGGACCAAGAAGCGCCCTCCCCCCCCTCTGCCCAGCTGCCCCCGCCCTCCCCCTCTCCAGCGCCGCCGTGCGTGCCTGGCAGGAGCGGGTGCGCCGCGGTCGCGGTCGGGGAGCACGTCTACGTCGTTGGCGGGGCGGCAGGGGGGCAGCGACAGGGGGGGGGGGGCAGGGCTCATTGCGATTCCTCCGCGTCGCTTCGATTCGGTTTCGAGTGTCTCCCCCGATTCCGATTCGATTCGACTTCGGATTCCGATCTGGGCTCCGATTTCTGAACGGAGGCCTGCCAGCTTGCCGATTTTCGCCGATTCGACTTTTTCCGACTCGGCTGCCGATTTCCGCCGATCCGATTCAATTCGATCGCCGATCCGACTTATCATTTCGATTTGAGGCTCTCCTGGGGGGGGAGGGCTGAGGGATGAGGGGGAGCAAGGATGGTATTACGGAAGCGCAAACATGGATTAGGGCGAGTGGATTAGCGACGGGCCCCGTTTCCACGCGAAATCGGCGCCTTGCGTCGCCGAATCAGGCAGCACTGGCCTCATGTTACGGCGGGTACCTTCGCCGATCTGTGGATCTGGCGGGCACGCGCCAGATCCACGGATCCCAAATCCATGTTAGCGTGCGCCCGATGGTAGGGATGAGGGAGGATGATATTCTAGGCCTCCCTGAGTCGGTCAGAGCAGATGGGGTCGGAGGATCGCGTCGCATCGCCGATGCATCGGCGATCGGCGATGCATCGCCGACGTCGCCGATGTATCGCCAATGCATCGGGGATGCATCGACGATGCGGTGCGATCCTCCAACCCCATCTACTCCGACCCGGCCTCCAGACTTGGTTGAGGAGGAGGAGGAGGACGCCGAAGAGGAGGAGGAGGAGGTGGAGGAGGAGAAGGATGATGGGGATGCGGAGGAGAATGTGTTAGCATGGCTGGCCCGCAGTGGCTGGGGATCTCCATCCCTGCACCTGCCGCATCGGAAGCCCCAATAACCCAGGTGATGCCATCTTGCGCGTTTACTCCTCTTCGTTATGGCTCCGTCCGCAGCCGTTTTTCTACATTGTTGAGCATGTGATGGTTGATGTGCTCGCAGATGTTGTCACATTTTCCGGGTGATATTGCATGGTAGCGGAGCGAGGTTTAGATGGCGCGAGTGGTTCTTGAAGGTGTTGTTGCCGTTGACCGAGAAAAGCGTTTCTCCTCATACCTGGTCACATGTGGCTATGGGTCAGGGCAGTGTTGCAGAACGCTGGTTGCGGCTCGGTAAAGCAGGCGCTTGCTGTCTTACCACGATGGATCCGCTGCTTCCACCTCGCAGAGAACCTGGGAGCAATACAGGCAGACGACTGACCCTGACACGTTCATGCTGATGCAGGTGAGCGCGGAGACCTCTGCGGTGCCCCCGAGTATTATCGAGAGAGAGTTGAGGCACGATGGCACAGCCCAGCGAAGCAGAGCGCATGGCGCAGAGGTTGAGGCTATCAGATCAGGCACGCGAGAAGCGGACGGGACCATACATCAGATCATGGACAACATGGGGCCCTAGACCATCTCAAGTTGCATTCAGAGATCCACCAGAAAGTCCATACTAAATCAGGTTTCTATGAACATTCTCAGGGGGAAGAGTGAAACTTTCTTGAGCGGAGCGAGAACCTGTTGCATGATGAAGCACATGAAGGAGACGAGGCGAGTCCGAACTCGAGGAGCCCATCGTCCGCAAGTTAATTGTGCACTTGTGGTACATTCCCATTGAAGATGCTATCAGGGGCAGAGCCCAGATGTAAGCTATGTGGATTAGGGGATCTCGACTCGAATGACCGATTGCGGACCAGCAGATATGCAAGTAGTACTTGGTCGTGACAAGGAATGCCCTTTCAGCGAAGGTGGCATTAGCGAGGGAGATGAGGTCAACCGAGAGTGCAGTTCAAGACAGCCGGCGCAATAAGTTGCGCAGCTCTAGGAAGCCAGAACATGTTTGCAGCCACCCTTCTACGGAAGGCGGAATAACTGTAACTCCGAATGGCTGTTACCGAAGACGCTTGATACCATAAGTTATGGCAAGAGCAAGGTCTTACACCGACGCTGCCCACTTCTATGCCAGTGTGAAGACATAGCGAGCGCCTGCCGGGACTGTCGCGTAAACCGTATTCATTGACGAGGGTTGAGGAGCTGGTTGGTTTGGCCATGCCCGGTCGAATACAGTTCGAGGAGATCGTGTCTATTTGTGCGCGGCAAAGAGTCTGCGCTGCTGGGCAGCAAAGAGGATATTAAGTGGTCTGGGCAAGCGATGTACGATGTGCTTGGTGAATGTGCGAGTGCAGTCTGGACCATTAGAGGATTATCAGAAGTCAGGCAGGCTACCCCGCAGGATCATCGAGTGGAACCCAGAAGGCATGTTGTACGAAACTGATCAAAAGCACCCCAGGGGACCCTGGCCGCTGCGCTCTCTGCCGCCCTCCTCTGCCCATCCGCGTTTCGGGAGTAGGAGAGGGAGGGGCAGGGTGACTTGAGATGAAGCCACGACGGCGCTTGATGGTGTGAAGCTGCCGTTTGCCGATAAGCAAGAAGAAGAGTGGGTGCATCTGGCGTTGCCCGCCGCCCGCCAGATCAATGCCCCCCCGCCCCGGCCGGCGCTGAGGCCAGGAAGCCTCGGGTGGGTGAATGGAATTAGTCTGTTTTTCTTCTTCTTTGGGCGGGGAGGGGCAGAACTACGCTATCATGGCCAGTATGATTCGGAAGCCGCTCGTTTAGAAAATGGGATGCGATCGAGCATATGATGTGTTGTCGAGCTGCGGACAATCTACAGAGCTTTCATGCACACCGCTGCAAGTACACTTCACTGACAGCACCGATCGTATCCTCAACGTCAGGGATTCTGTATGAACATCAGGAACTTTGGTGTGCTCTGCATCTTGATGTTGTCTGGATTTTGGGGTGGCGTCTGCACAGGCGGGCCCACGCGGCCGCGGCTGGATTCGCCTCGAACTCCTGGCCAGGACGCGCCCCCGGAGGGGTGCAGGGGCCGACCTTTGACCCCCACGCCGCCGCCGACGAGGACGCCGCCAACGACGACGCCGACGACAGCGCGGCGCGGGAGGCGGCTGCAGCGCCGACGGGGAGGACCTGAACACCGTCGAGCGCCTGGTGGTGCACGAGGGGTACTGGGAGGCCACCCCGTCGGGGGGGGGCAGCTCGTGCACCTCTCTGCTCGCCGTACTTGGGGTGCTTCTTTTGTCATTTGTGGGCCCCTGGCCCCCAGAGCACCACGGACTTCGGAGGGCCAGCGGAGGAGGGATGGCGAGGAGGAGGAGGAGGAGGAGGAGGAGGAGGAGGAGGAGGGAGGAATTTCGGTGCTGTGGGTTTCTCTCGGTGTCCCATGGTTTCACTTCGAGCTCGTCTTGGTCAGGGCGCACCCCAGGAGAGGTCCTCCGTTTTGAGAGGGGGGGAGGGGCGTTTCTAATTTTGGGATTTTCGGGAACGCCGCGCGGAGGAGAAGGAGGAGGAGGAGGAGGAGGAGGAGGAGGAGGAGGAGGAGGAGCAGGAGCAGGAGGAGGAGGAGGAGGAGGAGGAGGAGGAGGAGGAGGAGGAGGAGGAGGAGGAGGAGGAGGAGGATGGGGGAGGAGGAGGAGGAGAACAACTAGAAGACCTGAGGGTAGCCTGTACTCTGATCTGGGAGTCGTATTTTCTAGCTTTGTGTCAGACTGAGGCTGTCTTGATGCAGACGACTTGTCCACTGAGGCCTGTGCGAGTGAGGAGATATGACTTGACCTCTTTTATTCGGACCCTTCTCCAGTACCTCGTTCGCGCGCTGGGACTCGGTGGGTTGAGTTGCGCAGGGGTGTGAACTTTGCAATGGCTTACTCAGGCTGTGTCGAAGGGGGTCCTACCTCTGCTGCGCAAAAGGCTCGGTGGCTGTAGCGTCGTCCAGCCCCAGTCGCTCTGGTTCCCCATGGGCTCTCGAATTTCTTGGGCCTCTCGGGTTCCCTGCGGCTCCACTAATTCCTTGTATCGCTTTCTGTTGCCACTGCTTGGCGCTGCGTTGCGGTGCGCTGCTTTGGGCAGCACCGTATGTTGTTGCAGTGAATCGAGTTCCGTTGTTCTTCACGCTTATCGTATCCCCACAGAAACGCTGCCGATGAGAGTTGGTCTTCTTGAGGCCCTCTTGGGGCCCTGTTGGGGCTCTCTTGGGTCCCTTTAGGATGGGCCTGTAAGGCCTTCGAAGGCCATCTTGTAGGGCCTCGATCAAAGGAGGGGGGTCCCCGATTTCCCTCCCCCATTGAAATCGCCTATTGGTGTGCTCTTGGGGCGCTCTTGGGACGCGCTTGGGTGCTTTTTGGGTTGTCTTGGGGGCCTCTGGGCCACCCTTTTGGGCTTTGGCCATCTTGGGGCCATCTTTAGGCCTCGGAGGTCCCGTGGAAGTGTTTTTCCGTAGGCTGCTGAAGGATTTTGGCATCCTTGGGGGGTCCTGAGGGGGCTCCGAGAGCACTTGGAGCCGTCTTGTGGCCTTCTTGGGGCCTTGGAGGCATGTCGAAACCTGTCTTGAACCATCTTCCATCTTGGAGGCCATCTTTGAGCATCGGACGCCCACTTGGCCCTCTTGGTCCATCATGGACGCTCTAGCCCATCGCGCCCCCCCCAAGAAATCTCAGGGAGGTGAGGGGGAGCGTGCTCCTCCCCGAAGTGCAGAGGGGTTCGAGAAGAGGAATGGGAACCTCGTCGGACCACCTGCGTCCAACGAGCCGGCGGGACTCTGTGAGCTGCTACTCATTGTGTTGCTCTGCGATGAGTTGGTCTGGAAGTGACTCGCGTTGATGCGGCAGATCTGGGAAGAAGAGGCGGGACGGACACGGGACTGACAGGAGAGCGCCGCCTCTCGAACGATGTGCGGAGCAGGAGGGGGGGTGCCCTGCTGCTCCGCCAGATCGGGACGCGCTCCGTTTCCCAACCCGAGTGTCCATGTTGCAGCATTCGCCCAGTGGACTGCACAGCGAGCCGCGGACAGCACCATGGCGCCGAGCGCCCAAACGCCACGCACCACCTACCGCGACGGTCCCGCCGACAGTGGCGGGAGTGGTCAGCGGGAGGTGCGGCGAGCGACCACCTGCGCGGGTCCGGCATGGGATCGATCGGCCCCAGGTGGGATCACGGAATTGTTCGTGGCTCTACTACAACACGGGAACCGTCAACACTGACCTAGCAGAGCACCATGCGGGCACCCTTTGGGATTTCCAGTGGCACAGCCGCTGCCTGCGGGTTGATCGGAAGCCGCCCTACTTGAGTCGACTCGACTCAGACTTTCGCCACCGAGCCCGCCCTCTCCGCTGGCAGCGCCGCGTGGGCTGCCAGCGTCCGGCAGTGCCTCCACCGGGTGGCAGCTGGCGCTCAGGCGTGCCGATAGTGGTGTCGGACCACTAGCCGCGGCCGTCACGGGCAGCCACGGGGTTGGCGAACGGTCGCTGTGCTTCCCGGCCGCTGGCGCGCCACCTTCTGGCCACGGCCACCTTCTCGCTGGGCGCCGCATGGCAGCTGCCATGCTCAGCGCCAGCCCCCTTTGCGGCTGGCCGAGGTCCAGGGAGCACGGTCATGAGGGGCAACATGTAAGGGGGGCGGGATCGGCTCAGGGGGGGATGCATCGACCCGCAGTCGCACATTGGTCGCCGACAGGGGCCCGACAGCCCACCCCTCCAAGGAATGTGCGGAGTCGCTATCAGGGGCCTATCGCCGATCTATCGGCGATGTATCGCCGATCCCAGCTCGATGTTCCCCCCCTGAGCTGGTCCCCCCTGTCGCCCTCTCGCTGGTGCCCGGGCGTCGGCGCTAGTTAGTCAATGGCGCCGCCGCCGTGTGTGTTCATTTGGCGGGCGACCCCCCCCCGCGATTCGCCCGAGCAGGGGAACCATTTTTTGAATCACGCACACCCCGTTCTTTTTTTCTAATCACAAGGTGACGTTGCCCCTCAGGTCACGTGGGAGGAGGGGACCAAACGGCTCTTTCCCCCCTGCGCCCAGCCTCGGCCAGCTTCAGGGGCGGTGCGCCTGGGGCATGCTGGAGTTGCACGGGCGAGTGGGCGGCGCCTTCCACGCTGCGAGCGCAGGGGCTGCGGGCCCCGCCTCCGCGCGGCCACGCGCAGAGGGGGGGTGAGGGGGGAGGGGGGAAGGCTT
Source organism: Prorocentrum cordatum (assembly GCA_963575745.1). NCBI lineage: Eukaryota > Dinophyceae > Prorocentrales > Prorocentraceae > Prorocentrum > Prorocentrum cordatum. The sequence continues at coordinate 91,382 of CAUYUJ010017453.1, read as the reverse complement.
CTCAGAGGCGCCCCTGCTGCTTAGAAAGGTGCGGGCCTTCTTGATAGACGTAAGGCCCGCGCGTTCTAAGAAGCAACCTCCTTCTCAGACCCCCCCCTCCCCCTACAGTCAACCCGCAGAATAAGTATGGGCAGCCTTCCCAAGAGTATTCTTGCCTCTTTGCCTCCTCGGCCCTTCCTTGGCCACTTTCTTTGGCCGCGCCCCGCTCGAAAAGCTTCGACATCGGCGTCCAAGGCCCGTGCATCCTTGACGCGCATGTTTATGCTGCGGGCCGACTGTGCCTCCCTTGTGCGCCCTGCCTCCTCCGCGTGGCACTCGGCCCGGCGACGGCCCCGCTGCCGTCGAGCCGCTGGCCTGCCTCCCCCCCGCCCCCTCCGCGGTGGGCCTCCGCAGCGCGCGGCTGGCGCCCCAGTCCGCGGCGTGCTCGCACTGGCCGCGCGCCGGGTCGAGAGCTTGGGCCCTTCCTCGCCCGGCTGGGCTCCTCCCCCTCTGCGGGGCCCGCCCCGTCTTTTGTGTGGCTCCTCCTCCCTTCGCGGCCGCCCCCCTCTTCCCCGTGATCTGTGTGCGTACCCGCAGCCCCGGCGCCGCCCCAGCGTGCTGTGCGCTCGCCCTCGCCGCTGGCAACAGGGTGGGGCGTCGTGGGCTCGCTCGCGCCGTCTTGCCTTTTGCTCCTCGGTCGCCGTCCGGCCATCGCTAGCTGCGCTGCGCGTGATTTCCGGCGCCGCGCGTGCCTTCCGCGTGCGCCCAGTGTAGCCCCTGCGACCGTCAGTCGCCGTGCCCGCTCTTCTTCCCTGTTCGGTCTCTGCCTACTCCATGGCCCGCCCATGCTGGCTGCAGGGATGCGCGTTGAGATTTTCTGGCGCCCTGTAGACTTGCGTGGTTCTTCGCGGGCGGGCGACGATAGGTGAGGATCGGCATATGGGGGGACGCATCGACACCCAATCGCCCACTGATCGCCGATGAGGGGCCCGATAGCCCCACCCCGCCAAGGAACGTGCGGATTCTTTATCGGGGGCCTATCGCCGATCTATCGGCGCTGTATCGCCGACTCCAGCTCGATGTTCCCCCCCTGAGCTGGCCCCCCCCCTGCCGCCCTCTCTCGGGCTGCCGCTCATCACTGGCGCCGCCGCCGTGTGTTTCTACCTGGCGGGCGCCCCCCCCCCCCCGCGATTCGCCCAAGCAGGGGAACCATATCGCCGACCTATCGGCGATGTATCGCCTGTTCCAGGTCGATGTTTCCCCCCCGTATGCTTATGATGTTCCAACTTACTGGCCTTGATCACTAGAAAGAATTTCGAGCACCGCGAAAGTACCGAAACTTGGTGGTTTCCACGTGTCGGGCCCTGGGAGGTGATACTCGTCCGACATTGGTTCGACACTTTCCTGGGCGCTCGAAACTATTTCTGGGATGTGGTCTTCAAGTACGATGGGAGCAGCAGAACCATATGCCCGTCCCCCCCCGCATCGTTGCTCGTCAGCTCTGGGGTCTGCCCCACCGAGGCCGAGGCCGTGCCCCTTGCCTTGCTGGTTTTCCCCCTTGGGGCGCGCGCGCCGGCGCCGAGCTGCCGACCCCGCCCCCGGCAGCAAATCGTGGGAGCCTGGTATGCCCTCGGAATTTCGGGGGCCCCCAAACGGGGTGGTGACCACACCGTGTGGTGAGTGGGTGGGGATGCGGGGTCACCGCGCGGTTTTGGGACTCGGGTCGTTCTCCGAGGACGTCTCGGGCGACTGGGGCATCCGATGTCCCAAGACCGTGCGGTGACGGACCGTGCGGTGAGGTCTTGGGGGATTTCGAGGTCACCGCACGGTCTGTCACTGCACCGTTTCGGGACTCCAAGGGATTTCGTCTTTAGCATCGGCTGCAGTCAACCCGCACAGTAATGATGGGCAACCTTCCCAAGGGTACCCTTGCATCCTTGCCCTTTCGGCCCATCCTCAGCGACCTCCGCTGGCCAGCCTCGTTCGACAAGCGCTAACATGGGCATCCAAGGCACTTGCATCCTTACCACGCATCCTTATGATACGGGTTGACTGTAGCGTCGATTAGCGTCTGGGAGTCGATGAGATAGCGCTGATTTAGCGTCGGCTAGCGCCGACTAGCGTCGATTTGGCGTCGATCGGCGTAGACCAGTGCCGATTAGGGTCGATTCGCAAAAGCCGACAAAGATGGTATGGGAGGCTCCCGTGAGTTGCCACCGAGCCCGCCGCGGTGCTGCGCACCTAGGAAAAAGAGAAAAGATCAGGGAGGAGGCGGACCCCGGGATCCACCGTTGCGGAAACATGCAACATCGGGAAGCGTGACGACCGGAGCCCGTGACCCCAGCTTTCTGCAGCATGTTTCGAGCCGGACCGATTTGTGACGGTTCTGGGGCCCGAGGCCAGGCGCCGAAGCTCGGTGTGAAATTATGCCGCGCCTGGGTCTCATGGGATGCGGACGAGGACGAGGACGAGATGACGACGACGACGCCGGCGGGTGCGGCGGCGACGGCGATGACGACGACGGCGACGGCGGCGGCGGCGGCGGCGACGACGACGGCGACGACGACGACGACGACGGCAGCGAGGCCGCGCCGCCGATGACGGCTGGCCGCGACGAGCTCGCCGTCGCCAGGGTGTGCGGCCTCGTGTGCGCCATAGGCCGCCCCCGTCGGCCCATCGGCCTCCGCCGGCCACCGCCCGGCCCCCGAGGTCCGTCCGTCCGTCCGTCCGTCCTCTTCGAGGAGCGGTGAGGGGGCGCACAGCTGGCACGAGGGTCAAGAGCAGTCTTGGCTTGGGAGGGCTAGCCCACGTCCTGGTGGCCACTCTCCTGACTGCAGGCGTCTGCTTTCGGAGCTCCGCGTGGACCTCTTGGGTCTGCGCTGGAGCCCCTTGGGGAGGGGGTCCAGCGCCGATCCATGGATTCCGCGCGGAGCTCCGAGAGTTTCTGTTTATGCCACTTTGCTGTTCCTCCATCCTCCTCCCCCTCATCCCCAGACCCCCTTCGGGTCACGACAAGCGGAAGTCACGACGGAATGCTTTTTGCTGTTGCTCTCTTCGGCCTCCGGGGCCCTCAGTGGGCCTCGGGGTAGCCAAGAAGCGAGTCGGGATGGGAAGCCGATCCCGTGGAAGGGGCCCAGACGTCTCGGGTTCCACGTCGTGGAAAAACACGCTGTCGGGCGTCTGGGTCCTTTGCCGTCCTCCTTCCTCCTACGCCTCATGCTCCTCCTCCCTCCCCTGCCCGTCGCGTCCGGCCTCGCCTCCACCTCCTCCGTCGCCTCCGCCTTCCCCTCCGCCCTCGAGGCTTCGAGGCTGCTGGCCGGTCTGCATCTCTGCCGTGGTCCTCGCCCCTGCCCTGCCTCTTCCCGACAGCCGTGCCTCGCCGGGGGGGGCGGGGGCTGTTGACGTGGGGGCCAAAACAGCCAAAAGGGGGGGCGTCTCCCCGGAGGAGAGGGAGGCCGACGGCAGGGCGACGGGAGGCGGAGCAACAGGAGGAAACGAGAAGCGAGAGGGGGGAGGAGCAGCAGTTCCCGCTCTATCGAACAGTTTTCGGATTGAATCTCGAGATTCAGAGTGAGCTCCCCTCCTGACCGTGTGCGTGGAGCGCGCTCGTGTGCGTGGCGATGGAGGGCGAAACCGCGGGGAAGATTGGGGGGATTTCCGTTTTTGTAGGCGATGTTTCCCACCCAGCCCCCGACTTTCCAACGAGAAGTAGAAGCGTTCGGAAAAGGAGGGAAACCCTGGGATACACCCCAAGGGAGCTCTTCAGACGCACCCCTATCGAGGATGGACGCGCCCCCACCGTATACCCCAGGGTTGGGCCCCAAATTTCTGGTCCATTCGTGAAGCCCACGAAGCCTGGGTTAGGGGTCGACATGTCCCCTTTTAGGTTTCTGAGCTCTATGG